>OZ010582.1:130856552-130879052 GCA_963932145.1 Acanthosepion lycidas | reverse complement strand
CGCTGAAGAAACAGCTTTTATATATAAAATAAAGAAGAAACAATATAGATTGAATGTGCGACCTCTCAAGGACACAGCTGGCGAGCAAAACAAGAACTTCCGATTGGTCTAATGCTCTGGGCATCTAACTCTGGCGCAAGACAGTCTGGTCGCCCAGCTACTATCTAAAATGACCAGCTACGTTTTGACAAAGAATGGCACCCCATTGACCTTTCGACCTTCATGCAGGACCGGAATGGTTGGCGCAATAGACCGATGAATGTCCAAGATAACTCGACCGAATAGTAATTTATAAAATAAATACGAAGTATATACATTGTTTATTTCATGAAAACATCATTCGTTATTCATGCGTTTCCGATTTTTGTGTTGATTGGTTTAATTTGGTTTATTTTGTTTTACGTCATATCAACCTCAATTCGTTATTTAATGACGACAACATTTTTAGGATAGATTCGTATGAATAGAATATGTATTCTTTGGTTTATATTGGTTTGGTTTATTTTGTTTTACGGCATATCAATCTGAATGGGTTATTTAATGCCGACAACATTTTTATTGATGATAATATTTTGTTTTGTCAAAAATCTGTTTCTGGCAATATTTTTCCTTCAAAATTGTATTGCTGGTAATAATTTTTTTCTAAAAAAGTATTGCTTGTAATAGTTAATTATTTGCCCATAGCTGAGACCGTAACAAGTGCTATCACCCCGGGTCAGGGTGGACCTGGAAACACCAGCAATTAAGAGGTGGTTTCAACCTCTTCAAAATCACTTGATCAGAGGCCTTGCTGCTGGATGTAGTTTATCATCTAACCCAGGACGCGGATCTAGTTTAACGGCTTACTCAGGACAATTTTGCGTTGAGCGGCGATTATTAAATTAACCTGATATAGTTGCTTTCTACTATATATCTTACTATGGGGTTATAATAGACTTAAATAAGCATAAAAACCAAAACATAGAGTTAAATAATCGTGTAGATCTGGTGAGTTGGGTATTTGTGGACATCTGGAGACTTCGCTACTTGTGTAGAACTGGCGAGTTCTGTAATTGTGGTATAAAGTTGGAATTTGCTGTCTCCAGCTTTTTCTATGACGAAAGCAGAAAAGTTTGATATAAGAAAAAATCCAGACAAAAATATTTACAGTATTGCCGCTGCTGACAGATAATAAGTAATTCAGAATGATTGTTTTGTTTTCAATAGCCACAGTTATTAAATACATGCGCTTTCATCATTCGATGAAAGACGTTTCACTATTATTTAATATGGGAAGCCGATGATATATATTTCCGGTTTTATCATGACAGCGGAACTGTACGTGATTTATGATAATTTGTAGTTGCAAAAGTCTCCCATAAATACTAGCCAAGGATATTAATTATGCGGACAGCTAGTTGGTAATTTTTATGAAAGTACGAAGAAACTTTTCGCTTTTTCTTTGTATATTAAAAATATTTTGTGCTGATGACGAGTGACGTTGCTTGAACAACATTTCTGAATTGCTGGCTTTTTTATTTCTTATACAAACATGAAAAGAAAAAAAAGTTTCTTGGGTGAGTACAACTAATTTATTGATTTGGAAACGGAAAAATGTAGAATAAATTCAGACAGAATATTGCCTTTTTATTTCCAGTGTTGGATGGTTGAATGTGGAGCGACTCGGAATGAGAATTCAGAGATCAGTGTTCGAATGACAACGGAGAGCACTCAACTATGGGTTAAATAGTAAAACTTTTAGTTGGAAAAATCATTGCTATCCCCCCAACATTGTTAATACAATATTGAATAAAAAAATAATTTTTCTTGTAATTCAAAATATGTATAACTGGCCACGCGTATCCGTCTACTAGAGCGGCTAGCGAATCCCTATTGCAGACGCTTGCTCAGGTGCATTTGTTTTTATTCAACACCCACAGATCCCACCTGTGATTTATGATGCAACTGTGCTGAGCAGACCTTAGTTACAGTTTCTGGGAAATAGCGTGTTATCTAGAATGATCAACAATTTGAACAAGGCCAACACGATGACTTGTGAGATCGTTCTAGCACAGCTATCGACGGCCCCCAAGGGTTCCGTCTAGCCAATTTTATTCACCCGTGGTAGGGTTTTCAGGCACTTTCCAAAGGTGGCGTACGCTGGGGTCGACCTCTCCGGAGAAATCGGCCATGGTGAGATTCGAATTCTCACGGCTATAACAAATCAATCAAATCAATATATTTCTTATATTTTATGCAGGCCTATCCTCGGTTTTGATATCCATCAGTTTTTTTATAATCCTATCATTTGGAAAGAATTACCCTATTTATGAAGACGGGATTAAACCTCATTTTGTAGCTGAAAAAATTTCTCTATCCTAAGGTGTAAATGTACTTCATATATGTCCTGAAGTTTTCGTTGAATTACAATCAGATGTTTGACATTCGTAGTGTACCTCGTACATTTCATAAAATATAAAAAGCAATATTTGTCCATATTTCTGAGATGAGGTATTATGTACATTATTTACATTATTCGGACTATTGTCCTCATCTTTGGCGCTATATTTATTTCAACGTTTCGGCACGTGGAAATAGAACAGTCTACCCCAGTGAGCGAAGTAAAGGATTCAGTTCGACATTCCAACCACCTGAAGAAGGCCGGAGCGTACAGTGTTCGAAATGTAATAAATATGGCAACAAAGATAAGGACAATAGTTCGAATAATGGAAATAATCACAATAGTACTTTTTTAAAGCAATTCTCCCCAAACAAGGCGGAAGTACCACTAGTAATATGGCGACAAAGATGAGGACAGTAGTCCGAATAATGTAAATAATAAAAATCAAGGTACATGTTATTGTAATAAAAAGAAGTTGTATATTCTCTCAACATTCACTAAGAATATAATCGCTATTATTAGAGAATATCAAAAGACCATGGAAAAAATGAATCCTTTTCCCCTAGAAATAGGGATTCTACACATATGTATAGAATTTTAATAATACTAAACTACTCTCTTCCGTATTTTTAAAGACTTTGCATCTATAAGTCTATTCTAAATAAATTACACTATTAAACCCAGTGATTCCAAATAGTCGTTTTGATACAAGCTTTCTAAACATCTTTATTGTACTTAATATCTAATTAATCTTGTACCAGCATTCTCAAAAAATCATAAACTCTCCTTTAAACAAAACCGACCATGCTTGGCATAAACCTGCAGTCTACAATCATACCTGACAATAAAATCGCATCTATGAAAGATTCTCATGAACTCAGCTGTATTGGTTAGGGTACCTCAGCGTTGGGAATTAGCGATTTAGTTAGTTTGATGACTATTTGATCACTGAGTAATGAGTTCGATCTACATTGGGCGCCTCGTACTCATAGCCTAGTGCCAAATTAAAATAATCTAAGGAAATAACATCATTTGTTCGCCTCAGATTATAGCGACTCAGCTAGTCTTCTTGTTGGGCATGTGGGGCATCGAATCCGGATAGTCCTCAATAGCATATTCTGGATACACTACGCTTGTGACCTGATACCAAAATTTGTGGTTTTCCTCGTGTGATTTTATTTGCAGGACTAAATCTAAACATATAGACAGGCAAATCGACCCGCTTGATGGCTGTCAGATTCATACTCCTCATCGACGCCAGTGTTCGAATCTAACCAAAAGCTATCTTTCTAAATGCTGATTTTAAAAAAGTAAGCAGGGTATGGTTATTTGGGGACTTGTAAACCTAATTTCCATTTGGTCCTTAAAAGCAAAATCATGGATAAGCTAAGCCTTGTAAATATTTGTAGGACGTCAGTTGGTAGGTACAAATCTGTATGAATACCGGAAGTCAGTTAAGCATTCAGTGCTTCCTGACTTCCGGTATTCATACAGATTTGTGCCAGAAGTAGGTTAGTAAATATCTATGCCAACAAACAATGAAAAAATTGTTGTGGTAGGATCCACCTAATTTGCATAGTGGAGTACCGACCATATAAATATGGTTGGTACCGGTAAGAGATTCAACCAGAGACTCTGCCCGACTGCGACTCAGTCAACACACATTCCAGGAACGGTCTTCCCAGGAATATACAATAGACTATATGTAAATATTGTGTACACTTTCTTGTTTCAATACATTTTGTTCTAAGTACATTTTGTGTTGCATTATTATTCCATGCATTATTCAAGTTTCAACAAAAATACTTTTTTTTAATCTGATATCTTAAATAATTGTTTATATGTGTTTGAAGCCGTATACTAACATGTGAACAACGACGAAGTTAAAAAAAAAATGAAAAAAAAAAGGACGTTTATACTTAACATAAGAAAGAGACAGTTGAAATTTCTAGGGCACATAATGAGGAAAGAGGGATCGGAAAATCTGATACTCACAGGACAGGTTGAAGGCAAGAAGGACAGAGGAATGCAACGCATAACCTATCTAGCGAGCTTGAGTAAATGGATGGTAGAACAGTGTATACTAGACATAACAAAAGACAGAATTTAAGAGCTACCAAGGATTAGACATTGTGGTGAGCCTTGATCGCCAATGTAGTGAGCAAACCCAGTATATAGAAGAAGAAGAAGAAGAAGAAGAAGAAGAAGAAGAAGAAGAAGAAGCTGCTGCTGCTGCTTAAGGATTAGTCCCAGACAAAAGAATCAGGAGAAATCAAGGTTTGAGGTAAAAAAAAAAAAACCCCAAAAAACGAAAAAGATGGACGGAAATGAAATAAAAATACTTTGACAACTGGTTGAGCATAAATAAATATATAATTTTTTCTGAATATTGGTTTCCATAAATGAAAGGTAAAAAAGATAATGTTGAATGTGATACACTGTGAATCCAGAGCAATCATTGTTCAAGATGTTTACAACTTTGTAAT
The DNA here is from genome assembly GCA_963932145.1 of Acanthosepion lycidas. Classification (NCBI taxonomy): domain Eukaryota; kingdom Metazoa; phylum Mollusca; class Cephalopoda; order Sepiida; family Sepiidae; genus Acanthosepion; species Acanthosepion lycidas. The sequence continues at coordinate 130,874,186 of OZ010582.1, read as the reverse complement.
TCTTACAAATGGATAGATATGAGAGTGTGCAAATGTACAATAATAAATAACATTTCTTACGCATGCGTACCAGAAACGAATTTGCTAGTCAATGAATATGTTTTCTAATCATTCATATCAACACCACTGATGCGTATTAACGTAGGCAGTAAGATTTTATATATCAAAAGAAAGCGGGTCGTCAAAATACAACACTGCAGGCAATAATTTTCTTAGAAATATTATCTTCGCCGTTGCTGTAAGATGAAACTGATAGTTATGTTAAGACACCATCTTTAATGCTGCTTTCTTTATGTTATTATTTTATGCTTTGGGGAAAACAGTTAATACGTTTTTATAACCGTTCCTCGCTTGACTTGACGGATTATTTTTACTTTGTTTCTCTCACTGTTTTGCAGCAGTTTTTTCTTCTTGATAATATTTTTTGCACATATTATTTCATTGACTGTTACTTTATTTTAATTTTCTTTTTTCTCCTACTCAAAAGTTATTATCATTCTGTTAATCGATGTCTAAAGTCTTCCGTGTCTTTTCTGATCCTCTATGAATTACTTACATTTCCGCCATTTGGTATTTTAAAGGCACCTCGAAAATCCTCGACTTAAAAGACAATCTAATACTGCATCTGATTTCATTTTCGAGATTAGTTCAAGTTCCGGTCGATTCTGTTCACATTAATGACATTTGAAAATGCATAAGTCTATTACTTTCTTTTACCAATTATTGTGTAAAAAATAGCGGCTCGGAGTGAGAAATCAGAGAGCCGAGTTCGAATTCCAATCGAGTTCTTTAGATTCACTTACGCACAAATGCTATTGGGAAATGTAGGAATCCATCTCTCTCCATATTGAATTTATATCTGGAAAAAATCCTTGTTAGATCTTTCCAAATTGTTAATGCCATATTCACTCGCAAAAAACAAAACAAAACAAAAAAAAAGAATTATTCTTACAATGAAAAATATTTTAAATAACTATGAAATACTTGATAAGCCGTAAAATACACAAAGCAAAAGCAAAAATACAATCAAATAAAAAACAAAGACAAAATCATAAAATCAACAATTATAGATAAAATGGCGGAATATATGACAATCTTTAGTTCTTGGTGGCAATCGATCCAGAAGGATTACTTGAAATTCAAAAAGAAAGAAAAAGGCAACAAGTTGTCTCAATTTTGCCAAGAAGTCATGCCTCCTTACGGATAATAAACGAAAGTAAAACATCGAGAAGCATGTTACCCTACGTTGTGGAGTGACAAGGCATTAAAAAGACGATATCACCATGGAGCCTCTTCAGCTTTAATTTAATTTGCAGGAAAAAGTCGAATAACATTTGCATTATTTTACTGGTGATTGGTCGCCCTGAACTCTAATCATCTTGAAATGACACTTGACCGGCCTTGAAATTCGCGGGTAAGTCAGAAGCCGAAATAATATCCATTATAAGCCAGACGACACATTTCGAGAGCTTCGGTAGCAAATTTGCTGACTTTTAGGCAAGAATTGATGCAAGCGCTTCGCTCAAATTTGCCTGCAATCGTTAAGATCGTTACAAAACCTGGCAATTGAACACGAATCGAGTGTACGTAGCCTATCAGAACACTGACTCTGTTATCTGGTGTGAAATTTTCTGTTGAACGGTAGAATCAAAATACCGATTAATTACGTGACCACCTCGTATATACGAGAGTCTGTTGAAAGTTTTTGGGAATAATCCCACTTCTTCAAATTTTTCCAAATGATATAACATGATATTTTTGCGGAGAAAGTCTATAGAAACTCTTTCCTCTCTATCAATCTGTCTCCATTATATATATATATATATATATATATATATATATATATATATATATATATATATATATATATATATATATATATATATATATATATATATATGTACAAGGGTTGGGCAAAATAATTGGAACAGGTCCAACGTAATTGCAGATTATATCTATTGTAAATACGTTTATTTATCTAATTTACTTTTTTTACTGTCTTTGTCTTATTTATTTTTAGAATTTAGTAAAATTTAAGCTAAATGCGTGGCATCTCCAAGTTCGAAAAGGGGCAAATTGTTGGAGCTCGCATGGCAGGAGCCTCGATCACTAAGGTCACTGAACACTTTGTTTTTTCAAGAGTTATTAGGTTGGTGCAAAAATAATGACGTAATAATGTCGTTTTTGACGTATTTTTTAACGTCAAAAAACGACATTAGTACGTCATTATTTTTGCACAAAACTAATACCATATGAAGAAATATGGCACAATTCGAGATCCAGGGCAAAACCTCTAGCAACCGTAGCAATTCGGGCCTGACTGGTAAACTTATTGAGAGGGACCGACGGTGCATTGAAATGCAACGTGACAAACAATCATCGGACTACTGCGGTCAAAGTGACTGCTGAGTTGAATAATCATCTGAATAGTCTAGTTTCTACTAAAACTTTTCGTCGTAATTTCCATAAGGCTGCATATCATGGAAGAGCCACCATAAGGAAACCTCTTCTCTCCACTCGCAACATTCAGAAGAGGTTGAAGTGGTACAGAGATCACAATGCCTGTTCTGCAGACCAATGGAAGCAAGTTATATTCTCAGGCAAATCCGGTTTTCCTCTTTTGCCAATCCAGGGCGAGGATATGGGTGGAGGCAGCACAAAGAAGCTTACAACTCTGCCTGCCTTCTCCCAACAGTGAAGCATGGACTTGGATCAGTGATAATTTGGGCCGCCGTATTATGGAAATATCTCGGTCTACCTGCATGGAAGGATCAACAGCAAAGATTACCTGAACATTTTGAGAGATCATGTTCCTCCAATGGGCCAGTTTTTTCCCCCCGATGGTGACTGCATCTTCCAAGACGATAATGCTCCAATACATACCACTTGAGTGGTTAAGAATTGGTATGAAGAGGATGAAAGTGAGCTAAAACGCACGGAGTCGCCTCCCCAATTTCCAGATATCAATTTTATTCAACATTTGTGGTGCATTTTGGAGCGACAATTTAAAAGGTGCTATCCGCCACCGTCGTGTCGTAAAGAGCTGGAGAAGGTTTTAATAGAAAAATGGCTGAAAAATCCTCTGGATGAAGTCAGGAAGCTATATGATTCCACGTATTAAAGTTGTATGTGAGGCTAAAGGTGGACCAACTCCATATTAAATAAATTTCCTTTGAATTTAACAGGTATTTCAATTATTTTTTCTCTCATATTGGAGTTGATAATACCTATCTATTTATTAGATGTATGCAAAAAATTCTTTTTCGCGATAAAGAAAACAAAAGTCAAATGTGTACTGAGGTTCTACTTTAAAAAAAAGTTTGCATACACTTAATATACTTGGTGCGATTGATAAATTGTCGTCTAAATTACGCTAAAAATGAAAATAAAACCAACGTCTCATTTTAACAGATATATTTACCAAATTTATGCAAAAGATATCTTGCAATATTAAAGAGTAAATTTATTCAATAAAATCGCCATTGGCTCAAACCATGGCATTCCAGATGACTTCAGAATGTCCTGCAATTCTTCTGGATGATATCCTTTTTTACGTTGGTGAATTCTTTGCCTTCACTTCATCTTTGGTGTTATTTGCAGTTTTGTTGGGATCTCACTCAACTGCGTGCAACTCATAATAATCAAAGTCTGGAGAGTTAGGTGGCCATATTTAAGGGGGGATATGTTCACAGAAATTATCTGAGAGCCATGACTGGGTTCTCCTGCTAGTGTTCCAGACACAGTGCCTTACAGCACCCACCATCTTGACCCAGGGCAGTACTTCCTCCTCAAGGCGCTTGATGTAGGTCTACGTGTTGAGTCTGAGTACCACACCAACAAATTCGAGAGTTCTTTTCTCATCAGAACGATCAGAGCGAGTCTTCCGAACTGCCACACCTTCTTAATCACCATTTGACTCACCCAAATATTTCTGAATCCTCTACACTATCCTCAGATTGACACGCATACACTCTGAAATATTCTTACTGGATCTTCTGGTACATTATGCCGTTTCTAATTTCTAGCGGAGTCAATTGAGTCCTGATGCATTTTTTCACAGACGGAGCCCAAATTACCCTACTATACTGTACACGCGACAAAATAAAAAAAGCACATGCGCTAAATTAAAAATATAAAAATGTGCAAATTTACTCATTGCATTTACCGACTATGAAGGAGGAGTGATACTAAAACTGTGAATTTTGGCATGCACTAATTCCAGCTCTTCTTTTTAACTAGTACATTGTTTTTTCAGCTAAACTGTCATTTGACTTTTAAAAGATTTCAAAATGACAAAAAGCGACTTCTCTTTGAAATAGACAAAATTTGGCATCGTGGTGTTATCAAGTAGCTGCAAACAAGCAGTTTAGCTATCAAGAACATTCATAGTTTCTACATTAGGGGATGATACTCCAGCTTTATCAACAGTTCAAAAATGAGCAGCTGAATTTAACCTTGAGGATGACTCAACGCCTCTATTTCTCTGAGTAGCCGAGTAAATTGAGTCATGGTGCTTTTTTTTCACACAGACGGAACCCAACTGACCCTACTATACTATACACTCGACAAAATCAAAAGCAAACAACGCACATGCGCTAAATTAAAACTATAAAAATGTGACAATTTACCCATTGCCCTCTGTATATTTACTTCTTGAATCGCTGCTTCTTAGCATATTAGTGTAATAGATAATTTCACTTTCATTCGCTGTGTCAATTTTTATCATTTCCTCAATAAACTCATCTCATACGGTTTAATTACGTGACCACCGCGCACACCAACCGAATGTGTATAATTACTAATTTTTGACTCAAGACTTTTTGAATTTAAGTGCAGTACTAGACTGGCATCGTGATCTCAGAGATTTACAGTTGAGCAGGTTACATGTAGCCGTAAATTCTATGCTAAAAATTCCTTTCTCGCATTTCACACTTCCAGTTCCATACTTTCCAGACAACTTTAATCTCCAAAAATGCCATTTAAATCGCTATCTACTGTCCTCCTGATTACTCTTTTCTCTTTCCACTCATTAGTAATGTTTCTGTTCTAATTATTCCACACTTAGTAAGCCCATTATGTCTTAGTTGATTTACTGTCTTGTTTGGAATTAAATCGATTAAAACAAGCATTAACTGAACCTATGTCTACTTTTCGGCTCAAGTATAAAACGGACCTGTGTCTATTTTTTGACTCAACACTAAACCGGAAGGATATTTAACTTTTGAGTCGAGTATAAACGGAAACTATGTCTAAATAACCATGTCTACTTAACATTACATTAATTAATTGTGATTTTTGTGCTGTCAGATATATCTGACATTAAATCAGCCTTCGTTTTATATGCCGTATCCCCCTCGTATGCGATCATGGCGCTTCACAAATCCATGTTCTTTGTTCGACGTGTTAAATTAACCCTAGAACAATAACCTTTAATTAAAGTTACACTAATACTAACCATGGGTTTATCACATCTGATATTGAAAATATCAAAATATCAATATATATATATATATATATATATATATATATATATATATATATATATATATATATATATATATATATATATCTTTATTTGAAGTATTTTACATGCAGGAACTTCAAACTTTGAGTTAACATTAAAAGGAACTGAAAAACATATTATTTAGGTAAGAAAATCAGGTACTGAAAATATTAAAAATAGGAAAATTTGCGCTGGGTACTATATACCCATGGTTATTGTTCTACTGCTAAGCAACCTAATCATTAAATAACTACGACTTTGCACCCGGGTACAAAATTGCAACCGCCAATCTCCAGTGAGAATCAAAATCTCTATAGTAGTAGTAGTAGAAATAATAATAATAATAATAATAATAATAATAATAATAATAATAATAATAATAATAAATTCACAAAACTATCAAAATACAAGGATCTTGACTTGGAAATCTTAAACAAAGTGTGGCATATGAGGATATCAATAATTCCAGTTGTAGTTGGAGCCCTTGGATTTATTGGAAAAATGTTACTATAGATGAATTGAAGGGATTCCTGGTAGCCCACGCCTTAAATAAATACAAACAATGTACTGACAAGTACAGCTCACACATAACGAAGAGCGTTATCTATGTAAAATGTGTGTGATCTTATCTTTTTTTACACAGAAATGATCAGTGGAAAATATAATGAATCCATTTCCGACCTTAGGTTTCTGGTTGGGACCCGGAAAAATGTGTATACAACAGAAATTAAAAGATATAATAATAATAATAATAATAATAATAATAATAATAATAATAATAATAATAATAATAATAATAATAGCATTAACCAGCGAACTTAACAGAACGGAATATGGCCGTAATATATCCCAAAAGAAAATAAGGCATCTATTTTCCATGGATGGTTTAAAGTTGTATATTAGGAATGACAGTGAGCTGGAAGCTCTCCTGAAAACACTAAAATGTTTCAGTGATGAAACTGGAATGGAAACCACAATTTTACGAACATCAATACAACAAAACTCTTCTATTACCCCTGGGGGGGGTAACAAACAAATATTTAGAGCAAGAAGAAGCCCATAAGTACCTCGGTGTATAGGAAGGCGAAAGAATTCACCATAAAAATTGAAAGAAATAGTACGAAAAGTGTACTATAGAAGGACGTGACTGGTATTAAGAACTAAATTGAATCCACAGAACGTAATTATGGTCATTAATAGCCTTGCTATTCCAGTGGTTCAATATAGTTTTAACATCTTGAACTAACTCTAAATGACATCATACGAATGTATTCTAAGACAAGAAAGCTTATTTCTAAGTATAACATGAGTCATTCAAAGACTGTCTTTACATACCCCGTAAAGAAGGTGGAAGAGGTCTTATTCAGCTAGAATTGTCATACAAGATAAAACTACTGGCTTGCTAACATACATGGAAACAATAAAGGACTGGATGACACAATTTGTCAAGGAACACGAACAGAAAGAAAAAAATATTCAATCATAAAAGAAGACTGTAAATACAAATGAGATTTACATTTGGTAGATTCTGTAGAAAATCAAAATAGAAACTAAAACTCAACTATTGAAGGAAAAACCATGAAAAAGAAATCCGGGGATAAATCTCTTGAATAGACAAACCTCGGTATGGACAGTATCCAGAACGAGGCTAATAAAGCCGATGTTGATAAAGTCAACACCCATCGATGGTTACGAACATCTGGATTAAAGGTTGGAAGGAAAGGCTTTATTCTTACAGTGCAAGACCAGATTCTTTTCACCAGGATCTTTCAGACAATTATCATACATAATAGTGAGTACAAAATGCAGGTTTTGTGACAAATATCAAGAAACCATTGACCATCTAATCTCAGGTCGTTCTGTACTTGCCCCAAATAAATAAATCGTCACGATAGAGTAGGGCACTACTTACACTGGGAAATGTGTAAACGCTTTGGAAAAGATGTTAACAAACACTGTCATGAACATTGCCTAGCACCGGTTACAGAAATAGAAGACATCACAATTCTTTGCGATTACACCATCTTTACAGACAGGAAGATTGAATCAAATAGACCGGAAAAGAAAAATTGCCTATTAATTGATATAGCTTTCTCACTGTTATAACCAAGCAATTAGAAAAACTATCGAAGTATAAAGACCTGGGAATCGAAAAAATTGAAAAAAATCCCTGAAAATCGCAGCTTAAGAGAAATATAAAAATCATCTTGATAAGTACAACCCATGCACTAAGAAGAACTTTGTCTATGTAACGCTAGTGATATTATGGGAGCTAGAAAAACAAATCATGAAACGACCTGCCTTAGGTCTTTCCATAGATTTGTTAGGTAGTATAAACATAGTAGAAATCGATATAATAATAATAATAATAATAATAATAATAATAATAATAATAATAATAATAATCTGTGAGATGAACTTGATAACTATCTTTCCAGAGTGAGAAGTCAGTAATTAATTAAGATTAGTCGAGAGAAAATGCGGGGTATCCAATGAGGATCGCCGTTCTACTGTAGTAAAAAGCCGAGACATTCACAGGTAGTTATAAAGCTTTGATTAATATGACTCAAGAAATCCCATATCACCCATTCGATGAGGAATTCTCTACAATTGTAATGGTTCCTGACATCAGATTAACTACCAATCACTCCAAGGCTTAGTGTCTCGGAAGGATACCTCAAGAGGCCGAGTTCGAAATCAAGCCTAATTAGTTGCGTTCACTTTTGCACAAACACCATTAGGAAAGGTATGGACTTTTCTTCCCGAATACGGATTAAACAGTGGAGCTACGGGAGCTTATTTGCTTTGAGGTGATAACCAGTATAAAATAAGGAAAACTCTAAAATCAGCATCAGCCTGAAGAGGATGAGTTCCTCTAGGATTCCTCGCTTTCGACACACCAAAGTCACGATGCTAGAGGTTATACTTTTACCACACCAGATGGTACGTGGCTCGTGACGTGACTGCACTAATTAATAGTGTGTATTACAGTTTTGGTTTTCTCCCTTGACAGGAATAGTATTTTTATTTCCTTCTTAATGTCTGTTCTTTTTTAAAATTATTTTCGATAGCAAAACCACACCACACACACGTACACACACAGATACACTTTCATTATTTTCATATCAAGTTCATTTGATTGCGTCTTTTTTCATCGCTTTATTACTTCTTATTATTCCGTCTTCTCATCTGCATAATTCGATTTAATGCACAATTTGAAATTATCATTTCCATGTAGCTTGCACTTTCGAATAATTGTCATAAGAAAGTTATTTGTTCGTTTTGAGATGAGGGAATTTCAATATAGAAATTGCAACTATTTTGTTGACTTTGTTGCGGTAGTAATTTTTATAAACCCTCAAATTTCTGCCCCGAGGATATGCAATTTGAAGCTTCACTGATACTGTGTGAAATAAACAATCTCTATTTGACTCCAGAATGAAGACCTTTATTTCAAACTGATATTTCATCTACATCTTTGCCTTTTATTTATATTTTATCTATGTATCTAACCATGTCATTTAATATCTATCTCATCCCCAATAACCATCTGCGTTGACCTTCACATATATGCTTCTATCTATCTATCTATCTATCTATCTATCTATCTATCTATCTATCTATCTATCTATCTAAGTCTCTTGAAATCTCTCAATGTATTTATTACCACAAAAAGTCTTAATAATATTGTCTTTCTGCTATTTCTCTTAAAACCTGTTCCGCCATCTATTTACTAATTATGCCATGTGTTGTTGTCCTCTTGTCTCCACTCTGTCTTGTGAGTATTGGATTTTTCGAACCTTCTTTCCTCATTACGCGCCATTGAAATTTCCATTGTCTCTTCCTGGTGTTAAGTATATTTACATTGTGTTGCCTTTTTCTCTAAAAATAGATCCTTAAAGTAAGTCAAGGCAGAATTACACTTTTCGAGACATTTCAAAGTCTGTATCGACAGACATTGTTTGCCGACCCGGATCTTAAGAATAAAAAAAAAAAAAAAAACAATGCAATTATTAGATGATTTTTTTTAATTCGAAATTTATTTAAACTCCCTATAAAGGTTATTATTTCAATGGTTACACGTGTTGAAATAGACATTGCTGCGTTATGTTTTTTTAATTATCTATTTAAATTTTTACAAAAAATTAAATTAATACTTATCATCCTAGATTATCGAAAATCTTATTAAAGAACCTGCATTCTCTTTTTCCAGTATTATTTACATTATTCGGACTATTGTCCTCATCTTTGTTGCCATATTTATTACATCGATGTACGCTCCGGCCTTCTTCAGGTTGTTGGAATGTCGAACTGAATCCTTTCTTTCGCTCACTGGGGTAGACTGTTTTAGTTCCACGTGCCATGTTTCTAAATGGATGTCAGTTATCAGTTAATCCTGTTATAGACAGATATTGTTTATTTTTGTTTACAAATAATGAAATTAAAAAATAAAATAAAAAAAAATGTTTAGCTTTAATGTTATGCTCAAGAAGGTCTTAATAATACAAATTTAACAAATATAGATATCGAAAGATCCCAACAAGAGATGTACATTACTTAAAACGGGTATTAAAGGTTTATTTTTTGCTATCATTTTTTCTTGGTATATATCAATATTCACAGTTACTATGCTTCACGTTTGTCAGAAGATGATTATGAAGACAACAACAAAATATGTATATTACTTAAAACTGGTATTAAAGCCTGGCCTCACTATAAGTTTAATTATTTTACAGACCTTTATAAATATTTTAATATTCTATTGTTAGGTTTATTTTTTACTATCATTATTTCGTGGTATATATCAATGTTTACAGTGACTATGCATCACGTTTGTCAGAAGATGAGATGACGACAATGTTTACTAATTTATTTACAGCTTTATATTTCTTTTTGGTAGGGTAGTTTAAAAATGAATAAAAATATGGTCATCCTAAGATACCCACATTATATGATCTACTAAATCACATCGATTAATATTCCAAAGCAAGCAATAGTCTCTGGAAATGGTTGCACCTTTATCAGTATATATGTATTAATGTTTGTATGTGTGCAAGAAAGTCTGTTAATTCCTCTTATAATCGTGCTTGAATATGGCAGGCTTCGCTTCCATCTAAACTTGATCCTTTGAACTGAAAAGAAGATAGACCCAAATATTAGTGAACTCATGATTCAGTCTCGCTTTGATTCTTACATACAGAAGCATTTATAAAAGCGTATAGAGATCAAATAATATATCCGCCTGCGTGTGTATTTATTTAGCGATTAGCTGGTTGAATGGATTCGTTGGTTATTCGATGGCCTTTCATTCAGGCAAACATACATCCACTTACAAACAAGCAATTACATGAAAACAGCGCGTTTTATATGCAGTAGATAATATTTTGTTTATTCAAACAGTCATGTGAACCAAATAAACAGGCAGTTATGCATGGTTTTACTGCTATTTATGATGTGCATGATTATTGCCACTTCTTTACAGAAGACGGCCATCTCTTCTTATTTATAAAATGAAGATTTGTTTGATTAGTAACTGTAAAAGGATCTTAAAACGATAAAAAAAATAAAAAAAGGATAAAATATGGTAGAAAAATCACACGCAAACAATTTATAAAAACCTATCCTTAATTTTTAAAATAATGTTAAAAAGGATATAAAAGAAGGAAAGCTAGTAAAATGATAAAAGGAATAACACCTAGATAGTGATAGTAACTGCAACTTACTTCTAAAAGACTTAACAATTGTTTTTTTAAAATATTCGTTTAGAAATAGTAACTGCAGATTGTTCAGAAAGCAGACAGAAAAATCATGAGAAAACTAACACATCGATAATGATAAAACAAAATCTCCCAAACTGCGACAATGATTGACACCACTAATACAAATGACTACTGTGCACACTTGAAGAATATCACAATAATAATGATAATAATAATAATAATTCAGATAGCACATATATTGGTTACAGAACCACTACATTAGCTCGGTGACTAATCTGTCTTTACTTTCTGAATATCTGAGCTAGGTGATTGTCTTTGATGCAGCAAAAATGCAAAAATAAAAGACAGAGAGTAGAAAACGATGAGAAAAGAATCACAGAAATAAAAATTAGATTGTTTGCAGCACGTTTAGATTAATAGGATGCACGTAAAACGGAAAAAAAGCCTTGAAGGAATACTACGGGCAAAACAAAAAATATTTACTTATCGTTTCATATCTGTACCATGGTTAAATCTGCATCTGGGTACTTATTTGTTCGTATGATTCCATGCAAGATCTGTAGTACCAGTGATTAGCAACGGGTCATTTTTTAGTCATGTTTTCAACATGATAGACATGTATTTTGATCATTTCAGTTGTGATATTATTTGGCCCAAACCCATTGTTGAATACATTAAAAAAAATGTTGCTTTTTGCTTAAAGACATTGATTTGATGCTAACTAAAATAAGACCATATTTTTTATGTTTTACTTGAAGAATATTTCCCAGGTGATAAGACATTTTTGTTTTTTTTCGGTTTGGATTTAAAACACTGAATTGAAAATACCCACATGATATTTTTAGTTTATATGGCAAAAAACATTTGCGAATGTTCGAGAATTATTCATTGTCCAAAGACTAAATCTTTTAAAATTATATTAACATATTAAACTATATAACTCGAGTTCTGTTCTTAAGTTGCCATTTCATGCTTGGTGCCAGACTCGTTCAGAAATATCAAAACTGTCAACTGCTAAAGGTGGCTTCGGACAAACGAAGCCTGTAAGTCTTAGCGAGGAGTCTTCTAACCTCATGAACTGGCGCTACATAATCACAAACAAAAACTGTACCAAATGACAGAAACAACCGTTTTTGAGAGAGGGACATAATAATCAATAATAGAAAGTATAAAGTAATTTATATGAGTCTAGTAGTTATCTTCATGGCAATGTGGAATGTCGTGTAGAGCTCAAAATTCCACCCAAGACCGCCTTCACACAAATACCCTCTTTTTCTCCTCCCAGGGCCTAATAGCAGAGCATGCACGTCTCCTTAGCTTTGGTTAGCAATTAGAAGGACAGCTCTCAATTAAAATTCGATTGGGTGTGAGGCGAAAAACTCCATCCCGTAAAAAAATACTGACTATGGAATCCACAGTAGTAACTCCAAACTGTGCCCTTATGCTGCATCAAGGAATCTACAGGGCATACACAATAAAAGATGCGCAAAAAAAAAAAAATGATGTTCAGTTACCTGCCGCGTAGTGTTATGTTTGCGTGATTCGCACCTTTGCAAGCGGCAGAATTCCAAGCGCTAAGGATGCACAGAGCGATTGTCTCCCTTTGGGAAATATAGATTCACGAGTATTACGTGTCGTTGTTTCGTAAGATGATGAAATTCAGTTGCTATTTAGCATGCCTTGAGCATGAAATGTATAGCCATGTCAGTTGTTATGCAGCAAGCGATGAAACAAGACCAGTTTATTCACGGTAGTTAAAAGAAGAGAGGAAACCACTTGGTCTAACCAGGTACATAGAGAACACTGACGGACTGCCAGTTTTTATTTCGCGAAATAGAATGAGACTCTCTCGCTTTTTTCTCCTTTCACATTGGTTGTTGCATTCATAAGTTATAATTTCTCCATGTTGGACAAATTAGTGACACGTATGGATATATCGGTATATAAAATCGCATTGAGAATAATAATAAAAGATTTTCATTTATTTCTTTCCGTTATTCTCTTCCGTCCTTGTCTTGGCTATAATAATGTCTATAATTGGAAAAAGTAAGCCGGAAATATTTCTTCTTCTCTATTATCCTCATTACCAATATAAAAATACAAATACGCGGTCTTGAATAGTAATTTTCAAAATAAGTAGATCTCTTTATTTTGAATATGAACAGAGCACACACTTCATAACTCGATTAACCCAAATTTGCCCTCCTAAGAAAAATCTGAGAGAGACTAAGGATGCAAAAGTATTTATGTTCTACAACAATATCTGTCTATATCTCTGAGATGAGGTATTATGATTACTTGCATTATTTACATTATTCGGACTGTTATCCTCATCTTCATTGCCATATTCACAACGTTTCGGCCCATTGGATAAAGACATTGGTTAAATCCAGTAACTAGACCCAAAGCGTTGTGAGTTCAATAGCAAGTCACAGCAGTAGCGAACCAAAACTTGAGTTGAGTTAAAGGGAAATAACTGAGACGTCCAGAAGAGGGATGGCATGTGGAACTAGAACAATCTACCCTGGTAAAGGGTTACATTCGAAATTCCAATCACCTGAAGAAGGCCGGAGCGTACAAAGTCCATAAGTTTGTGAATATGGCAATGTAGATGAGGATAACAGTCCGAATAATGTAAATAATGTCCGTAATTATAATACTTCATCTCAAATATCCAGTCACCCGAAGAAGACCGTAGTGTACAACGTCCGTACCTTTGTGAATATGGCAATGATGATGAAGATAATATTGCGAATAATGTAAATAATGCAAGTTGGGCAACAAATATTCATTCTTCAGCTTACTATTTTCCCATGTCATTGTTAAATATGTGGATAATAAAGAAAACGGAATGTATGTAGAGCCATTATCTCTTACGTTTTGAAGAGACATAGCATTTCAAACTATATTTCAACAAAATCTTCACCTTTGCCAGTGCATTTAATTAAATGTTGTTAATTCCGTAGTGAATATTATTCACAATAATGAATACATATATATATATATATATATATATATATATATATATATAGTGAAAACATTTAGGCAAAAATCATGTTAGGCTACGGATTTATTGATTTTATTTTTTTTACAGATAAGAACGAATAAAAGAAAGAAAGAAAGAAAAATGACAGCGTAATCGAAGAAATAAAGAAAAGGTGAATTGTTTGAAAGGTCAAACTGCGAAATTTGCGGGAGCGATAGAGTTTCAAAGTAAAATAAAATACATCTGTAAACGAATAAATACTTAAAATAAACGTAAGAGCTGAAAGGAGTAAAAATAAAGGGGGAATAATGAAAATCAGCGAGACTTTACATAAGACGATAGCGAAGGTGGGAAGGCAAATTTTGAGAAGGTCGGGAAACCTGAAACAACAACAACAACAAAACATAACTTTTTACCGTGATAGAAAGCAACGAAAATCTACAGGGGACAAGATTTCGTCATAGGATTCGGCACATAAATCCGAAAGAAACATTGGAATAACAAAAGACGCATTCCAAAAGCTAAGTAAAGTATTAAGAAACAGGAAAATTTCATTAGAAGCAAAGAAAATTGCTGAACTGTTACGCAATATTAATTCTTTTATATGATGGTGGAGTAATCTCCCCACAGATGAAGAGAAAACTGGAGGCATGTAGTTCTACAGAAGAATGTTGAGTTCAAGCACGTGATCAATGAAAAAGATGAAAGAAAATGGAAACAAAAAAAAAATTGAGACATACACTAATAATCAGAAAGAAACATCTGAGATTTCTAGGGCATATTATGAGGAAGGGCGGCTTAGAGAATTTGATACTCACATGACAGGTTGGAGGCAAGAATGACAGAGGAAAAGAAGGCATCATCTACCTAGCGAGCTTGAGTAAATGGATGAGCAAAAGGGTTTAGTAGTTATAACAAAAGACATAATTTATTAAGAGCTACCAAGGACAACACATTGTGGGGAGACTTGATCGCCAACACCCTGAAGGGACACGGTATATAGAACATGAAGAAGAAGAAGAAGAGGAAGAAAATGCAAAAGAGTTATCCCCAGGGAAAATGTCAAATGCAAAAGGGACAAGGGAAGGCAGTAGGACATATTGCCGACAAACTTTTTTGAATTGTAGACCTTTGTAGGTGATTTAGTTTGTATCAGTTTATATATTATTGGGATAATATAAAAGTATCCAATTTTTTCTTCACAAAACTTTTATACATATTCATTCAAATCTTTAATACGCATGGGTAAAAAAAGCTCACGCTGTTTTCTCTAAATTATAATTCTTTTCTCTATATCCCTGAGATTAGGCATCATGGCTATTTACATTATTTACATTATTCGGACTGTTATCCTCATCTTCAATGCCATATTCACAATGTTTGGGCTGTTGTACGATCCGGCTTTCTTCAGGTGAATCAAGAACACATGGCCCAAAAAAGGCGATACTTAGATCCAGTGGGTAGACACACACTATATAAATAGTGCTTAACTACATCAGCATTGCGATAAACTGATGTATTTTCAAATTAAATAACGACCTGAAGATTGCGTTAGGCATGAAACACCGAGTAGTGCAAACGCCGTGTGATATATATATATATATATATATATATATATATATATATATATATATATATATATTCATTAATATATATATATATTATATTCATTAATATATATATATATATATATATATATATATATATATATACATCTATATATATATATATATATATATATATATATATATATATACATATTAAGACAATGTCTTAAAATAATTGTTTTAATATATATATACATATATATTGAGACAAGGTCTTAAAATAATTGTCGGACTTTGTCCATTTCATAATGTGTGACGTCATTTGTTTACATTTGGATACGCATCGAGCAGATATGAATGTAGGTCAGAAAATCATGAAAAAATGTAGTTTAAAAACAGTAAAATCCACCTTGCTAGCTGAAACGCTCATCTGTGGAGAACTCGGTAAAAGCACGTCAGGCTGTGTGACGATTCCGTATAGGATACAGGTTCGATTCCTGCCGAGGGACGCATATTTTCTATGCCAATTTCTCGGACATTCAGGCCGGTATATGTTGTTAATACTGTTTATTATAAACAGAGCATTTACTTAAATATTTCTATCTATGGAAAAGAATGTATAAAAAATGTCTTAAAATACTTGTCGGACTTTGTCCATTTCATTATATATATTTATATTTTCAGTGTATTTAGGAAGCAAATGTTTATTCAGGCAAATATTAAAATCAATAAACATTAATTTTAATCATCGACTCTTTAAGATTTCGAAAAATTCCTTCGCAGGCACGGAGGAATTGCATCAAAACAGTTGTCAGAGGGAATGTTCAAGAAATATAGTCCAATATACCAATGCATGAATTAGATTTTTATACCGGTGGGAAGTCAAGACGAAGTAAAAATCTTAAGGAAATCTTTGCGAACAATTTCGGCTAATAGTTTACTTATGAGAACACCATTAATAATAGTATACCTTTCCTGGACGCCAGCAGTCATAATTTTACTATTTCATTATATTAAAACAATCCACGAACATAATTACGCGTCTTCACAACTAAAAAAATAAATGCACCCAAAGATGAAAGTTGCAGTAATAGAAAACATGATTTACTGATTATCCGTGTCAAAGTAGTTTCTTCTTCGATCTCATTGTTTTAATAATGAATTAAGTAAGGAAAGACAAATAGTCATCAATAATAATTTCCCTAACTATGACATTGACGAGCGAATAAAACGAAATTTACAAAAAGTCACAGAAGCAGTCACCCTGAATTAAACAAAACTAATCATTTAACTAAATAAACCCTAATTATATACAAGACAAAAACCGACTAGAAATATAATTCACATCCATGTAATACGTATCACGTAACGATACCAACATATACTATAAAAAAGTAAACATACACCCTTGTGCAAATTAATTGAATTGATTTAAATTCTACCGATGAAGACTAAGAATAACAGGAGCAGAAAATTGACGAAAATATTGGGAAAATTGGAACTATAAAACATGGCAACTAACAAGGAAAAATAATTTAAAAAAAAAGACACAATTGAAATTTGTGACAGATAATGTTGAAAAAAGTTCTGGAGATCCCAACACCTAAAAGTCATATTGAAGGCAAATGAAATTTAAAGGTGAATAACGATTTTTAGAGGATGATTCGCACAATGTAATTTTTTTTTATAATCACAAAAGATCAGATTTTCTTAATCGAATGTATTCCCAACAAGGATAATTTATTCTAATTTGATCTGCGTTGACTCCAGTATGTATTGGGATCGCACGAAGTGATATCAAAATACCAGAGCATTAGAGATGCCAGGTGCATCAAGGGGTTGGCCTAGAAGATAAGCTTCTAGACATCAGGTGAAGCT
>OZ010582.1:130846552-130849052 GCA_963932145.1 Acanthosepion lycidas | reverse complement strand
GAACATTATTTTTTATATTTAGATGCAAATTTTATTTCAGAGAACAATAAAATTAAATTTTTTTGATTAAAACCCTGCTAACATGGAAGTACCCAAGAATCATTTGAGGCCCATAATTCTTTATGAGTTCAAGAAAGCTAACTCAGCAGCCGAATCGGCTAGAATCATTCACTCAGTTTATGGAGAGGAATGTGTGAATGAAAGAACTTGCAGAAGATGCTTTGCAAAATTCCGAGGTGGAGATTTCACCCTTGAAGATGAAGATCGAACCGGACGTGCAGTTGAGTTTGATGAAAAGCTTCTTGAAGCAGCCCTTGAAAAAATCCTGCTTTATCAGTTGAGGAATTGCCAGTGGTTCTCAGTTCAAACCATACAACTGTTCATCGTCAACTTGGAAATGTTCCTAAACTTGGAAAATGGGTGCCTCATGAATTATCTGAAAACAACCTTATATCCCCAGTTGACATCTGCTCTTCTCTCCATTCTCGCCAACTTCTTTCACCTTTTTTGTATAGACATGCGACGAAAAATGGATCTTTTATCGAAATGTTAAGAGTCGTAGGCAGTGGCTTCGTAAAGGGGAAGGACCCATGCCACAGCTGAAAATGGAACTTCATGGGCAAAATGTTCTTCTTTCAATCTGGTGGGATCGCCAAGGAATAATCCACTTTGAATTCTTAGCACCTAATGCAACAGTTAATGCTCAAATATGCTGTCAGCAATTAGAGCGTTTGAACCAAGCTTTGAGGAAAAAAGACCTGCTCTAGTGAATCGAAAAGGGGTGATGTTTCATCAGGACAATGCGCGACCCGACACAGCAAGAATCACGTCACAAAAGATCGAAGAACTTGGTTGGGAGAAAATTCCTCATCCACCTTATTCTCCCGATCTTGCTCCTTCAGACCATCATTTGTTTCGTAGTTTACAGAATCATTTTGAATAAACAGCTTTTGTAACGCAGGAAGATGTTAAAACTGACATCTGTGAGTTCTTCGAATCAAAGCCAAAAGAATTTTACAGTAATGGAATTAGTAAGCTTGTAAATAGATGGAAAGAAGCCATAGATAATCAGGGAAAATACATTGTTGATTGAATCTGTAATTAAATGTAACATTTGGTCACTTGTTTTCTTTATTCAAAATTCGGACAGAACTTATGGGATGACCTTATATATACACACACACACACACACACACACATATATATATATATATATATATATATATATATATATATATCGTGTATATTTAGGCAGCAATTTTTCATTGATGTATGTTTCATTAAATAATATCGAAAAGTTTTGTTTATTTATTTTAAGTAATTTCCTTTCATATTGTCTGATAAGCTTAATAACATTAGCATTGAAAGACGAAAGGAAATCACCATACTGATACATCTTTAAATCCAATCTAAGCTTTCTGCTTACATAAGCCATTATCAAAGATGACAATTACATTGCAATATATCAACCAATACACGGACGAAACAATAATGATAGTCTGTTTTTGTCGCATGAAAAATTTCAAAGCAACGGTTAACTCGTGCATACGAGACGCGGAAGTGAAAATCGCGTCGCAGCTGGTAGCGTCACACATGACTACGCGAGAGTGAAAACGAGAAGTATTAAGTATGGGAAGCGGTTGGTATAAAGCAGTGGCTTCTGTTATCAATTATAGTTATTTAAGAATATTTGTGGAGATTTCGTAGTTGATTTAGTTCAGAGTAGGTTTCAACTGTTTTATGTATATAGCTTCAAGAATTTTCAGTTTTTGTTTATTGTTATCATGTTTAAATATAGTTGTGTTTTCAACAAGGATTTTCCGAAATTGTGTACGCGGCCAGGCATGTTGTTGAACTTACTTAATATATATATATATATATATATATATATATATATATATATATGTGTGTGTGTGTGTGTGTGTGCGTGTGCGTGTGTGCTTTAAATTTTTCTCGTTTCATATGTTTTGGACATAAAATGTCCCAAAATATCCAGAAAAGAAACCACTTTTGCGAGCACAAGAAATATTTTTCAACAAACATCTGAATCGTTCTTAATGAAACTTGTATTAAAAAAGGGATGGCTGCCGAAATACCCAATTATTGGGATTTATCGGAAAACGGCTTCCCCCCAAAAGTGAAATGGAGAATCATCTCCAGGTCTCGAACTTCAAGAAATTTCAGTGTATTAAAGCGGAGATCCTAATGATAAAGCATAAAGATCCTGATGAGTTATTAAACCAAGACAATGAGATGATCTTTAAATGCAGACGTAGAAATCATCTCAATTTAACTAACTACTTATAAAAAATATCACTATCAGTTAAAATATAATATATATGCAGTTGCATATGGGCACAAGTACATTGATATACATTCTTTTTAGCCATGTTTTAATGTTGGTATATATATGTTTAGATGTTTATATAAGCTGGTAAATATTGGGGTATATTCAGATATGAGGATGATTGTATGCACACATGTGTTCGGGTACATAATT
>OZ010582.1:130834052-130841552 GCA_963932145.1 Acanthosepion lycidas | reverse complement strand
AGGTTCAGTTTGTTGTCATGTTAACTGTAGTTTCGAGGTCGGATATAAAACAGATTTAGTTATGAGGGTATCGTAATCATATATTGTAAATTACTGAGAGATTTTTTAATTTCATTTTACTTTGCTCCTTGTTTAACATTATTATTTGCTTGTCAGAGAATTGATTTTATGCGCATGTTTAACGGCATATGAACGCCTAATGGGTCATTTAATTCCGAAATTTTATTTTTTTTCAGAGCTTGGAAGAAATTAAAATATGATATATGTTATTCTACTTTCACAACTGAATACATGTTAGATGATACTCAGAATTTGTTTATAGACATGTTTGTGTGGACATGTTTAATAGAGGCGGTGATATGTGTGTTTTACGTTGTAGTTTTTTAGGGAGTTATTTTGGAATACAGCTTGGTTTGAGAAATTGTTGGCTATTTTATGGATTAATGCTATGTGAGAGTTTATGTTGGTTGTTTGGTTATATTTTAAAAAGATATGTCTGAAGTTTCTAAAATTACAATTCCCAGAGGCCTTGCTGCTGAATGTAGTTTATCATCACAGACAGAAAACTTGGAAATTTCATACATATTTTGAAATGTATAGCATCAAAATAAATATTCAATTGGTCAACCATTGCCCGATTTGAATCGCTCCTTAATTCGCCATTATTCCCAAATCTCTCTATTTCATGTGTGATCGAATTTTTGAATCGTGTGCCCAGTGATTTCCAAAACAATGATAATACTGAGGCTAGGGATCGAACTTGCCATAAATAATTACAGTGGCAAATAAGCTTTACAGAAAACGCTTTATTCCCAACATCCTTCAAAATACAATACAAGAATCATTAATACGTCCAAATTGGACATTTTCGATTTTTTTTAGAAACACTGGATTCTTCAATTAAAGGAATAGTAAAAGAAAAAACAAAAAAACAATCGCATGCTGGTAGATCTTGTGAATCTGTCAGCTGTGTGTAATATCCAAATGCTCTTATTGACCTGAAACTCTGTTATCGATAATTCATAGCAATCCATAGTTTTTCAGCAGCCTAAAGAAAACGGATTTGCAGTTTTACGTAAATGACAAAAGGGAGAATGAAAGAAGAGATTATAGGAATAATTATTATTCCTATAATCTCTCTGCTAATAATAATGATAATAATTTCTGTTTGCATTTTTGAAATGAAGAGTTATTGTGAACTGATTTGTTCGAGCTGTAGTAATCACATTGATTGCTATAGTCACAAAGTTTCGACTGATGTACACTTCAGACTCCCCCAGGAACTTCTATTATTCGGTAGTAACGTTTTCGGAACTGAAAGCTTTATATAACTCACACAGGTAAATTTTCTCATTCCGTTCTTTATGCTAGGGGAGATAACTCGTATTAGTTCACTCTTTTGCTAATATGTACGTTTGATGTCGCTTTTACTTGCCATGCTGAATATATGGATTTTCCGACCTGAGTGCAGAAAATAGTTTCGTTTTGTTTGTTTGTCTCTTTAACGGCATATCAACTCTTTATGGGTCATTTAATGCCGGAATTTCATGTTGGAAACATTGGTATTTTCCGGCAAAATGGTAATTTATTCTTTTACTATGAAAATGTATTGCTAGTAATTTTTCTAATGTATTTTTATATTTTCATGTTTTGAACCTAGTTGTGGTTGTGATAATGGGTTTCACTCATCGTCCATAGCTGGAACCCTAACAGGTGCTACCAGCCTGGGTCAAGATGAACCTGGTAACAACAGCAATTAAGAGGTGGTTCTAGGCCCCTCAAAACCTTCCGATCAGAAACTTTGCGGCTGGATGCAGTTGTGGGAAATGTCAGGAGTTAATACGACTTATTTCCATTTACCATCGACATTTAAATCAGAACAGTCAAACACTGTCGCTTGGAGAATTTAGCACTCACATACTATAATGAAGGCAAGGCATTGGCAGGAATTCATTTAAGCAGACCATTACTCCTACAAGTTCTATCTTTACAGGAAGCTCTATAATTTATGATCTTGTGCCATGCTGAGCCAAGTTTAGTAAATAGCAATGATGAAATTACGAATGTCTCCCGGGTTTATTAACTCTAAAACAAATTAAGTCAAGACAAAAGTAAGAACTCACTTAGTTTGGAAGAGGAGATGAAAATCCGTTTCGTGAATTTCAGAGTAGTTGCTTCTTTAATAAGTTTAAATTAATGTGGCATAAGGCCACTCTTATGGAGCACCTTATTTTATCGCTGTTGTAAAATCGTCCATGATTGTTGTCTGTTAATTTGACCAAAGATAACAGAAATATTTTTTCCAGGGTTTTTCTTGGATTATCATAAAATAGGTTGCATATACACAGAATTTAATAAGATTAGTTTAGTCTGGCATAAGGCCTCAAATGAAGCGCGCTCAGTGAGAATCGAACTCATTATAGTAGTACTTATATTTTAGATAAGATTATTATTGTTTCGTGGTAAAGCGCCTAAATTGGTCTATATTCTTTGCTCCTGTTCAAACCAAAAAAAAAAAAAAAAAAACTTTCTATTACTTCGAAGTTTTCCTCAACTAAATGATGTCCACTGTAACACATTTTTTATTGCTTCATGTGACTAAATTTTTGATACTAAAACATAAAATATTGTTCAGAATGAAGAAATATATATATGATATATCTTAGTAATAAACTCAAAAGATGTTCGTCAAGTCTCTAGGAGAATCAACACTCAATAATTATATCATTATATTACAAGGCCTAATAGCCGCTAAAGTTAGAGTGTTACTGAATATGTGATATGGGCATAAATGGTGGAAATACGAAGTGGATATTACGTGAATATGGGGGATAGGTAACGCTCTTTCCTGTACTTGAAGAAGTTAAGATTTAGCAGTCAGGAAAGTATCACCTCAGGAGTCTTTCCCACAAATATACTGTTCTTGAGAAGAGCTTGTCTCAGTGGTATACGAAGGAGATGCAGATAAATCGACTATGTGAATGTGGCATGGCAGATTCTGGATGTAAAGGAGTAAACAGGTGGAACTAAGGAATGTAGCTCGTTTGAACACTTGCCATGAAAATAGTGATAGAGTAGCGATGCGGCTGACATGTTTAGGGTCCTTAGAGACTAAAAATAATTGATAGTTAGATTCGAGGTTCTTTAGACCAACTCGACCACAGTGCCTTTAAGTGTAAATTTCTTCAAATATTCTCGAAACATTCCTATCCGATCAGATTTGTATACTCACGTGAAAAAAAAGCAATTTATAAAGTAATAGATTTAAAAAAAATATGTATTAATCGTACAGAGTTGCTAAATCGGCGAGATTATTCTTGTCCGAGATGCTAAAAGTACGGCCGGTTTAACGACAGTTTCTTCTGCTAGGGGTCGCAGGTTCGAGTCCTGTCGTAGGGTGCATTTTTCTGTAATGAGATTTTATTCATATTCATGCCGGTAGATGAAATAAATATAATATTTAATAAACAAACGGGGCGTCTACTCGCATATGGGTAACCGCTAAAAATAGTTTAAGTGATGATCTCTCTCTCGGTGTGTGTGTATATATATATATATATATATATATATATGTATTTTAGGTTGGTGCAAAAATAGTGACGTAATAATGTCGTTTTTTGAAGTTAAAAATACGTGAAAAAACGACATTATTACGTGATTATTTTTTCACCAACCTAATATATATATATATATATATATATATATATATATGAATATAAAAGTGAACATTGAAGTCCACACTCACCGCCGACAGGCTGTTTCACGCTTAACGCAATCGTCAGGCTGTCTAAATATAGCACATCTTAAAACTATATTTCTTTATATGATATTATATATATATATAGCATATATAATAATATATTCTAAATGTAATATTGGAATTATATGTATGTATGTATGTGTAATATATTAAATATATAATGTATATATATTTTAAAATAAGTTACATCTCGTGTCTGATCAGTTGGTAAACAACAAAACTTGAGTCACACCTCAAATTAGGTATATCTATATTTATTAATATATATTTCTTAGTTCTGTCTAATCCCATCGAGCACTGTTATGTTTACACTTTAAAGTAAATTTAGTAAATATTTATTTGCTTACCTCTGTATGCATGCTAGCGCGCATATACAGTTACTAATATTTACTTATTCTATTTACCCCTTTCTCTCTCTCTCTCCCGTATATATATATATATATATATATATATATATATATATATATATATATATATATATTAAGCATTTTACCCCAAGCAAGGCGGGGAGCCACTAGGACGCAAGGAGTCACAGAAAATTTAGAGCAAGATCAGATAGGAGTGATAGAAGAAAGGATGAGGGTAGTGGATAGATCAAGGCAACCAGAGATGTCGATTGACATTACACTTGAATAGCTGGAGATTATAGCTCACAGGGAAACAGGAAAAGGGAAGGGAGTTCCACAGGCGAGAGGTGCGAGACATGAAGATATTAGAGTAGAAGAGACGGCTACATTTAGGAATTTTGACAGTGAAGGGGTGAGAGCGGGATGCCAACCTCGTAAGGCGCTGGAACTCATGATGTCTGGGAACCAGCGAATGCAGCTCCTCGGAGCAATTTCCATGAAAGTATTTGTAGAACAGACAGAGGGAGTCGACGGCGCGTCTGTGAGATAGTGACTGTAGATGAGACGCCAGAGCAGAGCCAACTACATTGCATATCCGCCTCTGGAGCCTATCAAGAACCCCGAGGCAAACAGAAGGGGCACCAGACCATATATGGCAGTAATACTCCATGCAAGGGCGAATTGTTGATTTGTAGATCTGGAGGATCGACTCCAGGGAGAAAAACTTCCTGGCGCGACTCAGGGAGCCAACTTTCCTTGCAGTGGACGAGGCAATTGACTCAATGCATTTATTCCATTTCAGGTCAGCAGTCAACGTGAGACCGAGAAGCCGCAGAGAGCTGCTCTCGAGAAGTTGGGCGTCAGACATTCTAATGGAGGGAAGGGAAGGATCTCTGTGGTGATTAATAGAGAGCAGTTTTGTCTTGGAAGCGTTGAAGTTGACCAGCCAATTCATGCCCCAGTTCACAATCGATTGGAGGTCTTTTTCAAGAGAGGGAGAGAGGGGGGAAGGGAGAGAAAGAGAGGAAGAAAGAAAGGGAAACACTTTATATATATCTTTATTTATTAAAACTCCTTTTAGTGCATCAGACTGATTACTGAGTTTCGTCTGATGGCAGTTTTCAATCAGAAGGATCGTTATTGTTCAAAAGAAGAAAACCAAACATTCTGACGCATATTAATATTAGGTTGGTGCAAAAATAATGTCGTTTTCTCACATAGTAACATATGTGAGAAAACGACATTATTTTTTGCACCAACCTAATAGTATATTCTCACGATATAAAGTTGCTTTAATGTGTTTACTCTGGTTTTGTATGTTCATTCAGATAAACCCCAAAAGAGTTTTATTCTTGGTTAAATCATATACCGTTCTAACACTTAAATCCTTATCATAGCATTTGCCAAAAGAGAGACCTTCCTCTACAATCGAAATGTTTAGCTCCATAATATTTGATTTATTAGCGCTACCAAGCGCGCTAAATTCGTCTGGTACACGATCTTTGAATCAGATTTTATAGAGTCTGCTTCAATGAAACAAGCGTAAACTGAAATAAGATATTTCATACCACCTACAATTAATGTAACATTGTATCCACATTTTATATCAGCTTGCTGTAATTAATTTTCACTTTGCGGAAATGATACATTGATCTCGGAATAATAAATAATTTATGTCTTTGCACATCGCAAAGTGGACCGGCTTATTGTTTATCCATCGTATGAAATTATCATTTGGTATCTGGCATCTCCCACGAGTCTCAGCCCAATTTAACTTTACAGAGAGTAACATGCAAGTGAGACGGGATAATAGCACTGAGCCGCCTGTGTTGTTTGACACATCTATGTAGATATACATAAGAGTAGAGGAAACGAAAAGTCTATCAGTAAATTTGGAAACATCAAAAGGATTACGCAAAGTGTAAAACGAACACGGTCCACATTATAGGTTTGTAGTTCCACACACTGATACCATATATATATATATATATATATATATATATATATATATATATATATATATATATATATGTGTGTGTGTGTGTGTGTGTGTAGAAATATAGTCTTAAGATGTCCTATATTTATGGAATAAAGTGCTCAGTATCAGAGATAGCGTGTGTAAATATAAAAGTGAACTTAGAAGTCAATACTTTCATGCTAGACGCAATCGTCAGGTTGACCTGACGATTGCGTCTAGCATGAAACAGACTGTCGCCTCTAAGTGTTGACTTCTATGTTCACTTTTATATATATATATATATATATATATATATATATATATATATATATATATATATGTGTGTGTGTGTGTGTGTGTATGTGTGTGTGTGTGTGTGTGTGTGTGTATGTATTCAGTTATGACCTGAGCGCTAATGGCTACTGGCATTGGTTAGAAGTAGAATCTCTGGTGATGAAAATTGGTCGACTTTCGGTCCCGGCTTGACTCAATCTGATGAGCTGTGATACAGCGAAAGGCTTGTATGGGGAAGGCTTGTATATATATATATATATATATATATATATATATATATATATATATATATATGGGGATGACTATATATATATATATATATATCTGTAAATTTTTTCTCGTTTTCCATCATATAGAATCAAAAGCTGTCCCAAACTGCTTTCGCATTACGTAAAATCGTTCTTTGGAATGGTAAATCAATGGATGCCTTACATTGGCCATCAATCTGCACACTTTTGATAGACATTTATCTGGTTATGAAGAAGTCGAGGAGGCTTGCCTGATGTCTCGTCATCTCCAGAACACGAGTAGGTTCTCCAATGAATCTGGGCCAAAGGCGATGGAGAAGTCTCTGCAATGCCTGTCTTCATCGTCTGTTTTTATGAAGTGGACTAGCCACACATTATGGTGGGCATTGAAGTCACCGCAGGTATGAAAACCAACCGAGAGGAATTGAGTGAAGATATCGTCAGTCTTCTCAGATATTCAGTCGAAAATTACCGTCCCTTCTTCCTGGGGACGGTAGTGAGCAAGGACGAATGTGGTTCTATGGATGAACATATAGGTGAGGTTGGATTCCTCATTTTGTTTTGGCGTCCCTGGCGCAGTAAAACCCGTCCTTGCTGTAGGCTCTGTGTCCATGGCCGTGACAATTTAGGTGGTCATGTTTGGCTATGAGACGTGAGTAACCCGGGGCTGAGAACTCCCCTAGGCTTTCATACCGGTTTCAGAAAGTAGAAGGAGGTTTGCTTTAGATGGGAGAAGGTAGTGTTCCACTTCTGGAAAGTTGGAATGTAAACCCATCATGTTGGTGTAGGAGACTGTATGCAAGGGGTATACTTTGTTTTTTTTGTTTAAGGGTTGGGTTTGATAGTCTTGTTCATTTGTATTTTGATTGGTTTCATGTGTGCATCGGTTAGTGG
>OZ010582.1:130786552-130829052 GCA_963932145.1 Acanthosepion lycidas | reverse complement strand
ATATATATATATATATATATAATGAAATGAACAAGCGGCAACAACAGTCTGTTTCGTGTTGACCTCTGTATCCACATTTATATTTCCATGCGCTATTTCTCTGATACTGAACACATTGATCCATAAACATAGCATACTGAAAACTATATTTTTATCACACACACACACACACACACACACACACACACACACACACACACACACATATATATATATATATATATATATATTATAGTGTGCAGATTATGTTTTATATCAGAAAGAAACAATTTATACTCAGAATTAAATAACAATGTTAATGTCATTATTGGCGAAATCACTTCTCTAACTACACTTAATGAGACATTAACTTACTATCAGTTCCTTGAATAATAAGATCCTTATATTCGAGTTGTTGTCAGATGGAAGACACATACCAAGCACTTTCGACAATTTCAAGTTGTCATCTTCAGGGCGCAATATTCCAATTTGAAATTGTCGAAAGTACTTGACATGTGTCTTCCATCTGACAACAACTCAAATATAAGGATCTTATTATTCACGGTTCGGATTTTTCAGGTTAACACCGGACTTTAATATTTCTAGTTATGACGTGATATTTTATTGTTAGAGTGGACTATTATGACTGTTCATTATTTAAATGAACAGTAGTTTAATTTTGAATTTGAATTTAGGGCCAGTTTAAAATTTAAAATTGAAAGTATGGATGGAAATACGAATTATAAATCCTAATTTTAATATATTATATAGCTGTTAGTCAAAATTGAGCACTGTTTTTTCTTACACTATAGAGTATATACGTATACATACATATATATATATATATATATATATATATATATATATATATATATATATATATATATATATATATATATGTGTGTGTGTGTGTGTGTGTGTGTTTGTATAAGAACGCTTGCTTGTACATTTTACATTTACGTATATTTATTCTTTTGATTATATATATATATATATATATATATATATATATATATATATATATATATATATCGAGGTTGTCTTTGTTCTATAAAGATTGGGAGATAAGTCATTTATTTTCTTAGCCTTTAAAAATCAACCAGAGAGTATTAGGTTATAAAGTTCGTAGATTTTTTACTTTTGTATTTAAATGCTTTTTAGGAATTACTGTCTGATGCTACTTCAATAGACGTCTGCAGACACGTTTTTACATTCTTTAAGTCTTCTCAATTGAATTTTAAAAGACCTTTGGGGACTGACATTTTCTTTTTCAGTTCCTTCCGGAAGTTTATACTTGCCTTTGTTTTCATAATTCAGCACATTGCAATGATGACATTTTCCCGGGACTATTTTCTTCCCTTTTAACTCGCACCCTCTCATAACAAAACAAAAATAAAATAATAATGTCTTAATATGCCCATGGGCAATTCGGTTGTTTTTCACTTGTTAATTAATACAATTCTAAGCGATTCTGGCCAATGAACCCTTTATCATCTTATGTCATGGCCAAATGCCAATTTTTACTGTCTAGTTGATTCGATTTTACAAAATACTTGAAGCCATCTTTTAATTAGGAATCAAAATCAACTTAGTTTTGGAACTGGTCATTCAGGAAGGAAAATGATATTTCGGTTTATGTAAGCAACTGGAATTAGCCAATTATGGTTAAAATACTTCACGGCACTACTGATTAGTAAAATAAAATAAAATAAACTCTCTATATACGTTATGTTTGCCTATATCTTATCCCGCCCCCGGAATTATGACGAGCTATAAAATCCAATCGGTTGGTGCTGTACATTTGATGAATATTTTGAGTGTTTTCTCTTTCTTCAAATCAGTCAAATATTGATATAATATTCAATTTATATGAAATTCCTAGTTTATTTGTGGAGAACTTAAACACTTAAATTACTATCAAACGCTAACCGAAAAATTAAAAATTTTCAAAAATATATAAATCTGTGTTTTTCCAGTTTGGCAGCTATATGCCCACATACGTTAATTTTCTTAATTTCGCTCTCCAAATTTATATCCCCCGTCTTTCCTTCAAAACCCTAAATCCATCTCTTATTTCTTACATCTTTACTTTTCCCCTTTTTTTTCTCTTTATATCGTTTCCGGTGAGTTGAACTATTAAACAGGTCAATGCCTGATCCTTAACCCCTTCCTCACTATTAAGTATTGTAAAAAAATAAATTTAAAAGCATTTATATCTCTCTCTTCCCTTTCTAATTTCGACCATGTCTGTCACACTGTCTCTCACCACTCTCTATATCACCTTACATCAGCTTAATACTACGCTTCAAAAGTGGAAGTTTAAATACATTTTTTTTATACTTGTAGTGAGGTCTGATGATCCAGGGAAAAAAAACTCTCTGGAGAAATAAATTATAACCATACAATCTTAAAGATGTCTGGTTTTCTTTAAATTAAATTTTTCGCTCTGATTTAACATTGAGCTCTCTAGATTTCATCGTCGTTGGGATATTCATTGCTTGTATATATATATATATATATATATATATATATATATATATATATATATATATATACATAATATTTTGCAACTAATTTACAAACCTAAGTTTTGTTATATTCACTGGTCGTTACACTAATGTATAAACATTTATGAATAAATTAGAAATATTTAAAAGGTGATATGAAAGATAAGTGAAGCTGTTGACACGCAAAATTTACCTGAAATGGAGGCACGTTGGAGTAATGGATAGCGGCTCCGATTGCGTTATCGGAGAGCCGAGTTCGAATTACAATAGAATTCCCTTACGTGCTTGGCAGGAGATATGAATTCTCTTCTTTTCCTCCCAGTTATGGGTAAATAGCAGAACAGACTGGGTTTTATAGCGTTGGATAGTAACTGGACTAGAAGAAGGACAACTCTGAATTCAAAACCTGCGGAGGGTCGTTTGGGGAAATTGTGGCATTCGGTGCACCAGGTCTCTGTATTAGGCTCTTCAAAAATGTGGATGGTTAGACACAAAACCTTCACCACTTTAATCAAATCATATGTTCAGGTGTCTGGCTGTCAGTTTCTAGGTACTGATTGCTTTACGCTCATACCTGAAATAGCGTTCAGGTACAGCTTTACCGATCGGTTTGTTTAGCTACTAGGTCATGTGACGCAACCTGGTCGTTAAGTGAGGAATGACTGCAGTTAATACCAGTGTAAACTTAATATATATATATATATATATATATATATATATATATATATATATATATATATATATATATATATATATAATTAATACCAGCTTTTACTGTGGTCATTAATGACATTGTTGTATTCTTCTAGTAGAGATTCTTTGAAATGAAAATTAATGGTATATAAATTAATTAAGACTAAGATTCTGACTTTAAAATAGTACTATATGTATTTACTTAGATTATTTTAGTACAAGGTAATAAAGACAAAGTTCCGAGTTAAAGATGAATTCACAACTGTCCCAAAGATCTGATCAGCTTCCTCCAGGGTGGGGTTGTGAAGTTTTTTAACGAGTTTATAAATGAAACAAAGATCAATTAGTATGGCATAATGTAAGGATCGACGATAGTATAAAAAGTTAGTATACAAGATGTCCTTGTTAGTCATACCGCTATAGTAGGCACCTGTTGGTAACAATTGGCTAATTTCAAGATTTACCGTAAACTTGGATAAGCTTATTGTAGTAGAATACAAAATGGAGCTATTTATTAGAAAAAGCGTAAAACAATGACATAATCAAAATGTTGATATTCAACACTATTTCAGACAAAAGTTTAGGAACTATTCACTATTGGTACTGGAAAGAGCGATAAAAGTTAGTGGATTTAGGGAATTGTTTTAATAGAAGCTTTTTTTTTCTACATTTCAGCTGTCAGTAGCACTGGCTGTTGGATCAATGAATGCCAAATGATTCCTTATAATTTCACCATTACCATTAATCTCAATACTCGAACGTTCTATAACAGTGAGTTTGATAAACCCATTTTCTTGAAAAACTGTTTTAATACAAAGATTTTATAAACTTCAACCGAGAGTAATAGTAACTGTTCTATCAATGGATGCCGTATGTTTCCTGTATGGAAATGGCTGATCACACTATTACAATTACCATTGACTATTTGCTAAGATTAGTAGGTTTTGATTAATGGCTATAGTGTTGAAAGGGTTTAGTAACAAATTGGACTGCGAGTTAAGCTTACTGATCACTGTGCTATGATAGGTGACCCTGATTAACACCAAAGTTTTAATTGTTCTTTCAAGAATCTGCTATGCAGTTCCGAACTCTAGGATCGTCTTGGGTCGATATTATTAAGAGGTCACATCCCTGACAAAGCGACCATAGTAAGATTCGAATCCGGTCATGGTTGGGATTTAAACGTTCTACCCACTAGTCCAGATATTTACATATGAAGAAGCAACTGAATCTGATGTGCTAAACTAAATAAGTTATTTAGTCCCTTAATCTGACATCGCTTCTGTGTATACAACATAGTGCTTTACTTAATGGGTGAAGTTATAAAATAATTGGGATCCAACCTGATCCAAAATTAGCCATAGAAAAAGTAAGAAGTCAAGATGAAGTTTTTTGTAACATTGAGAGATTATTATTAATGGTGATAGCAAAGTTGAAATTCACTGGGAATTGACATTACTTGAATTTAAATAGCAAGTATTTTGGAATTGAAAGGATCCCAGAAATGAACATATTCTTCTTTTTAACTATTTCATTTTTGCTTTGTTTTGTTTTACGGCATATCAACCTCAATGGTTTATTTAATGCCGACAGGATTTTT
The DNA here is from genome assembly GCA_963932145.1 of Acanthosepion lycidas. Classification (NCBI taxonomy): domain Eukaryota; kingdom Metazoa; phylum Mollusca; class Cephalopoda; order Sepiida; family Sepiidae; genus Acanthosepion; species Acanthosepion lycidas. The sequence continues at coordinate 130,824,273 of OZ010582.1, read as the reverse complement.
ATTGCTAGTAATATTTTTTATTCAAAAATGTATTGCTCATCATAGTTTTTTCCAAAAATGTATTGTTGGTAATATTTTTGCAAGAATGTATTGTTGGTAATATTTTTGCAAGAATGTATTGCTGTTAATATTTTTGCAAGAATGTATTGCTGTTAATATTTTTGCAAGAATGGATTGCTGTTAATATTTTTCTTCAAAAATGTGTTGCTAGTAATAATGTATTGCCGATGATATTTAAAAAAAATCATTGATAGCAATAATTTTTTTGCAAAAGTTTATTTATGGTATTAAAACATATTTTTAAACTTTCATAGTATTTTGACCCTTGTTTGTCCATAATTGGGACCCTAACAGGATGAACCTAGGAACACTAATAATTAAGAAGTGGTTCCACTCTGATCAAAATCTTCTGATCAGAGGCCTTGCTGTTGGATGTACTTTATCGTCTTATCCAGGGTGTGGATATAATTTATCATCTTACGCAGGATGAGAGAAACAAGATGGAGAGCCTTGCGTTTAGCAGAAGACTGTGTTTATTAAGAGTTAAGTGCAATGAACAGCATTAGAAGTGTCCGGAACAATGTTAGAAACATATTCAGCTGGATATCCGTCGGAATGCGTTATAACAACTTTGAATTCATGTCTTCTAATATTTAAATCTCTGTAGATAGAATACGACAGTCGAAGAGGCACTGATAATTTCGTTTATTTAGGGTCAGTTCATATATTCAAAATCAAGTTTTGAGTCTTTAAAATCTTTTTCTTGGGTCCCACAACAGTTCAGAAACAAAACATGTTAAAAAAAAGAAAATAAAAAGAAGATTTACGTCCTTTTGGATTGGTTGAAACTTTCCTGAACGTGGAGGTCATCACAACTTCTTCTATCATCTTTTGCTGCTCAACTGACCTCCAGCTATTTTTTTAGCTCCTGTATGACTAATAATGTCAACAAATTAATTCTACTTTCTTTCAATGACCTCATGTATCCTATTTAACATTATTCTATCTTCACCAGGTCTAAGGTGAAAAAAGCAATTTTTTTACCGATTCAATAACTTTTACTATTTTATTAAAAAAAAAAAGGTTTAGTTTTGGTCAAAAGAGTATAACGTGTTTTTTGATGACCTCTAGTTACCTCGTTAACCAGCCAACGTAAACATCATATAGTCTATGTCAAATGTAAATATCTTGTAAGTCTTCATATCAAAGTTTTCGTTATTGTGGCCTCGTCTGAGTGGTAATCGTTGTACAAGCACGCAAACAACGATACCCAAAGATGCTAATGTGCGAATTCATTACATGTTAGTTCTATATATTCATTTATAATATTAAACAATGTTTAATATAACTAGGAATTGAGTTCTTCAAGGGAAATATCAAATAAGTAGCCATTCTCTGAATTACGTTCTTTCATTCGAATTAATATCATGTAATTTTTTTACGAGGCGTTATTGTATTATATTCAATGAAAAATTCTTCATCATTTTATTTTTTCGTTTTCTTCATCAACTTCTCAATTTTCTTCGTCTTCTTCGACTTCTTCATCATCATCTTATTTTCTTCTTCATTATGATCATTATTTTTCTTCTTCTTCTTCTTCTTCTTCTTCTTCTTCTTCTTCTTCTTCTTCTTCTTCTTCTTCTTCTTCTTCTTCTTCATCTTCTTCTTCTAATTTAATATTTCGATTCCTAGAATGAAATCTGCAACTGTTGCACCCCATTCCATCGCCAGTAATCTTGATAATGATCTTATTATTGATTCAGGAAGAACATGGATTAGCTGAGCGTATAATCATGCAATTAACTCTCCCATGTATGCATTTACTATGCGAACACCTGTAGAAAAATGGCTGCTATATCTATTGTCAGTTTTAAGAAATAATCCATTGATGATTTTTTCTACAACTAAGAGCCGGGATTTGCCTCGGATTTATAGAATATTGCCCTATTCATATTCTCGTGACCATTTAAGATAGTGTGGTGCTTTGTTAGTGCAGCTCCTTTCTCGACTACTTTGGACTTTATAAAGGTTTTCTAATCAGTAGCGAAATTCAAGATCGGGTCGTTTCCATATCTTTAGGAATAATTTCTCGTCCCTATTTATGTTTGTTTGTTTTTTTTAATTGATAGCGTAGTTTGTGTAATACGCGGTTTGAATAATTAAACGCGAAATTAGAGAGTGCAATAAGCAAATTGTCGCCATTTTATAGTTTTAATTTTGCGCATGCGCTTTGTTTGTTTTTGATTTTGTTGACTGCACAACATAGTAGGGTCAGTGTGGCACCATCTGTGAGGAAAAATAGGAACATGGCACATTTCATTCCGCCAGAAATCTGGAAACGACATGTAGTACTACTTTGCATTGTCGCTGGAACATCCAGTACGAACATTTCAGATTGTTCGGGTGTTGATCTATGGACAGCGCAGAGGACCGCGAAAGATTTGGATAAGCCTAATGGTGATTATGAAGGCGTTTGGAGTGATCCATGGTGATGGTGATGGTGACGTTATGCCTACATTCATCTTCGCTTGAGGAGGTAGTATTGTCTTCGGTCAAGAGGGTGGTTGCTGGAAGAGCGTATATCTGGCAACAGAATTCTGCACTATGCCACACAATCAGGAGAACTCAGTCATGGCTGTCAGACAATTTCAGCGGCCACATCACTATCTAACTCCGCAGACAGTAAACCGTCTTGATTATTATGTGTCGGGCGCAGTTGAGCGAGAGACCAACAAAACTCCTTGTAACATCAAATATGCACTGAAGACAATGATTATGGCTGCCTTCAGCATTTTAAACAAGGAGACCACCTAGAAGAGTTGCAGGAGATTCCGCAGTCGTCAGAAATCCATGGTTGAAGCCAATGGTGATTTTATTAAATAAATTTACTCTTTATTATTTCAAGATATTTTTGTTTCATTTTGGCATATATCTCATCTGTTAAAATGAAATGTTAGTGTTATTTTCATTTTTGTGCAATTTAAACAAGAATTATTACATCTCTCCCTCTATGGAAATATATACTGAATAGAAATTAAAACAAATACATCGAACAGAAAGCTAAAAAATACATGGAATAGATGAAAAAGTACATTAAATAGAAACTAACATGTACATTGCGGACATTTAAAGAAATACCTGGGATTGTATGTTAAAAAGTACGCCCCAAAACACTAAACATGTATACAGAATAGAAACTTAAAAGGTAAACTGAATAGAAAGGAAAGAAGTGAGCCCTGCGGAAACAAAAAAAACTTGTCTATTGAATAGGAATTTAAAAAATATACAATGAACAAAATCAGAAAATTTTAATAGAAAATGAGGTACTTTCACGGGGACATTTTAAAACAAGAAAATCTTGGTAATGCAAGCCTGGATAATGCTTACATTTCCTCGGAGAAGTAGTCAGTAAGCTCGCCTTGCAGATAAAATCAGTTCGATTCTTATAATGTGTCATGGTACCTACCTAGACCGACAGAATGAATTCTGCCGAACACTATACATACTACGCCTCTCAAGAGAGACGAACGGATTTGGATTTGGTATTGGGACGGTATTGAATCGAGTCGAGCTGATAGCAGTCACGCCAAACCAGTCGGACAGTCTTACTAACCCTTTCACTTCTTGTATTATTTCTTGTGTAATATATTCTTTGTTATTTCTACTGTTGTGTCTCGTGTTGTTTTTCCATGGTCCTAACCTTGGACCATAACATTATGTTCCTAAAAATTGTGACCGTATGCAATAAAAGCGCAGTGTTTAGAAATCTCGATTGTTCAATCGTATGACAGGATTTTGAATGTGATCTTCACTCAGTACTACTCATCTGCCTCTATGTCAGACAAAGCCAAGCTTAACAAATCATCATCTAAGCATAAGAGAAACGTTTGTTAACAAGTTTAGTACTAAGAGGTCTAAAGGCAATTATCATTACTTCTGTAAATATCTGTTTAATAAGTTATTCTTTTAAGTACTAGAGCTCTTCAGGATGGAGACAATCATGACTCCATATTGTTGCTTGCTCTAAGTATGTTTGGACATTTCTCCATACATATTCGCCCTTCTTCATCACCCTTTCACAAAAATACGCTAATTCCGGAGACTTTTAACTATTTATTTTTTTCCTCAATACGAGTAAATAGGTTCGCCTATTCTACGTTTCACATGTCTCCCTAGTCTTTTGAACAGGAGTAGATATTTATCCTTTTTCCTTGTTTTGCATTGAATTTCCCTTCCTTGTAAAGTGTCTTCATTCTCTTTTACCCCCAGTTGCCGCTTGCATCTTAGTGATATTATCAACTTGCTTGGGGTGAATTGATTAAAATAATAATAAGTAGTTTACTCGCTGTTTCCTCTTGTTTTCAATGCACATTGTGAGTATTAAATTCTCCAGTTATTCTTTCCTCATTATGTGTTCCAGAAGGTTCAACGTTTCTCTTTCTGATTGTAAATATAAGTTTCCTTGTAGTTTCTAATTTCCTTAAAATTTTAGAAATAGAGTTTAACTGAAAAACACAGGTAGTGCGTTATAACTTTGTATTAATCTGCTAAATACTTATGCAATTAAAAGTATAATAGGAAGTCATAAGAATAGGTTATCCAGTGAGGATAAGCGTACCTCAGTAACAGTTTTCTTAGCGAGATTGCCAACCAATACGTGGCGACAATGTACAATTTAATCACACAACAGAGTAACTGTGAGGATAGAACTCTTTATTCGAGCGAAATGGTCTACAAGTGTAGTGGATGTAACCATTGCGTTATGCGAAGCACCTATCGGTTTTATATTGGCTGTGCGAGACGTTAGCTTGTCCGCAGAGCAATACAGATTTATGACCGAACATTAATGAGGACTTCATATTGCTGACAAGTGCAGAAGGTAATGAACCAGTTAACAAAAAAACAAAAAAAATCCCCCCCCCAAAAAAAGCAACAACCAATAAATAGCTCAGTGGGAAACACAAACCAATCAATGTTTCGTCTGAGCCTAGGTCTGTACTATCCGGCCCCAGGGATTGAATTGATCTGCCTATTAATGTCACCAAATCCAAGAAATAACGCATTAGCTTTATATCTTGAAAATTTTGGAAAAGTCTTCTGCTTTATTTCTTGGAGGTTTTAGGAATGTCAAGTGTCGTATTATTAGTATGACTTGCATAAATATTTGTCACAAAAAATACAAATAAAGATCTTAATAGAAAAATTATATTTAACATATCACAACCTAAGCAGACAGCCACGCTTACAGTCTAGATTGAGTTTGTTTGTCCCAGAATCTCATTTTCTTAACGGGGGAAGGGGTGCTCAAAATAATCTGAGTGCCAGACCTAGGAAAATCTCTCCCCGGTACTGGTTCAAGATATTCGCTAAGTATATGCAGACTTGATTCATCTATCTGGCAGCTCCGTTATCTATAGTTCAATTGATTTTTGTTCAAACAAAGTTCCAAGTAATGCGTTCCTTCTGACCGGCCAGTGTTAGTGATTCTCTTTGCATATGAGGTTTCCTTTCTCCATCACATTCAGGGCGTCCTTCCGCATTTCCTTTGTTTCTTTCAGCTGCTATTTATCAATTCTTCTTCTTTCTCCATTTGAAGTTTATGTAAACTTGTTATTTATTCGTTACATTTATTCATAATCTTCGCAGCGTATTTGTTTTTATTCTCCACCCAAACAAACTTTTGTCGATTACTGAAGTACACTATGTCAGATTTTATCATACAGATCGATGCTCACACTCATAAATTCAAGTAACCGATATTAGCAGATTATTCAGAATATAATTATTCTAATATTATATCGGGAGAGGCTTTATATTCAAATTTCATGTCAAACCGTCAAAGGAAGCTGGGTGCACCGGAAGGTTGACATGGTGTCACTGAATACAGAAGTATGTGACCTCACACCTATAGCCGGTATTGCAACCGTCAGAATGAGAATATTGGAGAGATGGATATAGAAAAAGCCTCAGAGATTAATGGCCAATCTCTGACCCATCGTAGGCAGAGAATACAGACTGCTCGCATTGGCCCGGAGATAGCGTCACAGACTGGTTGAGAGATATTGTCGAAATATTCGAAGGAATAAACGTTATGTTATATACTAAAATATTATTGTTTAATACATGTTGTCCCTAAAATCTAGACACATAGGGAATCTCATTAACTATATTTTATTTACGTCTACAGATTAATCATGGTTTTGTCGAAAGACGGAAAGAATTCAGTATCTGTCTATATTTCTGAGATGAGGTATCATGTACACTATTTACATTGTTCGGATTATCATCCTCATCTTTGTTGACATATTTATCACATCGTTTCGGCCGTTGTACGCTCCGGTCTTCTTCAGGTGGTTGGAATGTCGAACTGAACCCTTTATTTCGCTCGCTGACGTAGACTGTTCTAGTTCCACGTGCCATGTCTAATGGATGTCAGTTATCAGTTATCTCCTGTTAATTCCTAACTCTAAGTTCTCCATCGCCTTAACCAGATATTGAGCTCACACTCTTTGGATCAGTGGATCTGACTTTATTCTCTGTGCCATGTGTCCCCGAGGAAAAGAATTGACTTTTTCTGGGTTATGCTAAAGGAGAAGGTATACTCAGTGAAAACTACAGATATAACACACTTGATTCAATAAAATGTTGAAAAATTAATTTCTTGAAAATATACATTTTTGCCTCTGTGTTTAGACTTTAGGAACACCCTGTACAAATATCTGATACTACTTGGCCGGGCTTTTAAAGTTCATTACACATAAACATTGAATTGACATGTTCCCGATACCGATTTTGTCTTAGTGTTAAATGTGTTAATAACGACTTTTCAAATCACGTAGGATATGCAATTCGTGTAGAATCCGGAGGGCTTGTATTTCTGACTGAAATCGTAGGGAATGTATTTCTGCTTAGAGTCCTTAGGACGTAATACTAGACGAAATTATGGGATGTTTAATTCTGATCCAAATTGTAGGACTTCACAATGAGCTAGAATGATATAAGATAATAAATATGAGTGGAGGATAATGTCACTAGTGATAGTAGTCGTAGTGTATTCGTCTGAATATCCCAGATATTTATGTGACATTTTTTCTGTCCTTTGAATTGTAAAGATTTCTTTGCCTACAAATATCATGTTGTCTTATACGAATCGAGCAACGTTTTTTTTCTCTTTTTCACATTACATTCAGAAACTCTAGATTTCGTTCTTGTTTATACTTAATTCCTTTTAGGCTTCGTCTGAAAAGTTTTATGGCATCGTCTTCTGTTTGGTCTCTTTTCTCTCTTTCGGAATTCGGTTTGTCACAGCAATTGCTTCTTTCGTCCATTTTTGGATTCTGTACAAGCGTTTTAGTTACATTTCACCCACTCCCTAATTCAGAGTCCTCTTAATACAGAGTTAGTGCAAACGTTTTTAGTGTTTATTTAACAAATATAAGGTGCTGAGAATTTGTCCACACGCATAATAAAAGAAAGAAGATCGTAAAGATCATTTGTCACTGTTTTACATTAATGGTTAACATAAGAGACAATGGAAGCGGCGAACAGGTTTCAAGCTTCAGTGAGTACAGACTGTGTTTATTTCGCTCTAATATTCTTGGGAAAGACATCTGCTTCTTTCCACATTAGAGGCTGGGTCACTACTGAACTCGTTCGAGTCAGGAAAGTGACGATTTGGCTTCTCCGCCCAAGATATGACAGCAGTAGTCTATTTTTAGTCTGATTTTAAAAGTCTCATTCTGATTGTAAGTATATTTCCTTGTTTTTGCTTTTTACTTAAAACTTCCTCGGTGATCACATATTTATGATTTTATGAGCATTTGTCGGTAGGACGACTGTATTACTGTAAATGTCCCCTTTCTTTGTGACGAGATTGTTCCGCATTTAGAGCCATATAGATAATTAGGTATGACATAGCAGTTCAGTATTCTTCCCTTTTATTTCTAAAGGAAATATTTCTATCCCTTAATACTCTGCTTGTTTTTGGAGATCATCTTTCGCTCTTTCTATACATTTTAGGCCACGCTTTCTATTGTCTGTTAGTACACTACTCAGATCCTGAATCGAAATACTTGCTTAATTTTAACATCCGCAACACGTCGGTCACATCTTCTGTTGTCTTTTTTTTAAGCATTTCACCTCAAGCAAGCCGGGAGTTCCACTAGCACGCAAGAGATTGGGAGCAAGAGTAAAGAGGATTGTTTGAAGAAATGATATAGAGAAGGTCGAATATCAGAATCAAGGCATCAGAAGATGTCGATTGACATTACATTTGAATATTTGAAGATTATAGCTATTAGGGAAGCAAGAAGGAGGAAGGGAATTCCACTAGCGGAAAGTGTGAGAGAAGAAGCTGTTGGAGTGGAAGAGGCGGTTATATTTATTTGTTTCGACAGCAAAAGGGTGGGACCGAGATGCTAACCTAGTTGTACGCTTAAATGCATGCAATTTGGGTAACAGTGTAAGTATCTCGTCAGAGCAGTTGCCATGAAAATACTTGTAGAAAAGACAGTGAGAAGCCACGGCCCATCTGTGAGAAAGTGAATATAGACGAGATGATAGATCTAGACTATACCATACCATATATGGCAGCATTATTCAGTGCAAAGACTAATGGTAGATTTGTAGATTTGAAGGATGGACTCAGATGAGAAAAACCTTCTTGCGCGACGCTGAAAACCAGCTATCTTTCGCCTATATGAAGCTATTGATTCAATGCAGTTGTTCCACCTCAGGTCAGTGGAAAACTTGAGACCAAGAGGCCACAGAAAGACAATCTCGTGGAGTTGAGCATCAGCCATCCTGATAGGAGACAGGGAGGTTTCTTTATGGTGGGTAAATGAGAGTTGTTTCGTTTTGGAGACATTAAAGTTTACAAGCCATTTCCTACTCAAGTCAACCACAGATTGGGGGTCCTTTTCGAAACCGACGACCAAGTTAACTTTATCAGCATTGCCGGATTTACTATTGAGAGACAGGCGTAAATAGTAGTGTCATTTAGCTAATAACTCTACATTCGATTTTCTTACGGTTAATGGTGAATCCTTTTTTCTTGCTTTCCTTTACAACCTTATCGAACTTTCTTTTAGTTGCCTTTCTGAGTTTACTATCAACACAGTCATCCACCTATCCTATTTTTATGATTATATACGCCGAAAATAAAACCTAATTAATTTTCTTAACATCATTTCGGACCAAAAATTAAATTGGACCGTTGAAAAAAACGCATACTTTTCTTAATCCTCATTTTATTTTTGGTACTAACTAAATTTCTTTTCTGTCTGCATGGTGGTTTGTTTCCAGTAAAAGTTACGAAGTATCCTAATATATTTCCCATAAAAGTCAAGTTTTCCTAACAGGTCAAGTCTATCTTTGTCTTGTAATTTATCAAATGAGTTTACATAATCTACAAAAACTCATGTCTACTTCTATCAGCATTTGTATTACACCGATAGCATTCGGAGCATAAAGATGGCATTTCTTGTTCCATCGTCGTAAACAAAGCTACATCTATTTCCGGTTTAACTCTGCTACGAGTAATATTCGTTAGAATCTTCATGATAAGCTTAAGTATATGGTTCTTTAGGCTTATTTTTCTATTGAATTCGTATTCATTTGTACTTGGCTTCTTTGACAATGCTATTATTATATCTACTAAGGTATTCTTATATTTCATCACTGTCGTATATTTCTTTATATAATCTTTTTTTATACTATGAGCGTTTCCTTTGACGATGTTATGCATTCTACCGAGCAGCATGTTTTCTGCCTTGTTATTTTGTTTAGCTATTTATGCAAACCTAGAATATCTTTGTTCCGTAGTGTTTCCTTTTCTGCCCACTTCCTGTTTTTGTTTTTTTAATGTTTTGTTTAAAATCCTATATATTCTGTGCCGTTTCTTGGCATTCTTTGTTGTCTCTATTTCGTTAGTTAGAGAATTTCATCTGTCATCCATTTTATTTATTCCTATCTTTCCTTCCTTGAGGTGACATCTTTTATCGATGATCATAGTGGTTATATTAACATATTCTTTGAAATAGTGACAACATTTTATATGTTTGGATTTTTAACTACATCGACGTACATCTGTTTGCAAATTGAGTCGTCAAACCCTCTGCTGTAATGTTGTTTTGCTGTGACTTCATTTCATTTCTCTAGCTTGAAACTTAATTTCTCTTTTTCTGTCACCATCATAATAATCGTGTCTCTTACCTTCCCGATCGGCTTCTTAAGCTGAACTGCCACTTTACCTTCTACGTCGCTTCGTCTACCTCTCTAGACTTGTCATATTTGCGGTACGCCCGCCTTTATTTTTGCTTAACTGTCTTCACGCCGGATACGACTGCGTGTCGCTGAGTTTGCAACCAACCAGCAGTCAGCAACAAGGGAGTGAAGAAGCGACTGAAAAGTGGAAAATGCTGCGTCAAGTCTTGAGCGTCTGCTAAAGATTTTATCGAGCAACAGCTGCATTGGTAGCGACACTAGTAAACATGACGAAAATACCAAGCAGTAGAAATGCTTAAACTTTCGTAAGAACGCAACAGAGATTCGATAATCTCTGTTTGGTCAGAGCTGCTGCAACAGTAGTAACAAGTATACCGATAAGTATACTGATATGCGTTGTGGTGTTTTGGTATCGTCTCCAAATGGGAAAACGGTGGACCGAGTTCAAACTCCAGTCGGATTCGTTGAATTCATCTAAGCGCAAATATCATTGGGGAGAGGTGAATCCATCTTTTCTGAAATATTAAATAGCAGGACAAACTGCAGCAAAAAGAAACGGAAACCTGTTGCGGGAAAACCTGTCATTAATCGAAAGAAACATGATCATCGAAGCGTGTATCACGTATGATACTTAACTGACTTATACTGATAAAATAAAAACATTTACCGTTTATAAAATAAATCGCACGTTAATGCTATATATTTTCATTATATTATTATATTTATATTATATATTCTTCTTCTACAGGACGTCGGCTATTATGGATTTCCGCAACTTTTTCAAAGTGCAATATACGGACTTAAATACTAATTTAGGGCTTCATAATCCTTTTTCTTTAAAGACATTCATATTTTTACATAAGCAAAAAACTAAATGGCACAAGGATATTATGGAATTCCTGTAAAATTTGCGGTCAATTATATCCGTGCTTACGTATATCAATATAGGCATTTGGCGCTAAAATTTCAAACGCGAATATTGTTTAATCTTTTCAGTGGACCATTTCTATTCAGGACATTGATGTTCATCACTCTCCACAACTTCCTATATATTGTAGGGTTTAGTAGAGTTTATGCTTTCATCATCTCTTCCAGTCCCTGTTCTGCCATCCTCTTATGCTCGCTTCGCAGGTAAATTACTCAGTGTTTCCCTCTGTTCCTCTTGGCTTCCATATGTCTTGTGAGTATCAAATTCGCCAAGTACTCTTTCTAGATTATGTATTCAAATAATTGTATCTATCTTTTTGATTTCCTTTTGTTTCCATTTTCCTGAGAACTTCATCGTTATTTACATACCCCGTCCATAGCATTCTCAGTATATATTAAATCTTATCATTAGTATGAAAAGGATGAAATGATTGCCCCAGGCTATTTAGGCATTTCCAAGACTATGCCCTGCAGATTTTCAAACACAAATATAAAGAGATAGGCACTGACTATTTAAGCATTCCATAACACATCCCAAACAAATCTACCACTAGAAGACAATGACCTTGCTTCCCCTCCCGAGGCCAATGTACTGATCATGAGGTGGGGATATAGTGATGGCAGATATTCATAGTTAGGATCAAAATGATCTTGAACAGAAAATATTCTATAAAGTGTTCCAAGAAATGGGACTCAGGAGAAACTTTTTTAACCATTGATCGGAAATCGGAATGTATGAAGCGATGACACATGCCTTGAATCCATTATAAAATTCAGAATGTGGAATTGGTAAAAAAAAACCCCAAAAAATAAGCCCTTCAAATCCTTTTGCGTATCGACCAGTTATAACAAACAATATCGGAGATAAAGAAATTTAACATGAACTAAGCTGCGCAAGTGGTTGTTTGATCAACAACACAAGTTGTTACAAAACCCTAAAGTTAACCTTAAAATATGAGTGATATTCTTAAATAGCCTCATCAGATCGAGAGATTCATATGGTTGATACGCATGTTACCAAACCCTATCAGAAATATCTAAACTGTCAACTGTATACAACCACTTCCTAAAATCAATGGTGAAAATAAAACTTGGAGCAAAGAAAGCTTGAGTTTCTTGTCAAATTAACGCTTCTTCGAAACTTATAGACTGGCGCTACAAAATCACTAAGAATTGTACCCCATAAGAGATATCATATCACTTGAAAACTTTTCACAGCAGCAACAGTTAAAATATATACCATATGTAACCCGAGGAGAAAATAATGATATAATCATACATTGACATTTCTCACTGCTTCAAATAAAGTTAGGCAGGAAAACTCCATTAATACTGGAAAGAGCAGTAACAGTTACTGAAGTTGAGATAAATATTTTCCTGTTTTTTTTTTAATATAAATTACAACCGGCAGAAGTACTGGATACATGGTCAATGAATGCTGAAGATTTCCACATTTTCATTCTGTAGAAATTCATCTCTTCTTCATCTGTGAGGTGATTTCATTGTAGTCATGAATCTAATCATATTTATTGCTACAGCCTTTTTCACCTTTTTTTTATTAATAATTACAGATGATTGTATTATTCCTATTTCTATTTTAATATATTAAACATACTTTGATTTGATTAGTATCCTATTACAAGTCTGCATGTCCCTCACTTATTTATCATGGCTGTTACGTCTTTTCAATACCTCATAAATAATGGCCTATTCTGTGTTTCGATCGCATGGAAAGAAGGGAAAGAAGTCCTATTTTTTCAGTAAAGTTTTTAATTATTCCTCGTCGCTAGCAAATATTTCTTCTTGTTTTTCAATGCACAATACAAAAGCTGATCTCTGGAAATCATTTAAATTCACGTTACAAATTGCAAAATTGGATGTTTCATAATTAATTATGTACGCAATGACATAATTATATAATTCGTTAGTAAAAACTACTTAAGTGTAATGGAGTATAGGTAAGATCACCGGGAACCTTAAGAAAGTCAAAATTCTTGAGTACTTAGAACGGATTCATGCACTTTCAGGTATAAAATGCTATTGTTGTTGTTGACATTTGTTTCTTTTCCTACTGATAAAAATTATATATATATATATATATATATATAGTCATTCGAATAAATGAATGTTTTGACGCACGAGTTCAATAAATACTACTGATGATATCATGGATGATACGAATGAGTAGGAGATAAATATCTATGGGATATGAAATTCTTAACAGCAAACAAGTGATTAAATCACAACTAAAACCTGACCAAGAGATGGGGACATAGTCATTTCAAAGGTATAATTGCTTATTTTAATATTACTAAATACTAAACACTTGTGTAAATTAATTGAAACAAAACGAGTAATTTCGTTATTCCTTTTTTTCGTATTTTTCCAATGAAACATGACCCATTGCACATGTTAACACTTTTTATGTTAATTCCACGAAGTTATTCCTTGAAGATTGACCACAAATTCTCGACAGGATTTAAACCAGGGGAGTTTGCGGAATAGTCTAGTACTTTGATTTGCTCATTGGTAAGACTTCCCATAAATATAGCACACACTAAAACTCTCTCTCACTCTCTGTCTCTCTGTCTCTGTCTCTCTCTGTCTCTCTCTCTCTCTATATATATATAATAGTTATATATTAACGTTGTACAGATAGCATAATGAAAATAATGGATTATCAAAAATGTTAAATGTGTTACAGTCCAATATTAACAATGGTTTTAGAGTAAAGGTAGCAAAAAGTAAAAAAGAAAGAAGGGTCTGGCTAAGCTATATTAATCTGTGTCCACGTGTTTGACAAGAAATTTGGTTCTTAGTAGGCAGATGCACATTAACTCATTACTTTTGTTTAAGAGATTAGGATTGTTTATATTTTTCAGGACTATTAACTTTTCAGAAAGATACATGTTACATCTGTTGCTTTTCTCGCTGAAGGCTTTCGGTAGTGATTCCCAGGTGATAATTGGGTTTTAATTCTCGCTTTTCAGTTTCCAGACAAAATCAGAGAGGTCAGTGCTGTTACTATATTTGAAATTGCCTAATGTCATTTGGTGGTAGGATAATCGCGATTTCTAATGGTTTTCCGTAAAACTCACATAAAATTTGACCTTGCGGTCATATTCGATTTTAGCTTTATAAACTAACGATTTGGTGTTTAATGGACAGGTTTTGTTTTTTCTGCAATTACAATTATCAGTTGTTATTTTGAAGGTCGCTGAAGTGTCTGTTTAGAATGACACAGTTGTGTTGTGCTATATACTGGTTGATGTTTGTAGCACAACTATAGCTAAATTGGACGTTTTTGTTGAAAATCTTATAAAGTGCTTATGGATTAAATTTTAAAAAATCCGATATTATTTTTAACGTTTTTGGTGAAGGGCAGATTAAATCATAAATTATTGTGCTTACGACGTTTTGGTTTGTTGGCGTGCTTATTCTTTATGTTCTGCTTGTATATCTCACCGTAATACAAACATTTCAGGGTATTTTGGTATTATTCATCATTTTCACAGGTCCTCATAATTAACACGAAGGAGGTTGAGGAGGTAGGTATGCCTTGGGTCAAGAGCATGGCTGCCGAAAGACCCTATGTCTTGGAACAGGATTATGCACTATGACACAGAAAGAGAACCCAGTAATGGCTGTCAGACAATTTCTGTCACCATATCACTCCTTACATGTTGCCACCCAAATCCCCAAACTGCAACCAACTTGATTATTATGTGTGGGGCAGAGTTCAGCGAGAAACCTCAAAAAAATCCTTGTAACACTAAAGATACGGACTGTTTCGCTGTATCACATGTGTGTGTATGTATATATGCAACTCAATCTTTCTATTACATTCGCATTGTCTTTAGCTAGTAAACATAATAGCAAAAATATTTTGTAACATATATATAGAGAGATTCACTTTTCGTTTCATTTTTTTGGAAGTTCTATCTGATGATCCGACTTCCTTTAAAAGGGCTCTGGTGAAATAAATTATTATAATGGAACCTTAAAGTGGTCTTTTCTTTAATATATATATATATATATATATATGCACACACGAACACACACACACACATATATATAATATATTTTATATATATATATGTGATTTTCAAGGAAGGTCATTCCCACGTATATATATATATATATATATATATATATATATATATATATATATATATATATATATATATATATATATATATATATATATATATATATATATATATATTAGGTTGGTGCAAAAATAATTTCGTTTTCTAACATATGTTACTATGTGAGAAAACGAAATTATTTTTGCACCGACCTAATATATAACGTTCTTTTTATAGATACAAGTTTATAATAAACAGTATTAAATAACATTTACCGGCCTGAATCTCCGAGAAATTTTCATAGAAAATATTCGTCCTTTGACAGGATTCGAACCTGCATCCTATACGGAACCGTCATTTAGCCTGACGTGCCTAACCGCTCGGATCGTTCGGTTGGCAAGGTCGAATTTACTGCTTATAAACTTCAACCTTTGCGGCCGAGCGGTTAGGCACGTCAGGCTAAATGACGGTTCCGTATAGGATGCAGGTTCGAATCCTGTCAAAGGACGAATATTTTCTATGAAAATTTCTCGGAGATTCAGGCCGGTAAATGTTATTTAATACTGTTTATTATAAACAGAGCATTTACTTAAATACTTGTATCTATAAAAAGAACGTTAAACATAAAAAATGTCTTTAATAAATAAATTGTCGGACTTTGTCCATTTCTTAATATATATATATATATATATATATATATATGCACGTGGGAATGACCTTCCTTGAAAATCGGCAGGAGAATTTACACGTCTTACCTGAATTTGAAACAGGTCTCTGCCTCTTGAGGTAAATGCATAACTAGCTCAGCCATGTTGTTGTTTACTCGTCGTTTCCTTCATATGCTTTTACTCGGCCATGTCAATTATAAATTAAATATTTACATTAAATCTACAACTATCGTTAGACTAATGAAATCGACTTTAGTAAATGTTCCCATTGAAATTGTTACCTTTCTGTTGCTGAATTTATTAAGTGAAAAGTAAGTATTTGACACAAAAGCAAACAGGAACGATATACAGTTATAAACATACATAGATTTCACCAGGCAGATACAGGTGTCAGAATTAACCGCAGGTCGCTTATTATATCTGTTAAAGGGGTCGAATAGAAAACTGACTTCCAATTCAGCAGAGGATAATACCAACAGTATTAAACGCATCTAAAATTATGGCCATACATTATGAGAAATCTGGACGCTTCGATATTGCGTAATCTTTAGCAAGGTTGTCTCGCTAGATCTATTGCAATTGAGTAGAGAGTTCGATCCTCACTGGGTGCTCCACACTTTCGTCCTTGTGCCACATCTAAGCTACGCTAAGAAAATCACCATACATCATGAGAAACCTTTCTGGTTAGTCTAGGCTTGTTAGCATCCCACATCTCAGCAAAATCAGTAATAGATGCTAAAAGAAAAACTATAGTGTTACGTCATATTTATACGCTATTGGGTTTTATTAAGCCGATCAGATTATCACTATACATTTAGTTTTAATCAATTGATATTGATAAAATTTGAAGATATACGTACATCTATATGTAGAATATATAATGGCAGTTTCAGTTTATCATATCTGCTGATATTTTTTCAATCCTTTATCAACCTTTTGATGTTAATTTAAAGTCCATTTTTTAAATTTGGATTGCTAGAATAATTCTTTTCTTTGCGTGTGAATATTAATAGTTTTTTCGCAATAATAACGATAATAACGATTTTTAGACACGATACAATTTCTACTATTTTACCCATAGCTGGAGGAGAGGATGGGAATCTATACCTTTCGCAAGAGTATTACAGCGTAAGTAAATGTAACGAACCAGGCCGGAAATTGAAATCAGTTCTCAAATTTTGAATTCCATGGTACGTCCAAACTTAAACCACTTCGTTGTCCCAAGCGGTCACCAATATAGGTACTGATCAAGCTCAACTATGCTTAACTTTAGTTTTTCAACGTGATATAACCGTAAGCCGACAATATAAAAATATTGACAATAATTTTTTTTCGGATATCAGCTTTCATTATGTAAACTGTAACATTTTTTATAATGTATATTTAATTAACATACAGTATACATGAATAAAAGATTGTTTCGTTGTACTTGATAATATGAGTTTCTTTAAATTTTATAATCTTCATCAATCTCAGTTGATGGTAAATATTTCTACTGTTGCAACTTTAACCTTAGTTGCTTCCAACAGATCTTCGTTTCAATATTGTTTTGTATTATTATATGAACTTATTTTAATAAACCACAAGTTTTTTTATTAGATCAATATCTAAAGTAGCTGACATATTCCATTAATTCGCCTTGGAGATTGTAAAATAGCATTGTCTTTTTTTAACAGGGTTTTACCTGTCTCTGTTTACATTCGCAATACTAATTTTTTTTCAAATATATTCTTGTTGGCCTATTTACTTTTATGTCTTAATGCTTTGTTAATTAGTATTTTGATATTCATATCTCTTTTACTAAAAATTATTAAAGCCAATTTGTTTTGTCTTAATTTTGTCAGTGAATTCAATTTCTTTATTTTAATTGATTTTCGGTCTTTGTTCAACTGTTTCGCAGTTTCCATAATGTCTTCCTACCACAAAACAACTTTGCAAACTATCGTTTCTCTCTTAGGTTTATGTCTTTTTATGTTCCATTGTCATCTTCATGTAGCTGAAATAGAAACAAACGGGATATAGAGACTCTGTATATCAGATCAATACTTGGTAATTTAACGACAAAAAAAAAAAAAAAAAAGAAATATTATTTGACACTCTGCTTCAAACAGATGCCATCAGACGAAATAATCTTTTCATCGATGCTATCATTTATATGAAGTGTAGGAGACCAAAAGAAAACAAGCATAGGTTATAATTTAAATAGACAAATTGCTGAAGATACAGGGACGCTTAAATTTAATTTTGAATTTACAATTTAAGATATCCTATTTTGTTAGGCACATAAGCTAGCTGGCCTCAAATTTATAGGAAACAAAATAATCACAGTATCTATCTATATTTCTGAGATGAGGTATTATGTACATTATTTAAATTATTCTGACTATTGTCCTCATCTTTGTCGCCATATTTATTACAACGTTTCGGCCGTTGTACGCTCTGGCCTTCTTCAGGAGGTGGAATGTATGAGCACTGGTAAAAAATTGTTGCTGAAGACAGGTTTATAATACCGAGAAATTCATACCCAGATCTTCTCAAGGACACAAGACACAGTGGGGATACAGGCATTAGTTAGAACCAGTGACAGAACGCAAAGAGATAACTGGTAACTGACATCCATTAGACATGGCCCACGGAACTAGAACAGTCTATCCCAGTGAGCGAAATAAAGGGTTCAGTTCGACATTCCAACCACCTGAAGAAGGCTGGAGCGTACAATGTTCGAAATGTTGTAATAAATATGGTGACAATGATGAGGATAATAGTTCGAATAATGGAAATAATCACAATAGAACCTTTTTTTTAAAAAGCAATTCTCCCCAAACAATGAGGAATTACCACTAGCACACAAAGGGCTACAAAAAATGTAAGTTAGGGAAAAGACTCGGTAGGTTTGGAAAGGGGACTGATGAAAGGATGAAAAAAATTACGGTGGAGATTAAAAAGAACAGGAATCAAGGCAACAGACCATGTCGATTGACATTACATTTAATTTTTTTAATATTATGGTTATCAGGAAAGCAACTAAGAGGAAGGGAGTTCCACAGCTGGGAAGTGCAAGAGAAGAAGCTGTTGGGGTAGATTAGGCGGTTACATTTAACCGTTTCGACAGTAAAAGGGCGGGACTGAGATACCAACCTAGTAGCAGACTTATATTCATGCAGTTGGGTTACTAGTGAAAGTAGCTCGAACTGACAGATAAAATATAACATTAGGGTAAAAAGTAAAAATAGCCGCACAAAAGATATATTTTAAGATGAACATCTTTTATTAAAAAAAAATTATGCGTGCCCCCTTTTTAAGCATTTCAGACGAAAGAAGGCGGGAGTGCTACTAGCACGCAAAGAGTTACAGAGAGTGTGTGCTAGAATAAAGTGGGGTGCTTGAAGAAAGGATAAAAGGATGGACGGGGATCAGGATCGAGGCATCGTAGTATATCAAATGTCATTAAATTTAATTTTTTAAAGATTATAGCAATCAGGGAAGCAAGAAAGAAGGGAGTTCCACTGTCTTCTTCTTCTTCTTCTTTTTCTTCTTCTTCTTCTTCTCCTTCTTCTTCTTCTTCAATTTGTCACGTACTTTCAGGAGATAGACGAACATGGCTCTCCACAACTTATTTTCTCATGTGTCTCTTAGCGGTTTTTCTCCCTTTGCTAAGGCTCCCGTCCACCGTTTAGCCATCAATTCACAGGAGTTCATCAGATAAGTGACATGCTGCCTTCACCTGTCTTTTTCCGTTTAATATACCCTGTGAAGTTTAAGTGTCCCAAGCTTTTCTTCCTCTAAGGATTTAAATATTACATGGATACGTTATTTCTACAAACCAATGAACTCTATCCATTAATAGTTAATTGCAATTAATCTGACTATAGTTTAAACTTAAATAAGCTATTTTTTAATTCAAAGTGAAATTGACTTATTAAGGCAGAAAAATATTGAAAGGATCTTTCAATGTAGGTTTACGACCAGGATCAAACATCATACATGCTTTCCGAACAAAGCTTCTGCTACTAAACCGTGGGACAATAAAAAAAAAAAAAAAAACAAACAAATCAATAACGCAACTAAAGAAATCTGAATGACATTTTATTAGGCATCTCGAAATGACGGACGCTAAAATTTACGATTTATATCAGCGTTTTCTCGCAGCAGAATTATAATGAATATTTGTTGTATTTCGTACCCTCCCAATAGACACACACACACACACACACACACACATATATATATATATATATATATATATAATTCCATTTATATTTTTTTTTAAAATTGAATAAGCCATTTCGAAGTATAAAATCGTAATATAAATATTTCCATACCTGAAATTAAAAAAAAAAGTATCATATCAAGGTTTCTTCTGAGCTGAATTTGATACAACCGTAAGTTCTATGCTAACAGTTTCCTTTCTCGCATTTCTCGCCTTTCACTCCTGACTTCTTGCTTTCCAGTCAACTTTGGTCTTCAAAAATGTAAATGAAATGTAAATCGTTATCACCTCTCTTCTTAATTCCCGTTCGTTTATAGTTCTTCCTTCGTAATAATGTTTTTCCTCTTAATGTCCCACATTCAGTAATCACTTGTATCTTAGTGGCTTTATTACCTTACTGGGTGAGATTATGGAAAAAAATCAATTCACCTCAAACAAGGTGAATATGCCACTAAGGTGCTACTGGAATGAAAGAAAAAGAAAATAATTTAGAAAGAACCGGGAAGACCTCTAACCATATTCAAAAGACAGGGAGGGTTGTGAACCGGGCGGAAACAACACAGGAGATATATAATAAAATAAAACGCCAATAAATATTTATTCGAAATATTTCTACTACAACTTGAAGCCTATGATATATAATAAACGTACCACAGAAACGGGAAACTACGGATGTCAGTATATATGTGAGTATTTTTGTATTTTATTTCTTATAAGCCAGTTTAGAAATTGCTAGCATCTATTTGGGTTCGATCACCGACCTATGGAGCCAATGAGAAGAAAAGAAATACTTTCAGTCACGAGGCAGGCTTTAAATTTATGCGGTACAGTTGTCTATGCGTACGTCTTTTTAGGGCTCGGATTTTTGAAAGAATGAATATATTTGAATTTACATATGTAAAATTAAAGGAAGTACACAATTACAATCATAATAAAAATGGCAACATCCCCCGGTAGCATTTAAGAATTTGAATGTCGTTGAAAAGAATTATTAAAAAAGAGAGAGTAACCCATGGGAATAATAAGAGCCACCTTGCGTTTGCTTGCAACGATCGATCGTACGTAGCAGTTATGTAAATGCAGACAAAATAAAGACAGCTGTAGTTGTAAAATAGAACAAAACTATCAGTTCAGTCATTTCTACCCGCCTCCCGCCTCCAAATATATAAGAATTAAATAGTAACAGTACTGACTTCACGATTAGTATCATTATAAATTAACTGAAATAGAATCCTATTTAAAAATAAATACTGTTTTTTTATTATACAGGCTTTATATATTTTTTACTGAAAAAGTCTATATTCAATACTTGTAACTTCAAATCACAATAACTAAAATCTTTCTTATTATTAATCACGTAAAATGAAAATACGACAGAAATAAAGAAAAAACAGTAAATTATATATGCTTATTGCATTTAATGTTAATATTTTCAATGTCAACAAACTGTAATGACTCGTAATACCTAAAATATTCGCTTTGCAGCAATGTAGCGATGTGTGTAGGCTTCTGTTACTTTTTATTATTGTTCAATCCCAGTTAAAACCCAGTTTTAGAAGTTAAATTTTCAACAGAATTACGCTGTTTTCTACTTAAAATGCAAGTTTTCGTTACATTTTGTGCTAGAGTAACCATTGTTTCATAATTTTGTATACTATTAAATACGATATAAAAGAAGTAAATCCTATTTTCTAATATGAACAACATTAAGATGTAATACAGATATGATGGTACATATTATAGATTCGTTAAAGAAATAACATTTTTATTAGAAATAGTAGATGGTGCGAATGAGAAGTTCAAAATTGATAAATATGTTTATAGGTATATGCATGTATGTACAGTGAGCGATGGGTTAATTGTCGCCATGTTTTATATTTCATTTCGCGCATGCAAGTTGTTTGATTTTTTTTTAATTTTTGTCGGTTGCATAGTATAGTAGGGTCAGTTGGTAACCACCTGTGAGAAAAAAAGCGCCATGGCGCAATACACTCTGCCAAAAATTTGGAAACGACATGTCGGACTGCTTCGCATTCGTGGTGAAAGCTCTAATACAAACATTTCAGAGTGTTTGGCTTACAATATGAGGACAATGCAGAGGATTTAGAAAGAGTTGGATGCGTCTAATGGAAGTTACGAAGGTGTTTGGACTGAACACAAGGGATGGGGTGATTATGCCTACATTGGTCTTCATCATGACCTCATACTCAACACAAACGCCTACATCAACTGCCTTGAGCAGGTAGTGGTGTCCTGTGTCAAGGGAGGTGACTACATTATATATATATATATATATATATATATATATATATATATATATATATATATATAAGGCTCAAACACTAAACTTCTATGGTTATAATTCATTACATTGAAATCGTAATCACTATAAACGAAAATATAATATAAAAGGCTCAAACACTAATATTTCATGGTTATAATTCATTACATTGAAATCATAATCGCAATCCAGTTCATCAGACCTTTGAATTTGTAGGTCTGGTGAACATGAAGTGGATCGTGATTACGATTTGAATGTAATGAAATATAACCATGGAATATATATATATATATATATATATATATATATATATATATATATATATATATATATAAGATTTTTTAAATTTTGCCCGTCTGATGAACTGGGTCGTGATTATGATGTCAATGTAATGAATTATAACCATGAAATATTAGTGTTTGAGCCTTTTATATTATATTCTCGCTCTGTCTTGGACATTGTGCTTTACCTGTATTCTATACTCTTGGTAGATCTGTGAAATCTTGCATGAATTATATTCAACTTCAACTAACCTATTTAATTCTTTTCAAGTAAACTTAAAAAAAATATCTAATAGCAACTTCTCTTGGAAATGGACAAAAGTCTTGTTTCCCTGGTGTTATCAAGTACCTGCAGCAAAAGGTTTGACCCCCCCACCAAATACACGCATGCTGACATGATTGCTACATTGGAGGATGATGCTCCAGCTTTATCAAGAGTGTATAAGTGTTCAGCTGAATTTCATAATAGAAGGGAGAGTCTTGAAGATGACCCATTCTCTTCATGTGCTTTTACTGCCATTGATCGTGTTCACCACATCATTATGGGTGACAGCGTCTGACTATAAATCCAATAGCCAAAGCTATTAGTATATAATCTGAGAGAGTTGAGAATATTTTGTACAATGAATTTGTATTGACGAAAGTTTCTGATCGGTGGGTGCCACGTCTTCTAATGCCTGATCAAAAGCGCACCAGGCTGATAACATTACGGGGTTTTAGCAGATTCAGATGGGTTCCTTGAACGTTTCCTAACTCTGGTTAAGTTTTGGGTTCATCACTTTGCAGCAGATCAAAGCTACAATCCATGAAGTTGAAACAACCCTCCTTACTGCTTCAAAAAGATCAATCTCGTTTAATCTGCAGGGAAGGTGATGGCTTCAGTGCTTGGGTGCAAAATAACATTGGCTTTTGACTATCTTCAGACGTTCCACATCATCAGTTAAGAGTACTAAGCAAAATTTCTGAGACAGTTACGAAAGGCTTTCTTTACCAAACCCCGAGAAAAACTGATAAAAGGGCTTTTGGTTCATCAGGGCAATGTTCCAGCCCACATGTCCTTGAATTCAATAGCTGTTATCTGTGACTGTGGCTTTGAACTAGTTGATTACTCTTCCCGTTTTCTTGATCTGGCCCAATGTGATTATCGTCTGTTCCCCAACACCAAAAACACTTGGCTGGGAACTAGTATCCAAGTGAAGAAGACGTCCTAACTACTGCTAATGACTATCTTGACCAACAGGATGAAAGCTTCTTTACCAATTGGATTCGAGCACTGCAACAATGATGGAAGACGTGTGTGAACCACAAGGGTAATTATGTTAAAAGTAAACCCCATTTGCACACATTCCAAGATAGTATATTGGTCAGACTATGGACTTTTCAAGCGATATAGGCAATATTTGAGATGGTCGATATATTCCAAGGTTTTTCAGGGTCTTTAATGTGAATGTGAACATGATAAATTTCCTGACCGACAAAGATCGCGCTACCTGCACGCTCCCTCCCACGCCCACATAGATAACAAATGAGAGACAAACAGTTAGAAAGGGACAGAGAGACAGGCAGATAGATATATACCTATATCACACACACCCGCACATGAAATGAAGGTATATATATATATATATATATATATATATATATATATATATATATATATATATATATATATATATATATATATCGTTTCATTTCATTTTTGGAAGTGCTATCTGATGATCCGACGTCCTTTAAAAGGACTCTGGTGAAATAAATTATTATAATGGAGCCTTAAAGTGGTCTGTTTTTCTTTTTAATATTAGCTCTGGATTTACATTGAGCTCTCAGGATTTAATCCCCCTTGGGATTACCCATACGGATTACCAAGTTCTTCATAACTTAATTATATATATCTATCACTAATATCTATCACTAATATGTTCGCGACCAAACTAAGAAGCGGTTCCCAAATAAATTATATTTTATGATTTGGTAAAATCTTTGGGAAAGGGTTTAGACTAGAACAACTATGTGTTATTTAATACCGAAACCTAAATATTTTAAACGCAACTGTATACATTCAACGACAGTTAAAATGTATTGTAATATAGGTAATATGTTATTGCTATGAAATTGTATTGTTGGTAATTATTCTATATAGAAATATATTGCCGGAATTTTTACTATAAAAATATATTTTTAAGCTTTCATTGAGTTTTATTTTTGTTTGGGGTTCACTATTTGTCCATTACTGGGATCTTGACAGGTGCTACCACCCCGGGTCAGTGTAAACCTGGGAACAACAACAATTAAGAGGGGGTTCCACGCTACTCAAAAACTCCAACCTCTTGATCAGAAATCTTGGCACTGGATGTAGTTTATTGCCATACGCGAGACTGTATATATATGCTCAAGGACAACTGACAGAGTCTATAAAGGCGTTAGTTAGATCCAGTGACAGGACCCAAGGAGTGTGAATTCAATACCCGGTTAAGGCAGTGGAGAACTTCGAGAGGGGAATAAACAGGAGATAACTGATAAGTGACATCCATTAAACATGGCATGTGGAACTAGAACAGTCTACCCCAGTGAGCGAAATAAAGGGTTCAGTTGGACATTCCAACCACCTGAAGAATGCCGAAGCGTACAACACCCGAAACGTTGTAATAAATATGGCGACAAAGATGAGGAGAATAGTCCGAATAATGTAAATAGTGTACATAATATCTCATCTCAGAAATATAGACAGATATTGAATTTTGTCTCATAAGCTTCCAGGGAGAATAGATAATCACATTACGTTGCTCGATTTCTGTTATTAGTTGTTTCCCTCGATTCAGGCTATTTCGTTTGTCTGGTAAAATTCCTCAGAAGAAGTTTCATCTTCATGATTCTTGAAAAGATAGTTAATTCTAAATAATATCTTTTTAATAATCTGTCACCCCAATAAATTGTTATGGTGCCTCTAAAACGCATAGGAGGTTACTGAGGTTGAAAAAAAAGGACAGGTTTCAGGAAGAAAGGAGATGGCGAATGACATTGCACTTGCATTCTTTGAAGTATGTATGTGACGCGGAAGCAAGAAGCTGGAAGGGACGTCCACAGGCGACATGTGCGAGAAAAGAAACTATTAGAATAGAATTTACGGTTGCATCTAGCTATTTCAAGAGTAAGATAATGATACCTAATTACCAATTTAATACTAAGCTTAAATTTATGCGGTGGAGGTACCAAGGAAGAAAGCTCATCAGAACAATTGTCATGAAATTTTCTATATTTATAGACACGACGGAGAGACGCTATGTTATGGCGGCGTGAAAGTGATTGAAACCGGGAAAATAGAATCGGAACTGACTCTTCGATTTCGGAATGTATTAAACAATCCGTTTTATGAACCAAATAAAAAAGCTCATCATCTGAATTCTGCTGAATAGAGCACTCCGCCGAATTAGACCAGAAATACGACCATAACAGTGAGTTTTTATTAAAGACACTGGATCAAGGAATGCAATTTTTTATCAGAATGATATGAGAAAAAGCGACATAAATGCAAAAGGATGTTTTATAGATTATGCTGAAGCGCTCGATTAATTACGCCACAAAGAATTATCTGATCTGCTAAATGTTGGTTTATGTGCGAAGGGTATGCGAATAATCTAGAACTTATACTTGGATGGAAACTGCCTGCATACAGATAGAAAATGAATTCAGTAAATATACAAAAATAGAAAGACCAGGATGTGCCTTCTTACCGGACTTATTCAACCTTTATAACGAGGTGATATTGAGAGAATAAGAAGTCCTACAAATATTCATTATTAGCAGTCACTATCTTGGCAACATTAAATGTGCAGATGACACAGTCATGATAGCAGACACTGAAAGGAAAATACACCCCCCCCCCACAAAAAA
Organism: Acanthosepion lycidas; assembly: GCA_963932145.1. Lineage (NCBI taxonomy): Eukaryota > Metazoa > Mollusca > Cephalopoda > Sepiida > Sepiidae > Acanthosepion > Acanthosepion lycidas. Next base: position 130,797,703 of record OZ010582.1, on the reverse strand, counting down.
ACCCCTCTTACATGAGACAGAAAAGAAAGCGTGATAAAAAAGAGAAGACAGGTATATTTTTTGCTCATAATACATTTTTTTTCTGTTATCTTTCATGCTTTTATCTAAGCTCATATTGTAAATAGTGAAAATTATGCAAATACAAAGTTTTAAATATTGAGGATATGTTTTAACAGCAGACAGAAAATGCCACACCGAAATCCAAATGTGTATTCGGATAACGAAAATATACCGTCCATAAAATAAACATAAAGTATTTAGAAACAGGAATATTTTGTTAGAAACAAACAAAGAGTAGTGAACAGTTATGTAATATCGGTCCTCCTATATGGCAGTGAATGCTAGACAATCCCATTACAGATTAAGAAGAGACTTGAGGTAATAGAAAAGTAGGTTTAATAGAATACCATTGTATATAGTTTTAGGGAAAAGGAAAACAAAAAGAAAACTTACAATCAGAATAAAGGTAGTTGAAAATTGTAGGGCAAATAATGAGCAATTTGAATCTCACCGGCAATATTGAAAATAAGAGCGAAAGAGGTAGCCAACAAGTAAATTACCTAATGAGCTTGTGTAAATGCAGAACAGGGATTAGAAGAGATAGCAAAAAGTTAAACCTAAGAGCTACAAATTAAAGGAAATTGTGAAGAGGCACTTTCGTCTACTGTTTGAATGGTTACAGCACATAAAATGAGAAAAAGGGAGCCTAGTTTGACACTAGATCACAAGTAAGGGGCACCCCATGAGTATCGAAGTCACTTTTCTTAATTAATGATCTGAAAGAATTATTGCTAATGATCCACGAGATTTAGTACCACTGACATCTATTAAGCTCTTAGGCTAGTTAGTTATAAGAACTCTCCTCAGTTAAGAACAAATATCATAGTATTTAGTGTTATACAAATCAACAGTAAAGGATTCTGAGACGGCGTATTTAACTTTGATCTCTCTATTTCAAATGCAAGATCATGCAAGTTTATATTAGAACACAAGATATTAGAATGTAAACAATCACTTGACTGTCAAGCAGTTCCAAGGATAAATTTTAGCGCTCATTAAAAAATTTACGAATTTTGTGTACTTTTATGATTTGATACTTTTGTTTAACAGTAAATGATTCTTTCTCGTACTATCGTTAAGGATGTCAGTCAGACAGTTATGTACCATGTGTGATACACGCATAGGCGATCATGTATCTTTCGATACATGACTGACGAGGCAGATTTTTTTCCCGCATTACGTTGCCATTTCTTTCTGTAGTAGACCAGTTGCCACCGAAGGATGTAGAACCCGGTCTGTCCTGCTATTTACCCATAGCTTGGGGAGAAGAGTATTCATACCTTTCTCAAGCGTATTAGCACATGTGTGAATGTAATGGATTCGACTGGAATTCGAAATCGGCTCGTCGATTCCTCAATCCAAGCCGCTATCCATTACTCCATTAAGGATGTCACTCATACAATAAACGGTTAAGCATCACTATTATATTATATATAGTAATCTTAGTGCGTGTAAATAACTCAACTCTTTTGTAATTAGTCAGGATATCTTTTTTGTAACTTCAGGAAATAGGTAGCCATGGCTCTCCGCCGGTTCCGTTTCTTTATCATCTATGAATTGCAATGACTTCTTGACTGTTATCTTCATCTTCCCTTCTATATTCACAATGTTTAGGCCGTTGGACGCTCCGGCTTTCTTCAGGTGAATGGAAAATTGCAATATAAGCACTTGTAAAAATGGTTGCTGAGACATTAGGTTTATAAGTTTCCAAAAATTCATACACAGATGTCCTCAAGGACATTTGGCCCAGTGAATAAAGACGTTGGTTAGATCCAATGACTAGGCTGAAAGAGTTGTGGGTTCAATACCAGGCCACATCAGATTTGAGTTAAAAGGGAAAATAAGTGAGACGTCTGCAAAAGGCATGATACATGGAACAACGGTGGACGATATAAAGAGTTCGGTTCAAAATTCCAATCCTCTGAAGAAGGCCGGAGCGTACAACGTCCGAAACGTTGTGAACATATTATTATATATACATTATACTTGGGTAATAAGTGCAACAAAATCATCATATTGCCTACATAATTTTATTTGGTCTTGTGCTAAAGAAAAATAATCTTACTAAATATACAGAAATAAGTGCCTATTTGTTGAGAGGTACAATATTCATTACAATCTCTGGGCGGTTTCAGTACTTAAGTAGCAACCTAAAATTTGAAAGGCGCAATTTAAGAGCAAGCAGACCCCACTTACTTAAAAAAATAGCGTATCATAATTCCTCCTTAACTCACTTCTACTTATTTGGCCTTGAATTTATTTCATCATTTAAAATCAGGATTAATTATTTATTAAATCCGGTTAATTATACTTTAAGCCAGCTAATATTCCTCAGATAAAGTTTTAGAAAATTATATTTTATTTTTGGAAGATTTTTAAAAGCGAGAATTAACCTTTGTTTACAAATTGTGTCAAAATGGCCGAAATTTATCTATTTTCTGAAAGTGAACAAAAAGTTGAGATTCCAATCAATATAATTTCTATTTGAAATACACAACAGTATTTTGCTCACTGGAAATTTAATCATTAAGCTTCCAATTAAAGCTAAAATGAAAGCTTCAAGAATGCCTTAAAAAAATCATTTTAAACCTCAGATATCGAAAGTTAGTGGAGATACCTAGTTTTAACGATTTTAAATTTGTTCAATCTGCTTATTTTACCAAGAGGTATGTGAGTAACGACGAAGTTTTAAGGAAGATTAAAGAAAAAGGACGCCTATAATTAGAATTAAAAATAGATAAAATTTCTAGAACACATAAAGAGGAAAGAGGACTTAGAGAATGTTACACACTGAGGTCCCTGAAACCAAGAAGAGGGCAGCGATTAGCCTACCTAACATGTTTGTGTAAATAGAAGAGAGACTGGAAGGGATGTTAAAAAGACATAATTTACAAAGATCTACAAAGTATGGGAAGTTGCGGAGAGCTACAATCGTGCATAACATATAGAAAAAAGAAAAATTACAAGATGGCGTAAAAGTTGCTACTAGGCAAAAGGAAATCGATTACGAATTTTACCTTTGACTTTTCCTTTTACACACTGCAGAATGTCTTTTTTGGTCTTTGCCTTATTCTTAAATATTCTGGGAAAGGTTTTGCTGCTGGTGAAATTACTTTCTTATAGCTACCTTATCTGCCCAGACAGTAGCAGCAAGGATCTGTTACTCCAAGAGCCAACCATAATCGGGATTAATAGTTTTTTTATGCATTTTCCATCTCCAGGCTTCCATATTCTCGAGAGAAAATACCAAGGACATAAAGACATACATAGGAATATCCAACGGAAATTGGAAACAAAGGCATTCCTGAGAAACCAAACCCTCTATCCAAGCATTATTGGAAAATTAAGGATAATAACCGCACCCCAATAATCAAATGAGAAATCATCTGTCGGTCCTGAATCCCCAACAACTTCCGGGACAGATGCGATCTGTGTATACAGGAAAAAACGCAATAATCAAGTACACAAATGATAAACAATTATTAAATCAACGAAATAAGCTTATCTTCAAGTGTAGGCATAAGGACAAATTTAAAAAAAACACCTAAAACCGCTTACCGCGTAGATTCTGGGGGGATGTCACGTGAAGTGGTGGTTCTTTGGTAAGGATAGTAGCATATATGGATGTATACTCTAGTCTGGATATGTAGATTTGGATACGAATGTGTATTTGTGTAAGTGCGTACGTGATATTAAATATACACGACCTGGTTACTTTTTGCGAACTTCTAGATACATGGTGGGACCTTAAACTGTCTTGCCAATCTACAACTTTCCAAACTAACACATATATCATTTCCATATTCCATAACTTTTACACTTTTTCCTTAATTTGGCATTTGTTTTTGAATTTATATTCGCCTCTTAATTCTCTAAAGTTATTTGCTATTGTATCTGATAATAAAATTGTGATTTATAATCATTATTTGTACAAGAGACTACTTCATAGCAATCAAACTTATATAAACTTATTTAGATAGTTCCAAAAATGGAGAAATATCTAGGCAGGTCAGGCGGCTAAAGCTACCGCTACCCCGCTTTTTGTTCTCATCTCTTCTTCCACGAGCCTCCCACTACTTCTATATCTCCCTTTTGCATCCCCCTCATCTTAAGGTCTCCACTATCAGACTTCTGCCTAAAAACAAATGCTTAAGAAGAACTTTATTTATATTAAGTTCCCTTTAATTAAATTAATTTGAATCGACCTGTTTACCCTGCATACAACAGCAAACGGTATCGCTTAATATAACATACAACCCAATATTAAAATCTAAAAATATAGAATAGGGCTGAGGAATCCGACTACTACTAACCACTAATATCTTAGCTTGTCTTTACCCATCCCATCTCTTTCACCTTCCCTCGCCACTACCAATCAAATGTGTCTGCCCACTGTACTTTCTCCATTTGCGGAAGAGGTTTCATTCTGATGAGTGGAACATCTCGGTGTTCAAGAAATAAAGATTATAAACGAAATGGATAATTCAAGTCTCCGTCTTATTATCATTATAATGCTCTGTAGTCTACATTGAGCTCTCCCTGGATTTATATCCACCAGAAAATTATCCCTTCCAGTCACAAATTGGTAAAACATAATTCTATCTATCTATCTATCTATCTATCTATCTATATATCTAACGTACAGGTAAAAAAAATCCGTTGGTATATAAGCCAAGTGGGTTCTAATAATAGAAAAATTAAAACTGATTCACAAAGAGAGCTCAATGTATTGATTATAGCAGAACACATGAAGTAAACAAAAGAAAAATTCAAAATTACCTCATGGGTACAGTTAATTTCAAGATGGTCTGACGATTGCCTCTAGCATGAAACAGACTATCACCTCTAAGTGTTGACTTCTATGTTCACTTTTATATATATATATATATATATATATATATATATATATATATATAGAGAGAGAGAGAGAGAGAGAGAGAGAGAGAGAGAAAGAGAGAAAGAGATAGATAGATAGATAGATAGATAGATAGATAGATAGATTGGAAAGTGGACATTGAGGTCAACATCGAGCTGCGACAATCTGTTTTATGCTTGGATGAAATCTTGAGTGTTGACAGGATTTTTTCAATTGACTGAATCATTTTCGTCAGTTTATCAACCCTTTGCAAGTTATTTAAAGCCAGAAAATATTTTTAGATTCAAAGAATGTTATGGTTTGGGAGATGATAATGGTTTTAGTGCCACAAGTCTTACTAATTGACCCATAAATAGCTGAATATATGGATTCATACCTTTCCAAAGTTTATTTGCGAGTAAGTGAATATAACGAACCCAACTTGAATTGGAACTCTACTGTCCGATTAACAATTCCGAGCCATTATCCATTACACCTCTCGCTCACCCAAGCTTACAGTCTTGAGCTCAGTGTCTACTTTTATATTTGATAGATATATACGCTGTATGTCTGATATCCACAACTCTTACCCATAAATATAGCATACTTTAAAATTATATTTTTTATCTTATCTGATATATATATATATATATATATATATATATATATATATATATATATATATATATATATGTATATATATATATGCGCCACACAGTGCAGGAAACAGATATTCCTACATATACAAATTTTAAATTTAATGTATTTCTAACTGATGAATAAACATACTTTTCATATAATTAACTTTACACAGATGTATAATAATGCGCAGAAAACAAAAAAAAATAGAGTTAATAGAAAATAAATCCTATTTTATCTATTTGAATGGTTAAAAAATATTCGTACAATACAAATTTCAGATTTTAAAACTTTTAAATTCCTTAATTCTTTAAATTATTCAAGTGGAATACTCTCGAATTTTCCAATAATGTTATCAGCAGTTATTTTTAAGCTAAAAATTACAAACAGAACATTCTGTAATTGATATTTGTGCAAGAAGCTTTTCATTATGGAAAAAAGTAAAAACTGATTGTTTAGCTCTGGAAAAAAAGGTAAAATTTATAGGAAAATCTCAGCCAACCTGAATATTCCATTTCTACCTTTTGTTCATTTATTGCACGGTATAACAAACTCAAAACTGTTGAAAGCCAAAAAAACCCCCAAAAAAACAGGTGCTCTACGGAAGATTTCTTCAAGATCTTAGAAAAAAATTAATGCGTCAAATTAAACAAAATCCAATGGTTACTCGTCAAGAGTTTCAGGATGATTTACTTTCATCAGGAATCAGTGTCACTAAACGAACAATAAGCAATGAAATTTATAGGAACAATCTAAAGTCACGCTCCCCTTGGAAAACTCCTACTGCTTTTGAAAAGACACAGAAATACCAGATTGAAATTCGTTCGTAAACATAAGCATAAGGAAAAATCGTATTGGGAAAGAGTATTATGGACGGACGAACCAAAATTGAGTTGCTTGCATGTAATTCTAGCAAAAGAACACATCTACAACAATCAAATATCGTGGTGGCAACATCATAGTTCGTGGATATTTTTCTGTAAAAGATACTGGCAACATATCAGTAATAAATGGTAGAATGAATGCCGCAGCATATCAAAGTATTTGGGAAGCAAATTTAATGATTTCGGTTGAAAATCTTGAACTTCCTCCTGATTGGATCTTCCAACAAGACATTGATCCTACGCACACTGCAAAATGTACGAAGAAATGGCTTGCTGAAAATCATGTAAATACCTTCAAATGGTCAGGTCAGTCTCCAGACTGAAGCCGAATCGAGAATCTGTGACGTTATTTGAAAAGTCAAATCAAATCGAGGTCTCCAACAAACTTCCCGGGTCCGAAGACCATCTGCGAGTAAGAATGGAATAAAATACAAAACAAAATTTGCAAATCATTAATTGAGAACTACAAGAAGTTGGTTGCTGTAGAAGTGAATACTGTTTATTCTACAAAGGATTAAATGGAGATTATGTAATCTTTTTTTGTATTGTACAAATACGTTTTTCACACATTAAAATAGATAAATGGGAATTATTTCTATTAAATCAATTTTTTTTTCAGTTTTCTGTGTATATTTAGTTATTATGCCATCCGTGTACAGTTAATTATATGAAAAGTGTGTTTATTCATTAGTTGGAAATAAAATAACTTTAAAATTTGTATGTGTACAAATATTTGTTACCCCCCCCCTGTACTTCAGGCTAACTGAAAGTCAAGGTCAATTATGGTGGATGTCAAGTGATATAATTTTATGTTCAGCAAACGAAAATGAGTAAATGCTGCTGTTTAATCTGTTTTCCATAATGTAATTATTCAGTCATGTGCCATGCGTGATACAGGCTTAGGCGATCATGTATCTGCTGATATATGACTGACGAGGCAGATTTTTTCCCGCAGTAGGTTGCCATTTCTTTCTGTAGTAGACCAGGCTATAGAGAGAGGCTGGTGGGGCAAGAAGACGTATGAGGGTCAAGAAACTCAGTTACTAGGAAGCGACAGCGAAACACCTGCACATATAATTTGATTATAGTGGTGAAGGTTTTGTGCAAAACCAAACACACTTTTTGAAGGGCCGAATAATGAGAACTGGTGCATTACATGACACAGGGTCCCCAAAAGACCCCCCGCAGGTTTTGAATTCAGAGATCTCTTTCCTCTAGACCAGTTGCCATCAAAAGCTATAAAACCCAGTCTGCCTTACAATTTACCCAGAGATGGGTGGGGAAGAAGAGGATTCATACCTTTCCCAAGTAAATGAATGTAAGTGGATTTGTCTGGATTTCGAACTCGGCTCTCCGATTTCTCAATATATATATATATATATATATATATATATATGGGAAATCGAAATATATATATATATATATATATATATATATATATATATATATATATATATATATATATATATATATATATATATGGGAAATCGAAATATATATATATATATATATATATATATGGGAAATCGAAATATATATATATATATATATATATGGGAAATCGAATATATATATATATATATATATATATATATATATATATATATATATATATATATATATATATGGGAAATCGATATATACGTTTTTTATTTATTAAGAACAATTTGGGAAAATCTCTGATAAAGTGGAAATCTTTTCTGTGCGACGCATTTGGTTCTATTTTTAAATCAATAAAGACTTAATTCATACAATACTAAATTGTCTACAAGCTGAAGGGAAAATTTACTCCATCCTCTGTAATAATTGCCGCAAGGAATACATAGGAGAAACATCACAAAATTTAAATTAAAGATTATATGAACTCAAAAGAGATCTCTTATAAAAACAGACAAACACATTGAGTTAGTTGCTCACCGTACTGAGTTTGACAATAATTTTTATTTCAAAAATGCTACTTTAATTAAAGCAAGTTACTGAGACGAAACCGCCCTGTTGGCTGGGGCTGTAGAATATGCCGACCGCAGAGGGGTAAGACCCCCAATGAGGCGTCCTGGGTATGACGATAAACTAACATCCGCGTCCTGGGTAAGACGATAAACTACGTCCAACTGATAAGGTGGCTTTGATGAGCGTGGAACCACCTCTTAATTGCTGGTGTCCTGACGCGGCGTGGTAGCAACTGTTAGGGTCTCAGCTATGGCCAAATAGTTAACCTAAGGTAAAAAGCATTATGAAAGTGTAAAACTAGGTTTTAATACCAGAAATACTTTGTATAAAATTATTGCCAGGAAATAATTTTTGAAGAAAAAAAACTATTCCCAGCAATACGTTTTTGAAAAAAAAGAAAAAAGCAGCAATACATGTGATTGTACTAAAAGTATGATTAATTGAAAAATGGTTCAAATATATATGTATACATACACGCCTTTTTTTACCAAACTATCGCTGTGAATTTATTTCAAAGATTTTGTTGGCATTAAATGACCCACTGAGGTTTTGATATGCCATAAAACAAAACAACTAACCAATATTACTGAGACGAAAATGTATACAAATTGCTTTCATCGAGAGATTAGTCACTGTAATGTACGCTGGAGATCATGAAATATTTCATCATTCTTACTGGATTTGTTATCACAATGTGGGATATTTAATAACAAAAGTGGTAAAAACATAAACAAAAAGAAATATTAAATGAATATGGCTAGGCTATATACACCCAAAATATATTAAAATATTTGAAAAATGAAAATAAAAAAAATAAGCTTCCTCTCTTGATTACGTGTACGATTAATTACAGCAACATAAACAAAACATTAGCCGATCACAGGGCTAAAGTCATCTCGCGAAAAATGTTTTCCATTTTGTCATAGATTTTACTAACAGCTAGCTAGCTAGCCAGCTAGTTAGATAGATATTATATATATATATATATATATATATATATATATATATATATATAGATAGATAGATAGATAGATAGATAGATATTATATATATATATATATATATAAAAGTGAACATAGAAGTCAACACTTAGAGGCGACAGTCTGTTTCATGCTATATGCAATCGTCAGGCCACATATGCTGACAGAATATGTGGCCTGACGATTGCATATAGCATGAAACAGACTGTCGCCTCTAAGTGTTGACTTCTATGTTCACTTTTATATTTACACAAGCTCTATCTTTGATATTGAGCCCTTTATTCCATAAATATAGCACACCTTAAGACTGTATTTCTTCATATATATATATATATATATATATATATATATATATATATATATATATATATATATGTATAGATATTATATATATATTATATATATATATATATATATATATATAGATAGATAGATATTATATATATATATATATATATATATATATATATATATATATATATATGTATATATATATATATATATATATAGGTAACTATACTCGTTTCGAAAAACCCTCGAATTTTTGATTTGCCAATAGTCAAATCAATCCCGAGGGAAAAAAAGGTTTTAAAAAAAGAAAGAGCTAGAAACATGAAAGTCTGTCGAACATCGCACAGATACAGGTTCAAAGCCCAAAGAAAAAACCCCGACTAGACAAACCTAGTGAGCCAGACAAACCTACCCAGGTTTCACCTCACGGGATCGACAGGGAAAGCTGGCTAAATCGGCAAGAGAAACAGCATATTTATAGGCGATAATCAAAATCATACCATGTGACCAAAGAAAAAGAAAAACAAGAAAAAACACAAGAACACCGGGGGCGGGGTGGGGGTAAAGATTTATTCAACGACCAAAAAGGGGAGGGGATATTAACACGAACAATAAAGGTTGAAAGACAATACATTAGATATTGAGGAGATTAGACCTAATTCAACAACCAAGATTTTCTATGCCTACATATGTTAAGAATCTCGGTTTTAGAGTTTAATAGATCGTTAGATTGATTATATAAAGCTATGGCTAATTTCTCCTCTGTACATAGCTTACATCATTTTTGGCCTGCTTTATATTTGGGGCATTTTTTTAGTATTTCCCATTTAAAGATGGGGTCTTTATTATTTTCTTGTCTAGTTTTCCATACATAGGTAGATAGCGTGGTATTATGTTTAGTTTTTTCGTTTTTAAAACTACTCCTGTGGTTATAATATCTTTTTTTTTTAAATATCTTGAGTAGCACCTATGTATACTGTAGGGTTAGTATCCTCCATATCCTTTTAAATTTTCGCCTGGTAAACCACACATTCTTGTTGACATTTTCCCTGTAGTGGGCAGATATTTTTGTTCCTACAAGTAGGAGGGCTACTAAGTGGATTATCCCTAGGTTTTTCTTATTCAATCCACTAATCAAGGTCCCTACATTAAGCATGCAACAGTAACTAAGTTTTACATTATTTTTAGTGAATATTTTATGTAACTCATTTTTTTTTGTATATATATAGTAAAAAAACCGAAATTACCTCATGTGAGTATTTCAAACCGTCAGAACCTTAAGCCAGTCTTCAGCCCTAGACTGACTGTCTCGGAATCAGGGGGTTTGAATTTAGTTTAGATAGCAGTCGGGGAGACGGTACAGGCCTACTCAAAGGGACGCTATCTAAATTCAAACCCCCTGATTCCGAGAGAGTTAGTCTATGGCTGAAGACTGGCTTAAGGACTGTGACGGTTTGAAATAGACTATACTCACATGAGGTAATTTCGGATA
>OZ010582.1:130726552-130781552 GCA_963932145.1 Acanthosepion lycidas | reverse complement strand
CATAAAATACAGAAAATCTAGATATTTTTCCTGGCGTCAAATTACCTGCAAAATGTTGATAAGCCATAAAGAAACAAATCAGTTAGAATAATAATGCATCTTATATTTCTGAAAATAACAGCTACGAAACGAGTAATACATACATTATTAGGACTATTGTCCTCATCTTTGTTGCCATATTTATTACAACGTTTCAGCCTTCTTCAGGTGGTTGGAATGTCGAACTGAACCGTTTATTTCACTCGCTGGGGTAGACAGTTCTAGTTCCACGTGTCATGTTTTATCTCCCGTTAATTTTTTCACGGAAAGTTCTCCACTGCCGGATATTGAACTCACACTCTTTGGGTCCTGTTACTGGATCTAACTAACGCCGTTATCCACTGTGCCATGTGTCCTTGAGAACATCTAGGTATTATGAACCTAATGTCTTCAGGAACATTTTTTAACAGTGCTCATATTGCAATTTTTCCTAATATCATATCTTGTTTTTAGCAGAGCTCATATAGCAATTTTTATTGTTATTATTGCTTTTCTCTGGCACTCGTTATTACAGGTTCCCATGTTGATGTAATCTCCACCGCATGGAAAGAAGAATAAGACCTTATAATGTAATACGATGGAAAAGTCGGTGAAATTGATTAATTATTAAATTTCATATCAATGATCAGTGACAGAGAATTCAGGATGAGATAAAGAGAAATCTTAATAAAAATAAAGGTGACAAATCGCCACTAAATAATTAGGTTTGCATAAATCAGATCCCCATTCTCTCGATAAAACCATCATCTTGAAAGTTGACTGTAAATACGAAGCTGTAATAATTAATCTAAAAGAAAAAATAGTAAAATAAAAACCTTAATAAATAAAGACAATTGTTAGTCTGGGAAATGTTTTAACAGAGGACGGAAAGTGTGACACTGAAGTATGTAGACGCATTAGGATAGCCAAAGATTCCTTCCAAAAACTAAGCAGGGTATTAAGAAATAGAAAAATATCGATAGAAACAAAGAAAAATAGCATTAAACTGTTACGATATATCTGTCCTCCTGTATGGTAGTAAGTGTTGGACAATCTCAAAAATGAAGAAGCGACTTAAAGAATGACAATTAGGTTCTACAGAAGGATACTGAGATTACCATTATGTGAGCACTGACGAAGTTATAGAGAAAATGGAAACTGAAAACTTATACTTAAAACCAGGAAGAAACAGTTGAAATTTCTAAAACACATAATGAGGAAATATGTTTTTGAAAAATCACTATATCACAGAGAAGTCATAATTTATTAAGAGCTACAAAGGACAGGAAGTTGTGGTGATCCATGATCGCCTACGTCCTGAGAGTACACAGCACATAGAGAAGAAGAGTAAGAAGATTTACATGAACTGGGTGATTCCCTCCCTCGATATCTATCTATCTATCTATCTATCTATCTATCTATCTATCTATCTATCTATCTATCTATTCACAGAAAAGGGTACGGATTGAAAAGCTCTCTTAAACAAAGAACCGTCCTGGGAATGATGATAAACTACAGCGGCGTCTTAAGACGATAAAAAACGCCCAGCAGCAAGGCATCTGATCAGGAGGTTTTGAGGAGTGTGCAACCACCTCTTAATTGCTGGTGTCTCTAGGTCCAACTTGACCTAGCACCTGTTTGGGTCCCAGCTATGGGTAAATAGCTAACCCTCCAAACTGGGGTCAAAACAATATGAAAGTGTAAAAATGGATTTTAATACCAGAAGTACTTTGTAAAAGATTATTACCAGTAATACATGTTTGAAAAAAAAAATTAGCAGCTATTCATTTAAAAAAAAAATATATATTACCAGAAATAAAAATCTTGTCAGCATTAAATAACCTATTGAGGCTGATATGCCGTAAAACAAACTAAATCAAACCAAACCAAACTAAAACAAAGAAATCCTTCTAAAAGAATCTCGTTTGGACGTATGGTCAGATTTTGATACCTGGGCCTGGGTATTTCAACGATAGTTCAGCTGCTTTAAAGAGTGTATATATATATATATATATATATATATATATATATATATATATATATATATATATATATATATATATATGATGTGTGTGGGTATGTGCGCCTGTGTGTGTGCTTTTATAATAAATTTACTCAAGGGGCTTGTAGGAGTGAAAGAGAATGAAAAAGATTTTAGAAGGAATGGGGAACACCAATCGTAAACAAGAAATAATGGATAATCCTCTACTCCTGTTCAAAAGTCTGGGAAGGAGAGTGAACCTGACGATAGGCGAAAATATATACCCCCATTGAGAAAAAAAAAAAAAAATGAAATTTAAGAGTTTAGGTGGAAATATTACAAGTATAAAGGCGATTAATAGAAGTTTTTATAGACACACACACATGCCCCACGAAAAAACTTTGCATCAATGAAAAGTGTATATAAAAGAGAAAAATAGAGAAGTATAATCAGTTAATTAGTGATACACCCTGACGAGTGGACAGAGTGATTTTAGGAGGGTCCGTCATCGAAATTCTCAAGTCGGGGATGCTGAAGGTAACATCGATCAGCTAATTGACAAACCTTTCACTTGTATTGAATATATATATATATATATATATATATATATATATATATATATATATATATATATATATATATCTTCATCAAGTGTGTCGTCGGTGTTTTTGAATCATTTCTGATGCAATCGTAGTTCAGATGGACTGGTCATGTCATCAGAATGAGTGATGATCGGATGCCGAAAATCCTCATGTATAGCCAACTTTTTCATCGTAAGCCGACCGTGGTTACGCTGCAAGAACAAATTTAATTCAGTTTAATTGCTGCAAACATCACTATAGAGGAGTTCCAAATTGCTTTTGAAAACCGAGAAAACTGGAGAAAACACCTACTAACTTTGAAAGAATCGTCTGGACGATATGAGAGAATTAAGAATTAACACACGATCTCGGGCTAATATATCCGCCCAAATGGCAGTAAGCCTATCGTATGGATTTGTTTGCAAAACTCGTGCAGGATTGTTGTTTCATACGAAACATAAACATAAAACTGAACTGAAAGAAACACATACTTCATATATATATATATATATATATATATATATATATATATATATATATATATATATATATGAATATATATATATATATATATATATGTATATATATATATGTGTGTGTGTGTCTGTGTGTCTGTGTGTGTGTGTGTATGTGTATGTGTGTGTGTGTGTGTTATAACGATATATAATTTTATATATCAATAACCAGTATTTAGAAAAAAATATGAATTCATAACGGATGAAACCCGTCACAAAAATCTTTCCGGTTTTTTGTAGTTTTCTAAATATATATATCTATGTTTTCTTTCTATCTATCTATCTATCTATCTATCTATCTATCATTACTTAGCTATATATATATATATATATATATATATATATATATATATATATATATATATATATTCTTATTATAACGTTATAATAAGTAAATCAGAAGTTGATTTTTACTCCATCTGTTCTTTCTCTCATTTGGATAAATATATATATATATATATATATATATATATATATATATATATATATATATATATATATATATATAAGAATTAACTCCCTGACCACTTAACGAAGGAAAATAGTCTAGCCACTCCCACAATAATAAATTCTGTAACGGACCGTGCCTAAAAATACACGTAAACCGAGAGATAGCTTATTCCTAAAATTTCGTTTGAAGATGAAACGGGACTAAACACCACAATTCAACTTAATTTTAATAATTATTTGGATGATTTCGGCTCTCGTTTCTGAAACATGAGAACTCTTATGTAGCGAAGGAATCATATTTTTAAACAAAAAATATTATTATAATATAAGCTCTACTTCTGTATGGAGCACTGTCTTCTTAAAAATAAAAACAAAAATACTAAGGAACCCCGGATTATGCACCCAACGTGTTCTTTTCTATTTTCCACATACCTGCACAATGATATATATATATGTGTGTGTGTGTGTCTGTGTGTGTGTGTGTGTGTGTGTGTGTGTGTGTGTGTGTGTGCAAGAGAGCGGGAATTAAAGGTATATCACTCTACACAATGAATCCAGGGGATGGGCCTCTATGTCGAAGGCAAATACCCAGTGGAAGATGTTGCTTGCCAAGCCTACGCCGCACACGCAAACAATCGTTATTTGCATGTAAGCAGAAGTTCTCATCATTGAACACTGCAGAAAAGCTATTCCATCACGCAAACGTTGACACTCCTGGACTGCATTTGCTCTGATCATTGTTGTGGTCGCCGTGCAGTCTGACACTGCTTCCCGTACAACATGTTGTGTTTGTCGAGTGGCTACACTACAAGGCCAGTCAGAAAATGGTCTGCTTGTGTATGAATATTCGTTTGGACATTGTTGTTAACATCAGAGCATAAAGGAAGTCTCAAGTCCAACACGCGTAAAAAATTATTTTCTAACATCTGGACAGCTCACAACCCGATCTTTCAAAAGTGGCTTGAATTAAACCAAAGAAGTACATATATGTTTTCTTTATATAAACACCGGCATGTCTCTAAGACTTTTACCACCGCATGTGTCATAGTCTAAAGATCGGACGCTAAAGGCGAATTTTACGTGTTATTATGTCACAAAAATTCCTACAACTGAAGGTTTTATTACATATAAATCACCTTGTGCGCACATTATATATATCTATGTGTGTGTGTGTGCGCGCGCGCGTGCGTGTGTATGTGTCTAGAGAGAGAAAGATAGAGAAATTCATGGTGTGTGTATGAGGTCATGGATTTATCAGTCCTATATCATTTTTATTACTATAGAAGTTATATTTGGTGGCTACACGTCTTTGAGTTGGCATAAGTATTTCTATGATTATATTTTTGGACTGAAATTGAGGTCTGACGGTTTTGTTCCAAGCGAAGGTGATGTTTAATAAAACTGTTTTTCTCGTTGGTGAACGTACCATAAGCATTCTCCTTAACACGGAAAAAACCAATAGACGCTCAGGAGTGTTTCATATCCACTCACCCAGTATACGTGTCATTATACGTTTGCGTGTCTGGGTATTACAACGATTTATAATGCATTATCTATCTATGTATCAAACTTTTACATATACATTTATTTCCTATCTATCTATCTATCTATCTATCTATCTATCTATCTATCTATCTGTGTGTGTGTGTGTGTGGGTAGGATCCGATAAGAACAAAAATGATACATAAATTCCAACGTTTACAGCATTAATCGAAAAGATGGCTCGATACCGATAGTAGAGAGATAACTATCTATTTATCATAATTTTATCATATAGACAACCATTTTCGATTCTCACCCGTCGAAGTGCAGATGAAATGTACTGAAACCAAGTTGCATCTTTGTAGTGAGTAAAATGATTTTGTTTATATGATAAAATTATAATAAAAAAAGTATATATATATATATATATATATATATATATATATATATATATATATATATATATATATATATGTGTGTGTGTGTGTGTGCATGTATATATATATATATATATATATATATATATATATATATAATAAACAAATACAATTTAAATTACGTAACTTATCCATGAGAGTTCAAGTTTCCCAATTGTAATCACCTCATCAGCAGATATATTAAGAGATATAAAATGTAATAAGTTTTTTGTGAAACACTGTAAGAAAAATGTGGTAAAGTATGACAGAAAATCAGTAAGTTAATATATACGAAAGGGGAAACATAGTGATATATAGATGAAGACAACAGATGCAGAGAAAAATGGATTAAAGAAGATTTAATTAATTGAGTTACTTGCAATCAAAGACGATTCAGAATGAAAAAAATGGAGATAGATAAATAGATAGTTAGGGAGACAAGAATATATATATATATATATATATATATATATATATATATATATATATATATATATATATATATATATATATATATTAGGTTGGTGCAAAAATAATTTCGTTTTCTCACATAGTAAATTATGTTAGAAAACGAAATTATTTTTGCACCAACCTAATATATATATATATATATATATATATGTATGTATGTAGGTATATATATATATACATGTATATATATATATATATATATATATATATATATATGTGTGTGTGTGTGTGTGTGTGTGTTTGTGTGTGTGTTTGTGTGTGTAGTGTTATTTCTAATGGATACGCGCATTTGAGTAGACGCTACTTTTTTTTATTTCAAACAGTATATATTTTGTCCTGAAAAATCTTATTAAAGAAAATGTATCCTCAGTGTATTCTTCTCAAGAATGCAGGGCTAGATATGTAATAAATACTATTTAAAATAAAAAAACGGAACGTCTACTCAAATACGGGTATCCACTATAAACGGTTGAAATAATAAGAATATGTCTGTTTAAAAATGAATCAATTGTTTATACATATCATATATATATATATATATATATATATATATATATATATATATATATATATATATATATATATATCTGTCTGTGTCTGTGTGTGTAATCATTATCCATTATATATAATCTCTCTCTTATCTATCATTTTATATATATATATATATATATATATATATATATATATATTTATATATATATATATATATATATATATATATATATATATATATATATATATATATATATATATATATATATATTACAGTTAACAGTTAATATATTTAATTCTTGAAAATGTCTAAATGTATAGCCGAAAGCATTTGGATAGTTTTTGTATAATTTATCTACTTAAAAGAAAAAAAAAAAGATAATATGAGAAATTATATATCTAAAAAAAACTTAATTAAAACTAGCTTGACTGTCATATTATATGATGCTTGCACCAAAGAAGGATTGCTGCCTAAATATATATATATATATATATATATATATATATATATATATATATATATATATATATATATATATATATATATCTTTGTGTGTGTGTGTGTGTAAAGTGGAAGAGGGAGAAAAATAAAGATTGACACGAAAATTAAAAGTACATAAATAAATGAACAGATAATCCCGTGTTTATATTCATTGAAAGTAAATGACGAAAGTATATATATATATATATATATATATATATATATATATATATATATATATATATATATATATATATATATATATATATATATATATATAGATAACAATATAGCGATAAAGCCCTGTCCATCGTCATATTTGAACGATATATTGAATAATAATTTTATTTTTTGGAGCCTCTCATGAAGACGAGAGTTTCGCAATGAATATGAAAATAGAGGGAAAAAATAATTACTGTAAAACGCGTAGGAATTGGGTCCGAATAGAAAGAACGTATCAAAGAGGGCGGGAAGTTCAGAAAGAAGAGATATTGAAGGAAAGTTGGAGAAATCATAAAATGGAATGAATGAAGCAGACTCAATAGTAGTTCGGAGTAGTATAATGACGAAGAGCAGTCCAATTGAAAACTTGCAAATAAAAAAAAAATAAAGTAGCGGCGAAGAGAGGAACCGAATTCAGGATAAGAAGAGATCGAACTCAAATCGGAGACAGTAGAAATTTAAAAGAATTAAAGAAAGAAATCTTTTTAAAAGAATGAAAGAAGCTAAGGTAAAAGAAATATTGAAGCTTGCTAAACAAACATCTACAAGCAAAAATATTATAAACCGCCTCGTACACATGTTAATATACGCATATCTCTGCGTCGATAGTGTCATCTCTTAGACGTCTGTACGTAAGCGTACATGCGAGCAAGACTAAGTGCGTACGCAATGTAGCGTACGTTGTCTCGTGTTGCTGCTCCTCTCACTTCCCCTCAATTTCATTTTCTCATTTCTCCTCTTCCTCCTCCTGCTACTCGCTATATTCATTTCCATTGCTCCTCTGTTTTTTCTCTCTTACTGCCTGTCTCTCGTAAACGCTATCTCTTTTTACTTCTTCATCGTTTTCTTTTTTTTTTTTTTTTTTGTCATCATCATCGTCGCTGCCACATCGAAATCGTCGGTTGGATCTCTATAGTCGCTACCATCGTTGCAGGCCGAAGAGGCGGCCGCTCCGGAGTAAAGAAAGACAGAAAGGAGCCTATACTGTCAGCAACAACTGTGTACAATTTTTCTTTTTTTTTTTTTTTTTTTTTCTTAAATAATTTCAACGTTGTTTGATCCGGCCGGCTAACCATACCACTAAATTTTCCCCGTCTTTTTTTTTTCTTTCTTTCTCATTCATCCCTCATTCTTTGATTTTCTTTTTATACTCTTTCAGTCGTCCTTTTTTTCTTCCTCTTCCTAGTGTTTCCTTTCTTATTTTCTTTCTATTTTTATCCCTTTAAATATCGCTTCCTGATACCTGCACGCACCCTGTATTTTCCCTTTTCATTGTCAGTGCTCCTTCGTTAATTTACCCTACCTGCTAACGGATTTTCTCCCTCTTTTTTTCAACCACCCGTTTCCCTCCTTACGCATATAACCACTGCTTACATTCAATTGAAATTCACTTGCCAATTCATTGGAACTACTAACGGATTAACTCGTGGAAACGATATGTGCAGGTTATATGGATATGTGACCCTAATGCAGGTAAGATGACATTATATATATATATATATATATATATATATATATATATATATATATATATATATATATATGTGTGTGTGTGTGTGTACGCGTTTGCCTGTAGATATATATATATATATATATATATATATATATATATATATATATATATATATATATATATATAGATGAACATATATGTCTATGTATACTATAGCTATTTGAATAGATCCATATCGTTTTCAATAAATAAACACATGCCCGTATACAATAAAACAATAAGTGGATTAACTTTTGAAGACATGCTACTTCGATATATCATTCCTATTTCAACCGTTACATTTCTTAATACGTAATATCTATCTATCTATCTATCTATCTATCTATCTATCTATCTATCTATCTATCTATCTATCTATCTGTTTGTTTATCACTTCAATCCGCTAAGTGACACATTTTATTTTCTATAGATAGATATCTGTCAGCCTAAACCAGTGCCTTTATTTCCCAATATTTGTCCATTATCTATCTATCTATCTATCTATCTATCTATCTATCTATCTATCTATCTATTTATCTATCTATCTATCTATCATATATGAATATATGCTGAGATTTTGAATGTTTCAAAAACAAATTTACACATGACTTTAATATTAATGTGCAAATTCCTTTTGATGAAAGCCAATATGATAAAGCAGCTTAACTGATGTGGCTGAATATTTATCAATCACTCTGGAGAATATCGCCTGCTTACAATCATCCACAAAAGAATTCATAACGCAAATATCTATATACGTATATTTCCAAGCATAGAAAGCTCGATCCTTGTTGATACTCATATATCTGTAAGTATATCTCACACGTGTATGTGCATATATAAGTTCGAAAGCATATACAATCATACTTACATAAATATTACATGTAAATATTTTGTCATCATAAACAATATAAACATGGCGACACACACACTGACATATACTTTATATATATGAGTGTGTGCGTCTCTCTCTCTCTCTCTCTGTGCGGATATGGAGTTTATGACGAGAAAACCTTGAAGGAGGGAGATCTTGCTAGTCTGTCTGTCTTAAAATCAACATTCTAAATGTCAGTGCTTACCTGGGCACGAATGGTGAGGGCTGACGATGATAGAATGTGCTCATTCTGTCAACCAGCGGCTTTCCAGCTACCTTGCATGTCTAGTTACACTCCCAAAATCTAAAGACACGCACACACATGCGCGCACATTATATATATATATACATATATATATATATATATATACGCACACATACAAATACACAGACACATAGACGTATATATATATATATATATATATATATATATATATATATATATATATATATATATATATATATATATATATATATATATATACACACACACAATGGGGAACTGAAAGATCCTTTGCTAGACTCACTTTCCAAAATTAGTATTGTGATGTTTGGTCTTTGAAATACTAATTTAGTGAAGTGGCTCGAACCACTTCTCTTTTTCTCTCTCCCTCTCTCTCTCTCTCTCTCTCTCTCTCTCTCTATATATATATATATATATATATATATATATATATATATATATATAAATGCATAAATATGTGTGTGTGTGTGCGCGTGAGTGTGTCTTGACTGAGATAGAGCATTGTCTTCATAATATTCATTGACAGATACGACTGAATTTGTATTTGAAAACTGTTACACAATAGATAGTTGCAGGCGCACATGCGTGAAAACAGACTAGAATGCTCGCATACACAGGCCACATTGTCGTGATCAGTATACAGAGAATAATATTGTATAACAACGGAAGTAAATATTTTAGAACAATCCCAGTCCTTTGTAAATGCGTATGCATATGGATTTGCTGCATATACCCATACACTGTCGTACATATAAATATAGAAATATTTACGAGCAAGAATTTTACATGGTCTTTCAGTGCACGGTGAACGTCTATTTTTTTTTTTTTTTTTTAATTTGATAATTTTATACCATTTATGTTATACGACAATAGCTTGTATTTTTACTTAACAACCGTCATCCATTTTTCTGTCATAGGTTTTATTTTTATTTTATTTCCTTTTTATTTTATGCTTATCATCTCTTTATGTTTATCTCCGGATAGTTCTCCGTCTTTTATTTTTTTGTATTTTGTTTTTATGCTTTTTTTAGCAATTCTCAGTCTTTCGAATCCATACGCAAACCGGAAGGCACACATCCATTATTAGTATTTACTAATTTGGACACAAAACTCAGAGAGACGAGGAAATGTATGTGTGCTTGGTTGATTTTCAGCGTCCTTGTAACAGAAATTTAGGATGGTGGTATCTAAAACGTGTATATATAAAAGTGTATAATATAATAATGAATACGCAATCATATATTTAATCAGATGAGCTACATTCTTTAGTTCCTTCAGTTCAGACCTTCACAGCCCAGACCCGTCATGCTAAGAACACAGGGTCGACTCATCCACATCTCCTTCATATACCAAAGTTAAGGAGGTAGTTTCACACGGACAACATCTTCCACATAACTGTTTGTTAAGGAAACAGGCACCCGAAAGAATACTGCTTCGAGCACTACCATCTCAACACCTTCAAGGTTAGGGTCAACTGTTGTCTAACATACATTCTTATAACAATATCATTCAGCAACCCTCTAACTTCAGTGGCTCTTAGGCCTTTTATTAGCTGAAGAATAGTATAAAATATCTATATATTTGTGTATGAGTAATACACACCTACATATATTTACAAGCGTACACACACGCACGCGCATACACACACACACACACATATATATATATATATATATATATATATATATATATATGTATATATATACATTCTAAAGAAGTGATGGCATTTTATTTATTAATCTGACAGATGTTATAACTTAGACATTATTTTTGCGAATACCCGTAGAAGACGCTCCATTTATTTATTAAACGGCATATTTAATTTTTTTGTCTACCGGCCAGAATATTCGAGTAAACTTTAGTAATAAAATATTCATTCACACACACACACACACATATATATATTTATGCACATTTCATTGAATACGACAGACAAGGTGTTTTTAATTTAGTTTTCTTTTTTTAATTTCTCATGTGATCTAATATTTTTTTTTCTTTTCGGATGGTAAATAATATAAAAACTGTCCAATATTATTTACGAATTTAAATGTCCGTTAAAGAATTGTATTCCTGATCAATTAAAATTTGTAAATAATTATATAGGCTATACTACAGCATGTTTGACTGGAAGACTCACACTACACCTTTCTGACTATAGCTCAGTTAGATCTTATTTAAATATTCATGGAAACATACCGGACACTATTCGTAACATATTTGTTGACAGTACAAATATAACAGTATCATTAACATGCAAAAAAAAAAAAAAAAAAAAATGCTAAACATAATGGAAGCCATATTAATAAAAACAAAAAAAACAACACTCAATAATATGAACATGGACACAATATCTTGACCGTGTTTTGAAAATGAAAACATTATATAAATACATACATACAACAAAGTATTTCTTGTTAACAGTTAATACATTTAAAACTTGAAAATGGCTAAATGTAGAACCGAAAGTGCTCGAATAACAAGAACAATTGAACAGGTTTTATATAATTTATCATCCGAAAAGAAAAAAAAATTATTAGATCACATGAGAAATTGTACAATAAAACTAAATCAAATCTTAGGATTGCTTCCTAAACGCACGCACGCACACACACACACACACACACACACACACACATATATATATATATATATATATATATATATATATATATATATATATATATATATATATATGTGTGTATCTATAGTACATAAATTAATCAGCAACCTAATGATATAAAAATGATAAAATAACGTTGGTACAAATATTTGTCTATATTTCTGAGATGAGGTATTATGTACACTATTTACATTATTCGGACTATTGTCCTAATCTTTGTTGCCAAATTTATTAAAACGTTTCGGCCGTTGTACGCTCCGGCCTTCTTCAGGTGGTTGGAATTTCAAGGACAAATGGCAGAGTGGATAAAGGCGTTAGTTAGATCCAATGACAGGACCCAAAGAGTGTGAGTTCAATACCTGGTTAAGGTGGTGGAGGACTTGGAGAGGGGAATAAACAGGAGAAAACTGATAACTGACATCCATTAGACATGGCACGTGGAACTAGAACAGTCTACTCCAGTGAGCGAAGTAAAGGGTTCAGTTCGACATGCCAACCACCTGAAGAAGGCCGGAGCGTACAACGGCCGAAACCTTGCAATAAATATAGCGACGAAGATGAGGACAAGTGTCCGAATAATGTAAATAGTGTACACATATTTATTTTCACACAGATCGAACATTATGTTGCAAAGCTTTCAGATTAAAATCAGGCTATGGATATATTGATTCATGCTTATTAATAAATTTGAGAATGTTTCTGTATGCATAATAATGAGGTTGATCGTGTCCTGATGAAATGGTTGACAATTACCAATGTGATAAATCCGACTATCATTGAGGGAACTATTCTTGTTTTGTTTTTTGTCTTCGTGAATAGAGATACGCAGAAAAATGCACTCAGGCATATTTCCTTAAACATTGGCAGAAATGTGGTGACTATATTTTACGAATTTTACAAGTACAGTGATTCTTTTATTGTTGCGTCCTAGGTAA
Source organism: Acanthosepion lycidas (assembly GCA_963932145.1). Lineage (NCBI taxonomy): Eukaryota > Metazoa > Mollusca > Cephalopoda > Sepiida > Sepiidae > Acanthosepion > Acanthosepion lycidas. The sequence goes on along the minus strand of OZ010582.1, from coordinate 130,768,278 downwards.
GACGTTAAACTACCTCCAGCAGCAAGGCCTCTGATCAGGAGGTTTTGGGGAGCGTGGAACCATCTCTTAATTGCTGGTGTACCGATGTCCACTCTGACATGGGGTGGTAGCACCTGTTTGAGTCCCACCTATGGGCAAATAGTTAACTCTTAACAGCAATACCTCTGAAAAAATTATTACCAGCAATTCAATTTTGAAGGAAATCTATTACCAGAAACAGACAAAACAAAAATATTAACAAAACAAAAATATTACCAGCATTAAAAAAAAATTGTCGGCTTTAAATAACCCATTGAGGTTGATATGCCGTAAAACAAAATAAACCAAACCAATCTAAACCAAAGAATACATATTCTATTCATACGAACCTACCCTAAAAATGTTGTCAGCATTAAGTAACCCATTGAGGTTGATATGCCGTAAAACAAAATAAACGAAACCAATTTTAGTGTTGGAGGTAGATTTTAAATCAGTGGGATATTGAATATCTTATTAGCACTGCTGGTTACCGCAACAGACTCGTATACGCGCGTCGTATCAACCAATCCCACGTGTACAAATTAACACATATACGTCTCAACAAACAACTAATTTCATCGACGCAGGTAATTTATATGTACAACGTGAAATATCTTTACAATATGCATGTGTACTTCGCAAACTTTTGCAGAAAGCAAAAGACGATTGTATAAGCAGTCGGGGGAAATATTTAAAATATCAACTTATTTCATAATGTAGTGATAGACAGCATATGATGGTGGGATCTTCCTGGTATGCGAGAGAAGCATTCTTGGGATTATCTATCAAATTTATATGCTAGCATAATTGGAGTAAACCTTGAATCGGCATATTGTGAGGATGTATTCATATTTTTCACAAATGTATTAGCGCGAAGGGAATAGAAATTTAGCGCAGCCGGAATTCGATCTAGGTTTACCTATTCCATTTTCTGCGTTGCGAACTGTTTGTACAACACTGCACATCTCCGTGCGTATAATTGACCGTACTTAAAAGAATATAATTTACAGTTCAATAAAGGTTAGAAAGATGATCGTTGCAATTAAGTGCGCTCCATTGGTTTGGCCATGTGTCAGATGAGGTTTTGCTCATTAGATATCATGAGCTCCTCCGATAAGACGATACTTTTACATGTAATTCACTCTAGGAATTACTAGAATGATCTTTACGGGTTTTCCTACAATGGGGGCCTTGGGAAACACTAGTCAAAGATCGATGTAAAAAAGAAAAGGAAAATACAAAGTGGACGGTTTTTAAACAGAAATATATTAGGTTGGTGCAAAAATAATGCCGTTTTCTCACATAGTAACATATGTGAGAAAACGACATTATTATTGCACCAACCTAATAAATAAAAAAACAGAAACAGACTAATAGAAGACAGTTATCCAGAAGCTATATATATATATATATATATATATATATATATATATATATACGTACACACATGCACACATATATGTATATCTTTAAACGTTAATTTTAGATTAGACATAAAATTCATGAATTCTTTATATATATAATACATGATTTCTTAATATATATATATATATATATATATATATATATATATATATAGATAGATAGATAGATAGATAGGTATAAACTGATTGATGATATGTGGGCGTTGAAAATCTGGTGCCTTTTGCATACACGTGCACACATGCACACGTTTTGTTCGAGCTTGTTTGCTCGTAGGGCGCTCCATGATATGTGTCTGTTTGAATACATTTCATGTTTGTTGATGTGATTTTTTCGCAATTTAATATTTAGCATATAAAACTATATGTGGATGCGCGCCTTATAAGGTAGAAACATGCACATATACACACGCATTTACGCCATAACATATACTTTACATGAGTATATATATTCATAAAATATATAATTTTAAATATATACATCGTGTCCATAAAATTCGTGTGCACTTTAAAAATTTATAACTTCATTTGTATTTGCGACAGAAATAATTTGTAAAAAAGCTTTAGAAAGAAGTAAATATATACTTTTTAAGGTTTTATTGAAATTTCATTTAAGATTCCACATGTCTTCCATCATTAGCAATACAAAGGGTAATACGATTTTGCAGTTCACAGAAAATATTTGCCAACTGATTTACAGTAATGCATCAAATCACATTAGTTATTTTGGCTATACTTAAAACTAGGTATATTAAAATTTGTAAGATATTTACAGATTATATCTATCGTAAATACAAATAAAGTTGTAAATTTTTTAAAGTGCACACGTACATTATGGACAAGCTGTATATAGTGATTTTCCAAGCATAGCTTGGATGTAGCACAAGGTCGAAAGTAAGGAGTAGCCAGGGAGGATTGAACTCACAACTCCGCCATCATTGTTTTAGCGGGACAGATTTCCTCACCATTACACGACCTCGAGGTGCCCAATATAACAAAACAGATACGTATATATATATATATATATATATATATATATATATATATATATATATATATATATATATATATATATATATATATATATATATATATATATATATATATATATATATATATATATATATATATATATATATATATATATATATAAATTCGCTTGAGGATGAAATGGAACTAATGTCTTTAATTAAATTCGGGGCTTTTAGCTTCCATTTTTGAAACATGGTTAGAACTGTGTAGCGAACAAACATATTTTAAGTCAATTAATTTATAATATATATATATATATATATATATATATATATATATATATATATATATATATATACACGTATCTGCTTTTGTTTCTCACTCTAACTTACTCTTTACCACTCTATGTATATATGCATAAATACACAAACATACATTATCTATGTATCTCTCACTTTTTCTGACCTTCTCTCTCTCTGTATATATATATATATATATATATATATATATATATATATATATATATGTATGTATTTATATATATATAAAGAGAGAGAGAGAGAAATATACATCGAGAGTTGGAAAGAGAAGGAGCGAGTTTGTAGAAATGTATTCCAATAGTAACGAGATGCCATTGCGTAAAAATTAAATTCTATCTCAAAGAAAGGACAATTTTATCATAAATAACTTCTTTTATTTACAGCGAGAGAATGGTTGACTGGAAAGTTGTACAGAAAGTTCATTAAACTAAGAGAAACAGTTGGTCAGTTCAGAGATGCTAAGACTGATGAAGCTGTTCAAGTTGCTCGATTTTCGGTTTAGCAAGTTTTATACACACGTTCTCTCTGGTCCCTCCCCACCTCACACACATATGCCTTTTTAAACTGATTTTTTATAGATTATGTCTTCATTACTATAAAGGCCATTTTTAGTGGATACATGTATTTGATTTTTTGTCCTTGATTTTTTCTTAAACCGAGAAATTAATCACAACAGGCTGAGATTTATAAATACTACCAAAGATAGATTGTGCTCCAACAAGAATTGAACATGTACTGTGTGTATGTATGTGTGTGAGTGTCTGTGTGCGTATGAACATGTGCGTATTTTCTATACACCTTCAATCTATCTATCTATCTATCTATCTATCTATCTATCTATCTATTTCTCTTGCGCTCTCTCTTTCTCTCTGTCTGTCTGTCTGTCTCTCTCTGTCTCTGTCTGTCTCTCTCTCTCTCTCTCTATATATATATATATATATATATATATATATATATATATTAATTGCACAACAGAGAAATCCAAACTTACCTCATGGGTATAGTTTATTTCAATCGATGCCGACTGCGTGCATCTTATTCAACCCAGACGGATTAACTGTATTTGAGTTGGAATTCCTTGTGTATGCATATATATATATATATATATATATATATATATATATATATATATATATATATATATATATATATATATCACGTTACTAAAAATCGAAAACCGAAAAAAATAAAATATATAAGTATATATATAAACAAAATAAATAAAAATCTGTAAAATAAATTTATACAAATCAATGAATAAATAAATTAGTAAACCACTCCCAACAAAATAACCGTTAGAATGCGCCACTGACCCGTACAAATCGTCGAGAAAAAAAACACACCATATATGAACTGATGATTGCGTCTAGCATAAAACAGTCTCTCGCCTCTGAGTGTTGACTTCAATGTTCACTCATATATATATATATATATATATATATATATATATATATATATATATATATATATATGTATGTATGTATGTATATAGTTTTCTGGAGGTGCAGTTTGCACAGCACGTGTCTGGTTTTATACGTCGACATGCTCCATTAGCATCCGGGGACTCACAAGTGCATGAATCTGACGTCGAATAGCATTTATTGAGGTCCTTCACTTGTGGGTCCCCAATTATTCAGAGGAATTCTTTTCTGTGCTGCACAAGACTCGGGCGAAACATTATCTTAACATCATGGAGGCGTCCGTAGGCAGAGAAGGAAATGAAACATTAATTAGCACTCTTCGGCGAGTTTTTCTCTTAATCTGGGTAACTTTAATTTTTTTTTTACCCAACCCCTCGCCCTTTGTTTCTCGTAATTCTTTTGCAAGGAGGTTTGTCTTCTTTTAGTAGTTTCTCCTAATTCCGATGATTTTTCTTCTGTCGAAACGTCGGATGAAAGGTGTCTTAAAATTTTTATTTTTAATCGAGGCGATACATATGTATCTGTCATTTTGATTATTAAAAATGTTCCCTCTTTTAAGAATACTATTTAATTGGGGTGGCACTAAAAATCTTTTCACACTACGCACACACACACACACACGCATATGTGTATGTGTGTTTATATATATATATATATATATATATATATATATATATATATATATATATATATATATATATATGCACATAGATACATAGATAGAGAGAGAGAGGGCTTTGAAAATAGAGAAAGAAACAGTAATTATCGTATTGTACAATAAAATATATCCTAAAAGATTTTCATTAAGACACAGTGTTGTCAAAAATGCCCATTAATTTTTGGATATTTTTAAGTTTTATTTATATATAAACATGTGCACTACAATTTACCTGGTTATGTAAATACCACAGAATTGTTCAGTACAGAAAAACGCACACACACTCACACACACACACACACACATATATATATATATATATATATGTATGTGTGCGTGCGAAGAAAAGCAAGATGTGAAAGAGAGGGTTGGATGTCTATTTTGAATAGAAGCGTAACTCCTTCTGGCGTCATCTGTCGGTGTTCAATCTCATTAGAACCAATATTTCGAATGTTGATTTTCAAGGTAAATAGTTCCACATCATCAACTCATTAATGGGACAAAATCTTTAATTAAAAGTACCGGACTTGAATGGGTTAATAGAACACACGGACACACACATATAGAACACACACACATACATCTGTGTATATGTGTGTTTGTGTGCTTGGATATGTACGTCTGCTTCTGTTTGCGTGTCTTTGTGTATAGATGTATGTGTGCGTGTATGCAACAAAATGTACGAACCGCATATTTAACTTAATCTATCTATCTATCTATCTATCTATCTATCTATCTATCTATCTATCTATCTATCTATCTATCTCCTTCATCTCAATATGTATGTATGTATGTATGTATGTATGTATATATCTTTCTATCTATCCGTCGCATTCTGTTCATTATCTATCTATCTCTCTATCTATTTCGAAAGAGAGTACGTGTGAGTGTGTTAGAGAGAAAAAGATTGAGAGACAAAGACAGAAAGAAATATCGGTATGGATAAAGCAATGTAGATATACTAACAAATGTAGACTAATGTAGGGGTTCCCTTGGTCCTCACAAAACAGTGATTCGCCATAAATTTTAAGGAATCTTCTCCATTCTGAAAATGAATTATATCACGCAGTTAACTGAAACTTACGTTTGAGCAGCTGCAAAAGTCGAAATAACGAACGTAAAACTTTTTCATATTTGTCTCTGCACAGAGGAAATAAAAAAGGTACAACATCGCAGTCTTGACAATATATCTCTCTCTATCTATCTATCTATCTATATCTATATCTATATATATATATATATATATATATATATATATATATATATATATATATATATATATATATTAACTGATTTAAAAATATGATTCCTTCGCTACACAGGAATTACTATTTTTTAAAAAACCGAAGCTAAAAAATTCAAATTTAATTATGTAATTAAATTAAAAACATTAGTTCTGTTTCATGTTCAAGGGAATTTGAAACATGTTAATTTATAATATTTATGCTCTGTAAATTTACATTGAGCACTGTTTTGTAAAAACAAAACCATCAATAAGAACACCGGATTACATATCTTACTGTTCTTTCCTTTTTTACTTTTTTTACTATAATATATATATATATATATATATATATATATATATATATATATATATATATATATATTTGTGTGTGTGTGTGTGTATGTGTGTATTTTCTCTGTATATATTATATACACGGTACTTATTGGAGAGTGGCCAATATCAGTGATAGTGCTAACATATTTCGTTGTATGGATATAAGTTTATGTGTTCACAACTGTCTGATGATTACAATCGGGCACTGTGCTTGCTATTAAGTATTTCCTCGCGTGTCTGCTACAGAATTATAAAAACACTATCGAAAATAATAGAAACCACATAACATGAGGACTTTCAATATCACTAGCAGCTAAAATGTATATCACATGTAACGTGAAGAAAAAATAATGATATAATCAAGATGTTCACTACCGCTCTACTTCAAACAAAAGGTTAGGAAGGAAAGCCTCATCAATGCAAAAAAGGGATTACATTCAATTGACTTGAAAAATCTATTTTTCTGAAAAAACCTTTTATGAGAAAGATTTTATAATTTGAACTGACAATAGTACTTGCTGTTTTTTTTTGTTTTTTTTTATAAAGAAACGCCTAATATTGCTATTACCAACAATCAATGATTGCGTGTACTTTCTTTTCTTTGCGTTTCAAATTTATCTAGAAATGGGCGTACTGTTTTTTATATTTGCTATAATTAAAGCAGGAGTTATGGTTATAATAGCGTTGCTTGAATTGATATGCATTCGATCCGATATATGCGTCAGTGTTGTGGCCTTCAAAATTAAGTAGTGATTCATAAACAGTATTCTTAGTTAGACACTGTCCGTTAAGGGGGCATTTTACATTTTTTTTTACAGTTACAATTAGATGCATCAATCGTCGGTGAACTATTTAAAATTTGTTTACTATGATTTTCTTATGATACTTTCTATATTTGGAAAATGTAGCTGATTTTACAGTGTTCCCATTAAGGATTTTTTATGTATCTGTTGTTTTGTAAATTATGTTTTTTCATCATTAATTTAAGGGATGGAGAAAATCGAATTATTTTCATTTGTGTTTTCTGTATATTATTTTCTATTGTTACTAGTCATTTTTATTTCTAAATTTTAAAATGATATTTGCCCTTCAGATTTCAATGCCAACATATGATCTTCATTAACAATTGGCAGTTGAAGAATATTTTGACTGTATTCACTACCTTTTGATGGTTGCTCGATAACATGCCTTCGATGGTTGCACTGATTTTTTCAATAAGGTATAACCGTACTGTCGTTAAGGTTATGTTCTACATTAAGATATTCAACAGTTTTATCCCTATAATTTGAAACCCCAGTTCTTTAGACATTCTAAACAGACACACAGAATCAAATGTTCCATCCTTATTGCGTGTAAGCCCATTAAGTATATCTCTATATTACCTATTCTTCTTTTACAACTTTTTACATATTTATGGAGCAAAAATAGCTACCCATGATCAAAAGTTTCAGCCCTGTTAAACGAATAATGGGTGATGACGGAATTGTTGTTGCTCAACTCGCTCTGAGATTGGTTTTTGGAAATGTTTAGTTATCACAACCTGTTGTTCTAAGACATCCAAGGACAGGGTAACAGCATTATACAGTCTTACATGTAAAGTTTGTTGGTTTTTTTTTTTACGGCACATCAACCTCAATGGGATATTTAATACCGACAACTTATTTTTTCCTGCTAATATTTTTGTTTTTTCAAAAATCCATTTCTGTTATTTTTTTTAAACCGTATAGCTGGTATTAGGTTAGTGCAAAAATAATGACGTAATAATATCGTTTTTTGACGTTAAAAAATACGTCAAAAACGATATTATTACGTCATTATTTTTGCACCAACCTAATAATATTATTTTTTCAAAAACGTATAGTAATATATTATTATTTTTTTCTTTCTTTCAAAAACATACAGCTAGCAATATTATTTTTTCAAAAACGTATTATCAGATGCCTTGCTGTTGGACGTAGTTTATCGTCTTACACAAGACGCGGATGTAGATTATTGTCATATACAGGACGCGAATGTAGTTTATCGTCATACCTAGAACGCCATGTAAAGCGATATATTTTGATATATTGTCAAATGGCACATTTTTGGAGTTCAACTATTTAATGAATTCTCCAGTGTTACTGTGACACTATTTAGCGATGGTAATTGGCTAACTAATTAAGCATGGAAATTAAAAACGAGAAATACTTTAGGCGAGAAAGAGCTATAACGAAAGACATACCGAGTAATATGTATATTTTTTAACAAAAGAAAAATGGGTAAAGATTTTTATTTTCATTTACGAAGAAAGATACTTTTTCGCAGAAAACAGAAAATTCGTAAGAGAAGCAGGTTTCAGATTCTGTCAGAGTCAATTAATGTCATGATAAGAGAGTGAAGTGCCAAGGGAAACAGAATACGGGTAAAGAATAACAATCTGACCACACGCGTAGCAATAATGAAAATTTCGATTCGGTCAGCTGCAGGAAAACAGAAATAATCGAAATTCGGTTATCTTAAAAAACCGACGAAGAAGTCAGACCTGAATATGGTCGATGTCATTTCTTGTTCGGGCTGTCAGCTACAGACTTTCTGTCACCGAGAACGGGCATCTGGAAATACGATCAAATTAAGACACGAGAAAGACATAGGGATTTAGTCTCCAAATGGAAACGACCACCCAGTTAAAATTTGACTGGGGTTAGTTAATGAGTCGGCGAAATTTCGCTAATGTATTCTAAGATAAAAAAAAATAATAGTCGCAATGTGCGATTCATAAGAATTCTGGCCGATATAAAAGAAAAGAAAAAAAAGGGAAGATATTTTTTTTCTTTGGGCGATAATTGTAAACTGATGCCAGTCTAGCCACCCCCACACTGCCAGGAGATCATTGGTTAAAGTGGTAGCATGGGTTATAGGTGGATGAATGAGAAAGAAGGGAAACTTGCTGACACCCACTTAAGGTATTGGTATGAGATACCAATATGAGAAAGGAAGAGTTTAGGAAGATAATTCTCATCCGACCTCTCCTCACAGAAGTGGGAGAACCCCTCTAAAACGGAAAGTAATTGACTTCCAAAAATGGGAAGTGATAAATTTTCCTGTCCGAAGACAAAGAAAATCCTTATTGATGATTTAGAATTATCGCAGAATCCAAACCACGACAGGCCCCAACCCGATTTTGGTCGATGTCCATATAAACGAACGTCCCCGGGCGTTCAGTGAGTAAGAGTTGGGTTGGAAATCGGAGACAGATCGACAGAGAGCTGTTGGGCTCGGAGACCAGCCTTGCAGGAGCTGACCGAAAGATTTCTACGCCTTCCGACTTATCTTCTAACCAAAAGCAAGTTTTAATGAAGAAGGACTTAGACTTCTAGCCAAAAGCAATTTTTAATGAAGAACGACTTAGACTTACACCACCAAAGCAAGTTTTAATGAATATCGACTGAAGATACCAAAAAGTAGTTTATTGAAAAACAACTTAACATACCATAACTCGCTTAAGAAACGCAAAAAAAAGTGTCACGAATCTATAGAGCGGGCTGGGAGAAAGACACACTCCTGCATTCAGCGGACAGATATAAAGATACTTGTTATGTCTCAACACATTTGAACCCCGTCAGTTTGTTTCATTATTTTTGTTTTACATACACTTGTGCGGTATCACCTTTACCCCGGATTCAGCTTGCACTACGGCCCGACGCCTGATTGATTTCGTCTAGCTAAGATCAAATCACAACGTGGGTAGGTTAAACTAGAGATCAAAGCAGTTACTTCGGTAACCAGACGTTGGAGGCGAGCTAAGGACGACAAAGCTGATATCGAATCTAACCAGACATCGACAAGACAACCAGAGGGGTTAGAGTCACAAATGGTTCCGTGGTAAACCAAGTTTTTACCCAAACCAGCCGAAGCTTAGATCGTCACTAATGGCCCAGGGTTAGAGTGTCACATTACGCCACTGTATGAATACAATGGCAATATTTAAAATGTTACATGTAATTTGAACAATAACTTTACTTACTTTACTTGGATCGATTTTCGACGGATTTAACAATCTATAATCCGGTTTTATTTGAAATCTTCACTTTTGCTTTTTTACTTCAATAAATCCGTGTTTACTATGATACCTTTTCAATTCTGTCGACAATTTTCAATTTTATAAAAATAGTTTTCTATTTTGTATTACTTTTCACGTAATTTTCAGGCACCTTTCAGTAAAGCAATTATTTCATTATTCTTAAATGTATATATATATATATATATATATATATATATATATATATATATATACATACACGGGATGTACATAAAGTCCGTGTGCACTTTTAAAAATCTATAACTTTATTTGTATTTGCGACAGAAATAATTTGTAAAAAGAATTAGAAAGAAGTAAATCTATATTTTTTTAATGTTTTACTGAAATTTTGTTTAAATTTCCACATGTCTTCCCTCATTAGCAATACAAAGGGTAATACGATTTTGCACTTCACGGAATACATTTGTCAATTGATTTACAGTAATGCCTGAAATCACATTAGTTATTTTAGCTATACTTAAAACTAGGTACATTAAATGTTATAACATATTTTACAGATTATTATTCAATTATTTTATTATTCGTAAGTATACGTATAGCATTAATATGAGTAAAGTTTGTCACTTAGCTGATTGATGCTGACTTCAGCATCACGACTCCAGTTTCGTAGTCCGTCCACTCTTCAGCGGGTATCAGTTATATAGTTTTAAGGTATCGTATGTTTATTGGTTAAAGTTCTAAATATTAAGGCTAGAGATGTATGTAAATATAAAAATAGACATTGAAATCAGGCAACACCTAGTGACGACAGTCAGTTTCACGTTAATTCTGATGATTGTGTTTAGTATGAAACAGACTGTCACCTCTGGGTGTTGAGTTCAATGTCTATGTGTGTGTGGTGGGGGGTTGTATTTCCTGCTGTCTTTGAGCACTTTTTTGATATATATAGGGGCTCGATTTTTACGTTAGAACAGTTGCCGCCCTTCTAAAATATTATAGATAATTTTTATATTTCTTCCATATCGCATTTTTGTTACTTTTTGCTATTATATAATCTTTCTAAATTTTATCATTTTAAACAGTTCAATGGTGTCTTTTTCAAATTCAGTATACCACTGCATCCATATTAAGAACCTGCAGGTCTGTTTAACAACTGGAGAACATACTAATGGCTCTCACTAATTGGTATATTCCTTAAGAAATTCTGAAAGTTAAATTGATTCACCGATTAATAGATGAGAAGAATCTGTCCACCATGAGGAATCACGAACGCTGTCCGAATACCTGGTTGATGTATCATCAAAGCCAGAAACTGAACTCTATTTTCTGCAATCATAACGACTTTTCATTATGCAACTGAAGAGCACATATGTCGCCAATACACCGGCGTTTTATGTCTATTAATTGTTTTATCACTGATATACTTTTATGTTAAAAGTACCCACTATAAGATACAGCACCTTATACAAATAATGTGGACATAAATAACAACATACCATTGTGATAGTCAATTTCATGCCGGAAGGGATCTTCAGATAATATATATATATATATATATATATATATATATATATATATATATATATATATATGGTAAATGTAATAAATCCGTTGGTATATAATCCAAGTGGATCGTAGTAATAGAAAATATTAAAAATGATCCACAGAAAAGCTCAATGTTTTTATTATTACGGAGCAATAAGTCATACACAATAAAATCCCAAATCATATCATTTTGGGAATAAGCTTATTTCGACCGACGATATTCGTCAGTCTCTTTCAACCCCAGTATACAGAGAGTTTGTGTCGGAATTAAAAGTTTAACTGTGACAGCTACAAAAAACAAAAGCAAACAAACAAACAAACAAACATGGAAAAACTAATATAGAATTTATCCATTTCAGTGTTTCGGTCAGACGAAAGGCACGTGGTGAAGGGAGGGTGGAAGATATTAGTCTTAAAGGGAAGAGATTTTATAAAATTAAACACGGATACTAACATTATGACATTACAATGGGGTTATATGAAGAACGAAATGTTAATTTGAAACTGAGAGGAATAAAAACGGAGTAAGTTTAGGATGTTGTATGAAGAACAAGAATAAGATGTAAGAAGTGTCGTATATGAGCTTAAGAAACATGTGAGAAATACAACTATAGACTTGAAGAGTTCCAGAGGGTGGTGGTTGGGAAAGCATCTTCTCGGGAGTCGGTTCTACAGTGTAGCGGTTCATGAGATAAGTCTGCTCGAGTGGAATTTCCTCCTTCCGATGAGAATGAGGAGTGTTCAACCCAGTATACGGTGCATATTTCAACCAATCAGATCATAGCATTGATAACGTTAGATGTTTGTCTTTAGCGTCTTTTACAAATACTTTATAAACCTAATGATGGCAAAGAACTAGGTCAAAACTATCAAGTTTTATACGTTAATACAGTACATAAAAAAGGCAAAACAAAACAGACAACTACAAGAGAATCTCACGGCATTGTTTATTTTGTGTTGCGTTGATACAAGACACAGGAGTGTCGGAAAATTTTGACTTAAATACTTCTCTCTTCATCCATTAAATCAACAGGCTTATTAATATAAAATAAATATTATTAGTCTTATTAGCAATATAATAAATTTTGGTGTTTTTCTCTTAAATTTCATTACATGGTCTATTAAATCTATATATTTTAAGAAGCAAACATATATATATATATATATATATATATATATATATATATATATATATATACAGAGAGAGAGAGAGAGAGAGACAGACGGATATACAGAGGGAGAGATAAAGATATAGTGTCGTGCTGAGGTTTTGGTTCCGGGTGCGCCGAGAGCTCGACTCGGCGCCCCCTACCCCAATCAGTAGTCAACAAGCCAGAATGGATCAAATACTAAATTTTAGAAATTCAAATACTTGTCACGATTATTGAAGCGATATAATTCCAGATACAAATATAAATACACAAAATTGTAATTCAGATTTAAAAAAGAGAAAAAAGACTAAAACCTAATACAAATACTTCTGAAACCAGCCAAAAATCAAAGTACAAATCCTTTTTTACATAAACACAAATGCGCTGAAAGCGTATTTAAATACAATTCAAATGCATTTTTATTTGATCCGTCTCTACCAACAATAATTGTGCATTGACATAACTGAATTAAAAGATGTCAAGTCTAGAGCAATTCATTTCATCGATTTGAATTCGTAAAGCCGAGACATAGGATCAAATTTGTGGATCAAAAATTTGTCAGTAGCACCATCCACATGTACAGGGGTTGGACAAAATAATTGGAACAGGTGCAAAATCCACTCCTATATTTCAAAGACTTATTATATTAAGAACGTTAACTAAAACTTCGTAATTGAAGGTTATATCTATTGTAAATACATTTATTTATCTAATTTACTGTCTTAAGCTAAATGGGTGACCTCTCCGAGTTCGAAAAAGGGCAAATTGTTGGAGCTCGTATGGCAGGAGACTCGATCACTAAGGTTGCTGAACTGTTTGGTTTTTCAAGAGCTACCATATGAAGAACACTGATCCAATTCGAGAAACAGGGCAAGACCTCTAGCAACCGTAGCAATTCGGGCCGGACTTGCAAACTTACTGACAGGGACTGACGTGCATTGAAACGCAATGTGGCAAACAATCATCGGACAAATGCGGCCAAAGCGACTGCTGAGTTGAATAACCATCTGAATGGTTCAGTTTCTACTAAAACTGTTTACCCCGAGCTCCATAAGGTTGCATATCATGGAAGAGCCGCTGTGAGGAAACCTGTTCTCTCCACTCGCAATATTCAAAAGAGGTTGAAGTGGTGCAGAAATCACAATGCCTGATCTGCAGACCAATGGAAGCAAGTCATATTCTCAAACAAGTCCAGTTTTTCTCTTTTCCCAACTTCAGTGGGGGTTTATATGTGGAGGCAGCCCAAAGAAGCTTACAACCCTGACTGCCTTCTTCCAACAGTGAAGCATGGATGTGGATCAGTGATGGTTTGGGCCGCCATATCAGGGAAATGTCTCAGTCCAATAGTTGCCCTGCATGGTAGAATCAACAGCAAAGATTACCTGAACATTTTGGGAGATCATGTTCATCCAATGGCCCAGACTTTATTCCCTAATGGTGACTGCATCTTTCAAGACGATAATGCTCCAATACATACCGCTCGAGTGGTTAAGAATTGGTCTATGAAGAGAATGAAAGTGAGCTAGAACACATGGAGTGGCCTCGCCAATCTCAAAATATCAATATTATTGAACATTTGTGGTGCATTTTGGAGCAACAAGTTAGGAGCCGCTATCCTCCACCGTCGTGTTGTAAAGAGCCGGTGAAGGTTTAATGGAAGAATGACTAAAATTTCCTCTGGATGAAGTCAGGATGCTGTATGATTCCATTCCTAGACGTATTTAAGCTGTCTGTGAGGCTAAAGGGGGACTAACTCCATATTGAATAAATCTTCTTTGAATTTAACAAGTGTTCCAAGTATTTTGTATATTCCAGCTTCTTCATTTTCGATACTTCATAAAGCCAAATTACTGAGGCGATTCTGACCCATTGTGCTTCGTTTTTTTTATTCATTTTAGTTTGCTGAAAGAGTGCTCACAGGACATCACAGAGACATCAACAGCCAACAGTATACGCAATGCTATTTGTAAATTGGAGAACACTTTATCGCCATGAGATGAAAAGCTCTATTGGTTTTTTTTTTGTGTAAGGAAGGCACTTTTTGTATTAATATTCGACAGTCTGTAATTTCGCGACCGACTTCTATTTCATCATAATCACCTATCGCATTCTGCAGCGCCTACTTTGCATTTTTCTACCGTGTCTTTGTTCGTGTAAATGAAGCTTTCAACATCCAGGAGGAACCTAAATTGCTCATGTAACTGACTCACCCTTGTAAATCGATTTTTCAGTTCTGTATTCAACGTGTTCTTTACTGCTTTTTAGGTAACATACATTTCTTCTCTTCCATTGAGAGCCTCATCTTTTCTCTCCTCTCCAGCCATTCTTTTTTGCGACGGACCCTTCTCTGTTGACCAACGTCAATTTCCCATTAAAAGAATTTTTCCTCGCCTTTTGCAACTGAATTACTACAGAATGAATCCCGTTTGCTCATAAACTTTCATTCTAGGGCACTGAAGTCTCTTCTGTACTCGGTCGATGGAAATCAGGACATCGCTTCAGAACGACAGCATAGTTAAAAAAGCTGATAGTTTACATGTCGTGCATCAATCAGCTGACGTTACTTCTTGTGTCAACTGGTACTGAAGTGTCACTTGCCATACTACTTCATTTTCCCGACGTGAACAGCACCTTACCTAGCACTCCATCTTGCATCAAGGGACCAGTTTACAACCGCCCCTACAGTCCCCTTTAATTTCTCCCACCGCTTTGTTGAGCTGGAGAAAAAATTGTGCAATGAATCAAGAACTCCAAAAAGTGACATAGAAAACATGTATTTTGATATTGCATGCAATCTTACGAGGTTCAAAGTATGCTTGTCCCAATTCACTTTCGGGTTTCTCTTTGATACGCGTTACTGAACACCGTCATTGATGCATCATTGCCATAATCTGTCCACAATAGTCGTTCAAATCAGGACCACGTCGTCCAAATTTTGAGCTAATTTCTTCTGTAACATTCTCGGCGTATTTTCCATGAATATTAATAAAGTTAATGAACACTTTCTTGACTAGAGTTGTCAACATCAACAAACTCGAGAATTTTAGACATTTGTTCGTTGTGAGAAACGTCACGTGTCGAACATAATCCTATAGTATCTGATTCTTTCGATTATTTTTAGGATAGACTGATATACTTCGTTGCCCAGTAGCTCAAGGAACCCATGGTGTATCTTATAGACAAAAATGTTTCAGAATGGGGATGTGACATGGCACTCCAAATGACGTTGGAACAGAGGGTCTTACTTTAAGGAGTGTCAAAATATTATGGAGATTACTACTTGATGCTATGTCATCACGATGTCCACGAAATGCCAGATGTTGAACCGCCAAAAACTTGATATTATCAACAAAACGCATGAGAAGATCCTTCTTCTATTGCTTCCTTTTCCGCCATATGCTTCAGTGTTTCTCTGTCCTTCGTAGAGCCTTTTGATATGTACCTCTCAAAGACTTTCCATGAAAAAAAAAATGACGCACAGTGATGAGCGCCCTGTCCATGTTCTAGCTTTCTTTCGTTGCAGTTTTTTCATTTTCAAAATCCACAAGTTTTTTCGAATACCCTGCGTTGGTTGACTGGTCCCGTTGAAAACAATAAACAGCAAAGATAATACTAAGCATCATTTTTAACAGAGTACAACAACCAATTATGCAGAATTGCAGATCGATCCTATAGTTGTCTTTGAGACAAGTTAGTGAATCTACGGTTGACACCCAGATATCTTGTGCTCTTTTTCCTTCTCATCGCTTCTTCGACACGTCGGCTCCCAATAACTTCTTAAACGTCTTTGTTTTGAAAAGCTTTAGCGCCCATCTTAACAATTTGTACGTGTAGATCATCAGAAATTTGTGGTTTCTTACAATTTACATCAAAATTCTAGCAACTTACATCTTTCTTGGTTAATACTGCATATTTAGTTTCATCATTTCGTGCATGTTCATCTGGTCGATAACGAAGCGAAGATGAAAGCTGATCGAAAGTATCCAATAAAACGGTTTTCTTTGCCTTCAATGGTAGAGGCAGTGGTGTTAACACTGTTGGTGCTAGCAGAACTGATGAAGATAACGATTGTTCCACTGACCCTGGTGTTGTGTAGTCAGAGCGAGTGGCAAGAAAAAGCGCGGAAACAACGCACTTGACACTATCTTCATCTGGACGTGGTATTTTTAGAAACTTCTATATAACATGACGGGATCTCTAGATTTTCGCATTCTTTTTCCCTATGAAAGTCGCTCCATTCTTAAAATTTCTGTCTGAAATAAAAATATAGCTGTCCCTCTAGTTATATAAAGATCGTGGAGCTAATTTGTCTCATACGGGTGTTTATTGTCAACCGAATGACAGCAACATGGAGCCATAGCGCGTTAATACCCTAACACCGTAACATCGTTTAATCGTAAATAATACCGTGACAACACCATCGTTAAGACAGAAATAAACAAAAGGGATCAATATCAGTATCTATCCTAACTTAACAGCCGAATACATATATACGTTCCAATAAAGAATTTTTCCCTATATTCTCAGTGGGAGTGCATGGTTTTCCGTAATAAACTTCAAAGACCTTCACCGAGTTTCGCGGCGTAGTATGATAATAATAATAGTAGCAATAATAATAATAATAATAATTATAATAATAATAATAATAATAATATTGTATCGAAGGCACCACAAACACCCTGCAAAGCATTTGTCATTGCTATCGACAACTAAAAATGTGCCATAAAACTCGTGAATCTTTTCGCATCAAAACCCCGTATATGGGAATGTATGGCAGGTTATATCCAACACTGAGTTACAATAAGAGATATTATGTCTAAATCTTTTATATATTCATTGAAATGCTGTGATCTATCAATTGAGAGCGGGAGAAAAATTGCCATTATTATCATTTTACAAAGAAATCCCAGGAATATATGTTAAAACATTAATATGGATTAGTTTTCAATCAAAGGAAAACAGAATTAAATAAGACTTTTTGTTATTTCTTTAAAACTTTACATAGTTTCGAAGGCTCTGCGAATGATCGAAGATCTAGTGAACGCTGTCATCAAAATAATTCATGGCGCGCTGTTAATAAAATAAGTATATCTGCTGGCAGATTACAAAAAAGGATGTTAAGGTAAATAAAAGGAGGACATTTCAGTTTTCTTTCGCCACTTTTTGAATTAATTCTCCCGATATTTTCGCCGATAAATATATTAAAACTTGGACTGATTTAACATAACTTGCTTTTCTCACCACATCTAAATAAGCTTGGTTAGATTCGGTCCTGTTAGTTTGGCAAGATTTTTACACACTGCAATGTTCCGCTAATACATACATACATACATACATACATACATACATATATATATATATATATATATATATATATATATATATATATATATATATATAAACACAACTTAGCGGATATTAGAATAGTAGAATCAGTATGTGGAGTTCATGTTCAGATTTCTATCAGATCGCATTTTGTCGGAAAAGGTATGAATTTATCTGCTATGGGTTAAAGATTCTGCTTAATATTTTTTAGTTCCTTGTAGAAAATCATTGTAGATAATAACATATCTTTCATGGATTCTAATAAAATTAATCATATTTTATAACAGATACAATACAACCAATTTAATTATCCGCAAGTTATATATATATATATATATATATATATATATATATATATATATATATATATGTGTGTGTGTGTGTGTGTGTTAAGAAGAAGAGAGTAACCGCAAAATTTTTGGTTGTAATGTGGATTTAAAAAAAAATATTCTGCTTTATTTTACTTAATTTTGTTACATGTGTTTCCGGTTTCGCAACCGTCATCAGGAAAAGGGTGGAGATTTCCACATATTATTAAAAATAATAATGTTTTTTCCTTTATATTTTTCGATGTTAAATATTTTCGATATGAGACACTCTCTTTTTTTGTGTCTTTGCGAAACAAATGTCTTACTTGATCTGGCCGTGAAAAGTTCTACGTGAAAGGTTATAAAACAATTAAGATTGGTCCGGAAATGATGGAGTAGTTATCGGCATTCTTATCTTTTAATGACCCCTGTGTGTTTTCATGTCCTATTATAAGGAATCAATATATACACACGCATATACACACATACGTACATGTGTGTGCGTGTGTCTGTATATATATTCATATATATATATATATATATATATATATATATATATATATGTAGAGAGAGAGAGAGAGAGAGAGAAAGAGAGAGAGAGAAAGAGAGAGAAAGAGAGAGAGAGAAAATGAGGGAGAGGGGAGAGAAAAATAAATAGAGACTCTTTGAAGTGCCGGTAGCGTAAGAATTATCTGCGTAGAAGAAGAAATCGAGCACGGAGTTCAAAATCTCATACTACCCTATTGCATTCACTTTCGTGCAAATACCGTCGGTAAAGTCACGAAAAATCTCTTTCCACACCTCAGTTACAGATTAAATAGCACAGCAGACTTATCTCTCGGCTTTCGGTGACAACCATTTTGATAGAAGGAAAAGTCTGATTTTTAAAACCGTAGAGATAATCAACAGGAAACCATTCGACTATCTTCCCCAATAAGGCTTGGTAATTCATAGTGGTTTCAATGAAAAGGAACGTGTGTAGAGCCATGATCGATTTAGTCCTGCAGGGACTCATGCACTAAATCAATATTTCACTCATGTAGTAAATCAATATTTCACTCATGTAGTAAATCAATATTTTCACTCATGTAGTACATCAATATTTCTGCTATCATAAGTGAAATTCGTAAAACAAATTTCTCTGCAGTGGAAAACCAATGTCTTAAGTGATAATTTAGATTGAGTCAAAATTAATCTTTTTTGCTTCCATATAATTTCAGAAAAGCGATTGTGAATCCACCATTCATTGCGTTCTATGGCAAATGTTCAAACAAGTTATATGACTTTGTTCCGCCTTTACAGCTTGGACCCGCCGTGTCGTTTACACTGCGTCAAATCATTCTCATCCCCTTTGTTTTCATTTGGTAAGAAATATGTGCCACTGAGACAGCTTCTTCTCCAGAACTGCTACTTTGCGGAACAGACTCTTAAGATGATTCATCGACCACAACAATCTTAACGTCTTCAGTTCTAAGGTCAATCGATATCTATCATACCTATCCCCATAATATGCACCACATTCTTCTCACGCCTTTGCAACAACCTTACTCGGTTACCTCCAACCTTGAGTGTCCCTTGGGACATATATTGGGTAAATTATAGTAAATTAGAGTATATAATCAATCTAATAATACTTCATGAAATGTAGAATAATGATACCGTTACTGTGTTCTATACCAGGGTTCGGCAATCTACGGCACGTGCCACGTGTGGCACGCCAAGCAATTTCCAATGGCACGCAGCCGCAAATGGCATCACACATGTCGACCCCGTAACTACTGCAACACAACGAATATATTTTGCTCTTTCAATTTTAATATATACTAAACTATTTTAAGATATTTTTTATGTTTATACGTTCTTTTTATAGATAAAAATGTCTTAAAATAATTTTCGGACTTTGTCCATTTCATAATGTGTGACGTGATTTGTTTACATTTGGATTCGCATCGAGCAGCTATGAATGTACGAGAGAAAATCATGGAGAATTGTAGTTTAAAAACAAGAAAATCGACCTTGCTAACCGAAACGCTCCTCTGTGGCTCAATCAGTTAAGCATGTCAGGCTATATGTCGGTTCCGTATAGGATACAGGTTCGATTGCTGTCGGAGGACGCATATTTTCTATGAAAATTTCTCGAACATTCAGGCCGGTAAATGTCGTTAATACTGTTTATTATAAACAGAGAATTTACTTAAATATTTGTATCTAGAAAAAGAACGTATAAACATAATAAAATGTCTTAAAATAATTGTCGGACTTTGTCCATTTCATACTAAAGTATATATATTATATATTACTATATAAAATATATTGTAGAACAGGTATATTTAACTTGATTTGTATAAAAATACGTATGCTGTTGATCCACTGAATTTATTTTAAAACCTTAACTTGGCGCATAGTTAGCAAAAGTTTGCCGACCCCTGTTCTATACCTTCTGGCTTTTCAATGATTGTTTCAAAACAGGCCACATTTTAGACGGGTTGATAAGTTCGCTTTGAAAGCGTTTATTAGAGAGTTCCATTCTCAGTGAATCCTAGAATCTGGCCTTGTGAGGAAAATAGCTTAGTTCAGCAAGTACATCATACAACGCTAATCTACTTTTTCAATCGCTCATCCACCCACCAATAACGATATTATTCACTGTGCTGTTTATTACTTGGAACGCATCTCGTTTGAAATCTATATTTAAACTACAAACGTCTGAAAGTATTTCATAAACACGTCCATGTTCGTTCTCACGTAATTTTCTTTGTCGGCATATCATGGTGATATTGAATTCATCTTTATTTCACTCATAAAATATACAAGATATCTTGTACCAACTTGCGTCCAGAAATCGTATGGCCATAGATACTTTGACACAGAAAAGGATACAAGATTGAAAATATACTTAAGCATCAAATACAAATTATTTCCTTTATGTGCTACGGTCCGGTTATTTTTTTTCAAAACATTTCCCTACCTTATCCAAAACAGAGCGTTTATTAAACTTGCATCATTTTTTGAAAGTTATATAAAGTTCATGGAAAAAGCCGACAGAAAATTTTCTTTTGTATTTCTTAAGATTAGAAAATTTTAATGAGACCTACTGATGAGACCTATTTAACTTAGCATAATATAAAGACATTATATATTTTTGATGGCAATAATTATTACTGTAGATATCTATTGTGCACGTTATCGACAAGATTCTGCTCACCTTGACCTAAGTTGAATTACATAAAATTATATATACTAATATATCAGCTCGAATTGGGGAATCGGAGAGCGGAGTTCGAATTCCAGTCGGATCCATTACATTCACTTACGTGCTAATACCCTTGGAAAAAGTATAAAACCTCTTCTTTTCCTCCCAGTTATGGGTAACTAGATGGACCGACTGGGTTCTATAGCCTTGGGTAGCAACCGGTCTAAGAGAATGAAAACTTTGAATTCAAAACAGCTTTGAAGAGGCTTGGGCTCCGTCAGGCCATCTTGCCTAAAAAACACAACTTCTACTGTGGCTGCAGTAAACATGGTTCCCCTAAATCCCGACGGGTCACGGGATATATATATATATATATATATATATATATATATATATATATATATATATATATATATATATATATATATATATATATACACGTTTCATTAAATAATATAGAAAAATGTTGTCTATTTATTTATATATATATATATATATATGTCTGTGTGTGTGTGTATGTGTGTGTGTGTGTGTCTGCTATTATTATTATTAGACTTCTCATCTTCAGTGCGGTTTTTCATTTTAAACCAGAGGTCTTTCGTTATGGATATTCGTCTTTAAGTCCTTCAATGACTGATTGATTTGTTTGTTTAAGGCAAATGAACTCCTTAATACAGAAATGCCATTTACTTGGAAGTTTTGAAGTAATAAAAATGGAATATATTTTATTCTGCTTTCACAGTTGAATACATGGTAGATGATATTCAGCATTTGTGAATATACATGTTTGCGTGGGGATTAATTACTAGAGGCTGTGAAATGTTTGTTTTTGAATTTCTTTATCATATTTTATGGATTATCGTCATGAATGAGTTCTTTCATATTATTTGTTTGGTTGATTTTGTTTAGCGTCATCTGTCGGTTATTCAATGCCGAATCTAAATAATTTGAATGCAAGTATATAGCTTCAACTACAGATAAAATATATTGCTGGTCTTATTTTATATAAAAATGTACTGCTGGTAATTTTACTATAAAAATGAGCTTAACTATTTTTCCATAGCTGGGACCCAAAGAGGTGTTACCATTCCGGGTAAGGGTTCACCCGGAAACAACAACGATAAGGAGCTGATACCAATCTCCCGATCATAGGCCTCGCTGCCGGATGTAGTTTATTATCATGCCGAGGTCTTTCAAGTCGCATGGCCTCCAACAGAACATTTCACAGAATATTTGGAATGCCAACGAACGTAAACTTCAGAAGCAACGCGATACAAACATTTATTCCAATTTTCTTAATGTAGGACTAGTTATTATTATTATTATTATTATTATTATTATTATTATTATTATTATTATTTTCTTTGATTTCTGCCGTTTACACACTACTTTTCGGGTCCCGCCCAGGGACCTAAGGTTAGAAATGGCATCATGACACTTTCCACTGACAAAAAAAAAAAAATTACATAAATAAAGCCCTTCGTAAAGTATGGGCTGTACTTGTCAGAATAATTTTTTGCATCTCTTAGAGGCATGGACTTCCAGGAAGTACTTCAATTAGACTATTGGAATTTTTTCCAACCAATCCTAGGGCTCCAACTACAACAGGGATTGTAGATGTTCCCATATGCCACATTTCTGAGATTTCCTTTTCAAGGTCCTTGTATTTTGACAGCTTTTTGAATATCTTCAAAGATACATTGCAGTCAGCAGGGACTGCCATATCAATAAGGAGGCACTTTTTTTGTTTGTGGTTTTTAATAACAATGCCTGGGCGGTTGGCTTTGATTGTTCTGTCAGTGTGAATTGTGTAGTCCCATAGAATTATAACAGGTCCTATCTCCGTAACACTGTTTAAGTGGTGTTCATACCATTTTCGTTCAGTTTCCTTCCCGTAGAAGTTGCAGATTTTCCAGTGCAGATATTGTCCCACTCTGTTATGCTGGGTTTCATATTCAGTGGGTGCCAATATCGTGCAACCTGATGCAAGATGATCAATTGTTTCTGGATATTTATCAGAGGATCTGCATTTTGGGCTAACACAATATTTTAGTATATGTACTTGATAATTCCTAGTTAGCAAGCATTGGTCCTGTGCAGCAAGGATAAAACCTTCAGTTTCAGCTTTCAACCCTCCCCTACGTAGCCGCTGATGGGTACGGGTTTTGTCTACGTCAACGTTTTTTGGTACGGGCAGAGTATTGCCATCGCTTCTGTATCTGGTCGGTTGCATTCGTCTTTGCTGTCTTTTTTTTAAGTATTTTGTAGTTTCAGCCGGTGTATTGTGCTGTACTTGCATTTGTTATTTATTATTATTATTGTTATTACTATTGCATCATAATGAATGCTAATAATATTATTAGTATGTAGACATTATTATGACAAAACAATACACATCCCTAAGCATAATATTACATCTATTCAGTTACAATAAGAAAAACCCTCAAAATGTATCATATAACTATAAATATAACATGAGAAGTTTAAGAACATCAGTAACTTGATACTAATATTATTGCAAGAATATTGACTTGCATAATAAATACTGATATATATATATATATATATATATATATATATATATATATATATATATATATATATATATATATAGTACTGTTCGATAAAAGTCATTCGCCTGATTTTTTTACTAAAAATATTTTTTGTCTTTTGTTTTTGGGGTTAAAATAATTTTTAATCTTACCCCTTCCCGACCACCTAGGAAAAAAGTTTATTCACTCTAAGGTATTCTACTGATAATTATAAATTTGGATATAAATGAGATTTAGGGAAAAACTCTGTGCAAAAAAGTGACTCAGATATCGCATTCTAATGATGAAACTGGTAAATTTAAAGATCTTTTGACAAAATATTGAAAACTATTTTACAATACACTCAGAACAATATTCTAGAAAATTCTAGAACAGCTTAAATTAAATCTAGAGTATTCCAGAATATTCCAGAAAGCCTCATTAAATATAAAAACAGCCTGAAATAGCTACTCAGAACCACTTAAGACATCTATTATTTCCCTCTCAAAAGCAGGCAAGTTTACGAGAGAAATTGCAGAAATTCCTATAAGCTCGCAATCAACTGTCTCTTGAGTGCTTAAGGCACATAAGGATGCCACTCCTGCCCCAAGGAAGGAAACAAGGAGACGAAAGAAAAGGATTGATGATAGAACTGGCAGGGTAATCAAGAGAGAAGTTGAGAAGAATAGGACTATAACTAGCCAAGAAATTGCAGCCAGTCTAAGCGAAGGGCAAGTTGTTAGTCTTGCCTCTTCACCAGTCCGTCCATGGCTGTTACAACAAGGCTGCAAATCTTGTACATGAAGGTTTAATCCGCTAATAAGCAAAGCCAAAAAAGCCAAGAGACTTGAATGGGCTTACTATTACAAACATTTCCCTTTGGAAGACTGGAAGAATATTCTCTTCTACGATGAAACAAAAGTTGAGCTAAACTCAAAGGATAAGTGATCTAAAATACGAAGAAGAAGCTTTGAAAGCTCTTTGAATTTAGAAGTAAGTACTGTCAAGCATCCGTTTAGTATAATGTTCTGGGGATGCTTTTCTTTTCATGGAACCAGTTTCGTAAAGCGAGCAGTACAAGAGAATTTTAGAGTCTTGTCTGCTCTCTTCTGCTGAAAGGGTGCAAATCGACCCCACCAAGCTCATTTTTATGCAGGATAATGATCCCTGTCACAAATCAAAATTGATGATGGAATACTTTGATGAGAAACAGGTGAGTGTTATGACATAGTCGCCCCAATCTCCTGACCTCAACCCCATAGAAAACTTATGGAGCATTATAAACTACAGGGTCTCGAGAAAGCAGTTGAGCAACAAAGAGGATTTGATTTTGAATTTCATACCTGAATCGAATTCAATAGTTGGAGATGAGATTTGCCAGAACCTAATCAAGTGAATGCCAAAAAGGGTTGAAAAGGTAATTCAGAATAAAGAAGGATCCATAGATTATCAAATATTTCGAAGTATATTACCTATTATAAATAAATTATACCTCCATTATTCTTTATTTAAAGCTGTTCGGTTATGTTTCTATTGATTACTAGTTGCAGGAAATAAGTGAGTCACATTTTTGCACAGAGTTTTTCACTAAATCTCATTTATATCCAAAATTATAATTATCAATAGAATACCTTAGGGTGAGTAAATTTTTTTACTAGGTGGTCGGGAAGGGGCCTTTCTATTAATAAGATTAAAAATTAGTTTGACCCCAAAAACAAAAGGGGAAAGAGAAAAAAATTTAAGTAAAAAAATCGGGTGAGTCACTTTTATCGAACAGCATATATATAATATCAATTGATGATTAGTTGGGATAATTCCAAGAAGGATATAAATCTATAGAGAGCTCAATGTAAGAACAGAGCAAATATAATAATGAATATAGAATCCTTAAAAATCCATTAGGTTATAGACGAGTTTTACATTAATGGAAAATTGGTCTAAAGAGATGGATGTGAGCTCCAGTAAATAAATTTATTACAACCTGATCTGATGGGTTTTCAAGGATTATATATATAACGAATTGTATCCGGGTTTGACGGGTTTTCTATAGCATAATTATTATTGCGACACAGAAAGTTCAAATTCCGGTCTACATGATGCTTTCAAATTCGCACTAATAACCTTCGAAAAGCAAAAATCCATCTCTCCTTCTTTCGATATAGGGTAAATATCAGAATAACCAGGGCTCTCTAGCGTTGGGCCTAAGAGAAGGGCTGATCTGAATTCAAAATGCAACGGGAAACTACTTCATTATCTCTTCCAATATTTTATGACAAATGCAAGATAATAAAGAAAATAAATATGTGGAGAGCATTGATGGATTATCTTCTGAAAGGGTACAGTATTACAAAAAAGGTTTTTTGTTTTTAAACAACCTTGTGATGTCCTTCAATTCAAAGATTTCTGTATGGTATACACGAAATTGTAATATAAGAAAACTGATAACGTTAACATTTTTTTATTGTCGTTTGATTTGCATACTTCAACGTGGTAAAGTGATGATATAGTTAACACCATGAGTTCCCCTCTGATTTGTAAAGATCAAAAGACAATGACAAAAAAATAAGAGATATCGAACAACTCTGCCGAGAATAGAGAATTAACCTCGTCAAAAACAGGGTGTTAAAGTTTGTATTAAATAGAGCAAAATAAAAAAGAAATCGGTTTTTGCCTTATATGATGCAAATCAGTCTAACTGTAAAATGGTTGGTTAAAAATAAAACTCAATAAATCAATCACTGAACGAAAGAATTCGGTAAAGTTGTTTTAATTATATTCTTAAAAAAAAAACCCCAAAAACTTAAAAATAAATATTTCAGAAATTAAATTTATATTTATTTTATTTTCAATATACTCTAGTGTTGCTTTTACACGATGCATACTTTTAGTCTCAAGATATGTTCAAAATGCTTAGGTCGTTATAATTTTCAGAAAATAGCTTTATTTTAATATGTAAAAAACAAACAACTGTTTATTCAGAAAAATCAAAAAATACCAGATTAGAAATGAAAGAAAAACAGATTTTTATTTCTTTTAAATTTTGAATATGCAAATTGGTTAGAACCGTTGTTAGGCAATATATAAAGTACAAACTGTTGTTTTGTTTGATATTTGCAAGTATGAAGAACAAAACACATTATATATATATATATATATATATATATATATATATATATATATATATATATATATATATATATATATATATATATATATGAAATTAATTTTTAGTGCCTCGAGCGAATATAGACGTACAAAGTTCAAGTTCTATATGTGTATATTGATTCATTACTCAGTCACATCACAGTGTCTCTCTCTATATTTAAATAGGTTATATATATATATATATATATATATATATATATATATATATATATATATATATATATATATATATATTCAGATGTAAAAGAACGAAATAAATATAAATTCAAACGTTTATAGCATTTGTTCCTTACCTGTCGTGATGCATTCGCATCGAAACAAAAATTCATCATATATATTGAACAATAAAAAGATATTAAGAAATTAAAATCTTCCGACACACTGGGTTGTATATTAATATTCTTTCGTTTTTTATTATTATTTCATTTAGATTCCTCGACTAGTTTCGGCCAACATGGTCATCATCAGGGGAAAAATGTGCGTGATGGTAGCAGTGAACTTCAGAAATTAATGTCTTGATGTAGAATATATATATATATATATATATATATATATATATATGTATATATATATATATATATATATATGCAGTTTTTCTCGCTTGTGTTATGCATGAAGTTTACAAATGATAATATTCTGGCTTCTTTATTACACCCATATATATATATATATATATATATATATATATATATATATATATATATATATATATATATATAAAAAGAAATATAGTCTTAAGGTGTGCTATATTTATGGAATAAAGCGCTCAATATCAGAGATAGAGCGTGTGTAAATATAAAAGTGAACATAGAAGTCAACACTTAGAGGCGACAGTCTCTATAGCATGAAACAGACTGTCGCCTCTAAGTGTTGACTTCTATGTTCACTTTTATATATATATATATATATATATATATATATATATATATATATATATATATATATATATATATATATATATGTGTGTGTGTGTTAGGATTTTTTTTTCTAGAGATGATTGATGAATACTTGTATCCGTTTTGAGTTGTTATTTAGGCACCAAACCTCTTGCTTAATCTTTTTCTGGTCAGATGGTCAGTGTGGATAATTAAATCATTTGCTTGTAAATTTTGTAACGTTCAAGACTACAGACATCTTCATTTTCTTAGAGCAAAGATTCTTTCTTTTTTCTTCTTCCCTCCGTCACTTGACACAAAGATTTGCGAATAACACAACGCCCATAAAAAATTTAAGAACTGTCACGATTTTGAATCTAATTTTATAAACACACACATTCATACGTCTAAAGATTTCCATTTCCATTGTGACATCGTCAACATGTAAATTAATATTGAAAGTCCTGATATGAATAACATTATCAAGCATTTTAGAATTTGCCGACACTATTATGTTCGTTCTTCACTGAATACTCCATATTAGTAATCTTCTGCCAAACTATATTTCGACGAGTCGTTTGTGCCGTGATTTTCTTTTACCTGTGTTCCACTCTATAGTAGGATGATACAAGGTCTTTTTCATGAGGGGAACCCATACACTCACATTTGGGTCAGAGGCAAAACATTTCCCAGTCTTTGAGACAATTTGCCGTACTTACGTCGATATTACACCAAACAGACCTCACTTAGAACTACGAGGAAGGTGCTGCCGCAAGGTTCGAATGCCAAGGGAGTTTCCTCCTCCATCAGGAGCGATAAGTGTTAGGGAAGATATTATCGTGAACATTTTTCAACCAGCCACTCCTGCCTCACGTGGATAATAAGATTATGCTACGAGTAGTTTTTGGTACACGTACGATTGAAACATCTTTTCGAACAAGAGCTTGATATTCGTGTTCGCAGCCCGTTGTAAGCGGTAGGATTGACCATGAAACTTTGTAGGAAGAAGTCGTGTTGACATTGTCCTTCGCTTCCCGAAACGCCACGGACAAAGTGAACTCGTACGCATCACATTGGATTATCTTGTATATTTAACATTTCACCTTGATTCCGAGGTCGCTTCGAGGATGTTCGCCACCGGCTATTGAATAATATTTTTCTGTTATTTAAAGTTGGACACACACACACACAGAAAAAAAAACAACAACAACCAAACAAAAAAAACCCCAAAAAACAAAGACGTCATTTACATGGCACAGTGGATAAAGTCGTTAGTTATATCAAGTGACATGACCCAAAGAGTGTGAGGTCAATACCCGGTTAAGACATGGCACGTGGAACTAGAACAGTTTACTCCTGTGAGCGAAATAAAGGGTTCAGTTCGACATTCCGACCACCTGAAGAAGGCCGAAGTGTACAACGGCCGAAACGTTGTAATAAATATGGCGACAAACATGAGGACAATAGTCCAAATAATGTAAATAATGCACATAATACCTCAACTCAGAAATATAGAGAGAAACACACACACACACACACACACACACACATGTTTAATGTTCTTGGTTCTTTCTTTTTTTTTAATCTCCATTTTTCCTCGGGCACCGATTTGTTCTTATGCAAGTTCAGCTATCCGAGGTTTTTCCAAACGAGTACCACCATATATATATATATATATATATATATATATATATATATATATATATATATATATATATATATATATATATTCTGATATTTTCTCTGTTTATTATTGTATGTTTTTTTTTCTATTTATATTGCACACAAAATTACCGGGAACTTTTGGCGGAAAATTTCTTCATCATAGAAAGGATAAAAATTGCTAGGAAACTAAGTTCGTTTGTCTGGTGAAGAGATATGTTACTGTAAGTCTATTTTTTTATCCAATCAAACCACAAAACATACATTAATATAGACAAAACACAATAGACATAATTTTATTAGAGTTAATGATGAGTGTTTAGAAACAACAGAATTTAGGCTTATTTACACAGAGATACAAAGAACACATCAGATGATATATATATATAGAGGCATAAAGATATATATTAGGGTTCATGATTCTATCGATGATTGACAAAAACTTGTATCCGTTTTGAGGCGTTAATTAGGCAGCAGACCTCTTGGCTAATTTTTTTTTTGTCATATGTTCAATAGAGATAATTAAATGACTTGCTGTTAAACCAAGCAACACACAGAACTACAACTTTCTCAATGTTTATTTTAAAGCAACACATCTTTTTAACTCTCCCTGCCACTTTTAAAGATTTGCGTATAATATCGCGCCCATAACATTTCGAAGAACTGTCACCATTTTGAAATTTTCTAGTTTTATAAACACACAAATACACACGTACAAGTGTAATTGTGTCGAAAATTCCGGTCACAAGTAGGTTAATATATTTGAATATAAAACGATCTAATTCTGTAATCTGTGTTTTTCTTTATGTCTACCAGTAAATTCAGTATGCATGCATAATTACTTACATAATAATGGTTCTATGCTAATATCCGAGTAAGCTTGTTCGTTAGGGCGACGAGCCAATTCCTTTTATCGAAGCCTGGCTAGGCAAATTTCTATTTGTTATACACCTAGAGATACCAGCCTAAGTTTTTTTTTTACTGCAATTATGCTGTAACTGTGGTGGCTTTGTTCACAGATTCTGGTAGAGAGCGCATCATCTGAGCGTGATCAACAGTTTGAAGAAGGCCAACACGCTCAGTTGCTCGGTCATGATAACTTGTGACTTCGTGCTAGCACAGAAAAAGTATTCTGTCTACCCACTTTAACTCACAATGTTTGGGTCAACCCGTGCTATTGTTTTCAGGCATTTTCAAAAAGATCCAAACGCTGGCATCGCCTCTCCAGAGAAATAAAATCGTGAAATTTGGATACAGATCTCATGGTCGAAAAGAAAAAAGAAAAAAAAGTCTAATCACTCAGCAATATCTCCATTATACATCCCTGCACACGCCAGCGCGCGCGCACACACACACGTTGTATTTTATAAATGATTAAAGATGTCTTACTGGAATTCTTCCAGGATTTTATAACACTACTATATATATATATATATACATACATATATATATATATATATATATATATATATATATATATATATATATATATATATATAAAATTTCTCAAATATTCAGACAGGTAGACAAAAATAAATATACACTGTTTAATAAACAAACGCAGCATCTACTCAGTATGAGTATCCACTGAAAATAACGTTTAAACTGATAAACACACACACATACTGAAACACACACATACACACACACATACTCGTATATATATATATATATATATATATATATATATATATGTATATATGTGTGTGTGTGTGTGTGTCTATATCTATCTATCTATCTATCTATCTATATATATATATATATATATATATATATATATATATATATATATATATATATATATATATATATATTACAGTCAGTGATATTTATGGTTGAATAATACAAGGCGACATCCTTTCAGTATAAATCACAGTTGGACTCTAGGTAACAAGCACAAATATGCCTAAGCAGGTGTCTGAAACAGGGATTGGCTAGCAGCCCTTGAAAGCAGGCCTAATCGTGTACGAGCGGCCAGCCATTATTTACTTACTGATAGAAAATATATCCTCATTTGTTTTGATATGTGTGAGTTGCAACCCATTTGTCCTTGAACGTTGATATCATGAAAACATTTACTTCAACTCACAGCTACTTTCCATCGACTTTTTCGAAGTTGCTTGTATTTTGCACCCAGGCTTACAAAACGATGCTGCGAAAACTGTCCCTTGAAACCCATAAATTTTCAACGTGGGCTGCATGGACCACCGATGAGGCATGGTAATATTTTGGTGGGATATGCGTCGGATGTGCACCCTTTCGACTTACTATGCCGACAGAATAATGGGCAATTCAAGAATGATAACTTGTTTTCAAGTGAATTTAAATTTCATTTTCCATTATTATTTCAAGATTAAAATGAACAAAGTATATTAAAAAATAAAGTTTCCTACAAATATTTTATATTTCTGCCTTTCAGTTCTCGATTCTATGTTTTGAAACTATTTATATTTAACTGTCTTTTGTTTTTTTAAATTTTTCTCTTTCATGGACGCCATGGTCTTAGAAGGCTCGTTTATAGACTAATTTAATGGATTTTTAAAGCTTCCTTTACGGGAATTGCAATAAAAATATTAATATATGTAAGAATTAAATACAGGGGAGTCACCAGAATTTTACAAATACCAAAGTGGGGCATGGCCGCAAAACGGTTGGAAACCGCTGCTTTAAGTTTACATATATCTGTTTTTCAACACCATATTTATCAGACATCTCATAAATGCCACCATATTTTCTAATAAATACACAAACATTGTATACTTTAACAAATGGTACTTAGTATTTCTTCTCCCTATGGTCGATAGGAAGAATGAAAGCCAAACAAGCGAGCTTCAAATTGGAGACGCCAGAAACAAAGATGATAGAATGTATATGTATCTATTAGCACAGACAGAAACTATGAGATTTCCGAGTGTGGTCGATGAATATGGTGTAGAATTATATATATATATATATATATATATATATATATATATATATATATATATATATATATATATATACATGGTATTTATCAATCCACCCACGAGGACCGAATGTGGCACAAGGCCGGTTTAATGTGGGTCTCTCCGAGCCCGTAGGCTCGGCCAAAAATATAGCCTTTGAACCCGCCTAGACGGGTTCAGGCCCTGTCCACCTTCCCGAAGGAAACCTTGCTCTTCGGCAAAGCTTCCTCCGAGTTCCTCTCCGTAATACAGAGAGTTCGGCAGACTCCGACCCGGAAGCTCACAAAGGCAGCGTACTACACTTTGATCCTAGCGACCGGGCCAAGCAGCTTTATATATACATACATACATACGTACATACATACATATATATATATATATATATATATATATATATATAATTCTACACAATATTCTTCGATATATATATATATATATATATATATATATATATATATATATATATGTATGTAAAGAGATATTTTTGCAGCAACGTTTTGTATAGAAATTTAACTTAGAAGTGTTAAATCAAACGAAGGCACATTGGTATAATGAAAAATGCCTTCCAAATGTGTAAATGTAAAATATGAAAAAATTAAAGCAATAAAGAGTCCTGTATTGCTATGTAATATCAGTCATCCATTATGGCAGTAAATGCCTAGTAATTTCTTCGGCGATAAAGAGGAGACTTCAGGCTTACATAAGAATCCAGAGACTACCATTGACATAAGAGGAAGATTTAAGGAAATTATCGGAGTGTGGTGATTTTTTTATAAGTATCATTATACAGTTTCAGTTTTTATAATGTCAGTTATTTTTCTCACCATAAGTTTAGTATTAACAAACCTATGTCGAAACAATTGCAAAGATATGCTTATATGATAAATATATCATATGAATTTATATTTTTTAAACTGTTTTCATCGTTCGTACTGTTTCCTCATCTTTATTGTCATAAAAACGACATTTCGGTCATTTTACGCTCAAATCTTCTTCAGGGGATATACTTTGGGATTTCTAACCGACACCTTTATTTATTCCACAGTGGTATTTTTGTTTTAATACCTCATGCCTTGCGTTTATATATATATATATATATATATATATATATATATATATATATATATATATATATATATATATTATGCACAGTTACATTATAAGATGCACATACACACTACAAATCTATACATATTGTTTCAACGTTATAAACATTTTAACGTTTCATCAGCTGGGAAAACACGATGCTACTCGAGTAGATATATATTAAAAACAACCAACATGCTATGTCTGTTTAGATTTTTATTGTATTTTTCTATTCGAAATAACAAAATATGATCTACGGACAGTTTACCCCATATATATATATATATATATATATATATATATATATATATATATATATATATATATATATATATATAGGGTAAACTGTATATTTCCTAATATATATATATATATATATATATATATATATATATATATATAGATAGATAGATAGATATTAGGAAATATACACAATGCCCAACGTCGATATATAAATTTGCAATCTTCAGGTGCTGGATTCAATGTGACAGTTATGAAATTCGCTTCTCGTGATGATGATTTAAAATTGTGAGTTAAGACTTGTTCAATTTATTATTGCTGCCTAAAATATTATAATTAATTATTTATAATTTGTATCATTCTAATTCTTAAGTTCAAAAGACGGAGAATTAAAAAAAAAAAAAATTCAAAATTAATTTAAATGACGATTGTATTTATAACACCTGAGAAAGAAATATATAAGTATCTGCAAGTATATGCATATTTTTTTATCATGCCCATATCTATCTATCTATCTATCTATCTATCTATCTATCTATTTCTTATCTCTCTCTCTTTATATATATATATATATATATATATATATATATATATATATATATATATATATATATATAGAGAGAGAGAGAGAGAGAGAGTAATAATAATAGATATTGCTTAATTTTAGGATTTTGTTTTTTCGTAAGAATGATATAATTACAACACTCAAAGTAAATATTAGGTTGGTGCAAAAATAATGACGTAATAATGTCGTTTTTTGACGTATTTTTTAACGTCAAAAAACGACATTATTACGTCATTATTTTTGAGCCAACCTAATATCATAAAGTTATTGTAAGATATTTCTGGAAATATTTAATTTGCTCAAAGACGTACAGGAAAACAGACGGCTGAACAATATTCTTTAAAGTTGAATGGAGAGCTATATTTTACGGCCATGATAGCACGGCTAGAGGCTGAGTCCTTCATGCAAATAGTAAAACAACAAGAAACAGTAGGTAAAGTACTATTTTGGACTAGTATTATAAGTAGTAAAACTATAGATCCATTCAAATATGAAAATAGGTAAGATAAATACAGAATGTTAATGTAAGTCTTAGGACAAGATATTTTGAATGATACAAGTGACTTGTACCATTCAAAAAAGTATTTATTCATAAAGGTCACAACTAAAAAGTTTAAAGCTAAAAAGATTTTCATACAAGACAATAATATTTAATGTTCTGTTAAGCTGTCTAGTGCTCATCTTAGCGAAAAATTACCAAAAATACTAAATTGACTAGCCACCAGCCTCCTCATCTTTTGCTGAGTCCTTAAAAGAAATCTATGGTCATGAGAAGGGCAAGATATTCAAGTAATAATCTCTGCGAAGCACTATAATTTATATCTGTTATATTTTGGTTGCATAATGAATTCAGACACTACCAAATAAGTTTTTCTCGCCATTATTATTTAAGGATAGATATTTTAAGTTGAAATTCGAACTCTGTATTCCTCATATAAACAAAATAATATATTGGAAATCCCACCAAAATTAATTGGATAAAACCAATTTTATTGTGAAAAGATTGATTTGCATAAATCTGGCATAAACTATAGTGATTAACTCGCTATGTATTTTTTATATTATAATTTTTATATTTTATTTTTATATTACGTTAAATAAAAACAAATTACCAATTATATTATTTCTTATTTTATACTATAATTATCAAATACTTTATGCATGCTATGGCAATAAGTTCAGATGCCGAACAAATCGATTATTTATGTTGCTAAAGGATAATTTGCGTCACTCAATGCAAAAGCAAAAAAAAAAAAAAATGGAAATGAAAAATTAAAAAGAAACATCTTGAAATTTAAAGCAAACAAAAGTTCAAAACAAAAACAAATGATCCTCATTCATCAAGTAGAGTCCAGATAAAAGACACATATGCTATCCTCAACATTATCTGTGATCGCTTTAAAAGTAGCTTTCATGTTCACGCATCAATAATCATCGTTGAAACTTCTTTCAAAGTCTAACCAAATGACTTTTCTCAAAGTCTCGGCTTAACCACATTCGCTGATATAATCATTTTGTTTTTCTTTTAAAAATAAAATGTTTTCACTGAAAGAAAGTTTACTAACTTCGGTCCAAGCGTTTTTGATGAAAGTAAGCGAAACTTATGAAATCGTTGTACATATACGCATACTAATTTGCTCTCTGGTAAAAAAAAAAAAAAAAAAAGTAAAAAAAACACATCTCTTGTCTAATTGGTATTAATAGAGGTGATTTTTCAATGGCCGCTGGCTTAGACCTTCGCACACATATTCTTGAAAGAAAGGGGACGCCTCGACGTAGTGTAATGTTTAATAAGCTTGTCTTGCTGGAACAGTTACGACTAAGCAGTGACTTCGATCCTCACTGAGTGTCCAATACTTTCGACTTTATTTCACATCTAAGCTACACTGATGAAATCACCACAGTTTTGAAAAAAAAAATGATATCTGCAATTTACTATATATATATATATATATATATATATATATATATATATAATATATATATATATATATATATTCATTCAGAGACAACCTGTTTCGTTGTGTCACAGCTCATTAGTGGGACTAGACGTGCGACTGCTTCAAACCGGGATCGAAACGCGAGCAATTTGACATCAGTAGGAGTCTGTCACTATTGGGTCATCAGCGCACGGAGAGAAGGGGAATTTTTAATGCATTATATACAAGCTAAAAGAATTCCCGGCTACCAGAGCACACAATTTATAGCAAAGCTGTTTTAGCATTTATTACCAGCATCCAACGAATTCCCTTTCTTTCAAAATGCTCAACCTACTAGAGGGGGCGTTTGTGTACACACACACACAGACACAGACAGACAGATAGACAGACACACACTCACACACACACACACACACACACGCACACACACACACACACACACACATATATATATATATATATATATATATATATATATTGCTAGGTGTGATGCTAGAAAAATTGCTTCAGTAAGTCGTGCTAGACATTTGGGGGGCCAGAATCTATCTTACAAATTTACCACTATACGCACCTGCATCGAATATTGTTACCACATTTGTTATGTTCTGGCCTGGTCTTATCTGGTCTGGTCTGGTGTCTTTGTTAGGTACCTTGAGATACTTGGTAACAATCCAAAGAAGGATCTGCAAAATTATCGGTTCTAATCTGGCATTTCGGCTGCAGTCATTTTCCAACCGCTAAACTGTAGCTTTCCCGTACGTTTTCTATAGTTTTATAGCATTTGTCTTGATGGTTTTTACTCCTTCGAATCTCTACTTTACGAATTTAAGCACAGTACTAGATTGGCAGTTAGGTACCATAATTTTACGATCGAAAATACTAGTAGTAAGAGTGGGTTCTATTACTTAAACTTTATTTATGTTGAAATTTTTATTTGACTAGATATAATAAATAAATATATATATTATTATTATATATAATAATAAATATTATAATATTTCTCGAATATTCAGGCCGATAGAGAGAAAATATATCGTTTAATAACTAAAAGGCGCTTCTATACAAATATGATTATCCACTAAATATAACGCTTAAGTAATACAAATCAGACGTATTAAAAAAATAAAATCCATCTTTTTCTTTAGAAGTAAGTTCTATGTTAATAGATTCTTCTCACGCAATCCTCGCTAGTGGAACTCTTCTGCGGGTTCTTGCTTTCTTGTCAACTATGATCTTCAAAATTTAAATCAGAGGTCGTCTCTCAGTGTCTTTCGCTGTCAGCAAGCCCTAGAATCTTAGTGGCTTTTTCAACTTACTTGGAGAGAAATGATATATGTCTCTCTCTCACTATATATATATATATATATATATATATATATATATATATATATATATATATATAAGTAACAATTCATTGGTATATAATCCAAGTGAATCCTAATGATATAAAATAATACAACTGATCCACAAAAAGAGCTCAATGCATTTATTATAACAGAGCATATAAATTACAAAGAATAATAATTCAAATTGACCTCATTCGAATAGCTATTTCTGCCATCATGAATTTGTTGCCTTTGTCAACTCAGAGGTGTGAAGAATTAAAAAAAAACATTTTATTTTTTAATTTTATTATTTTTTATTTCTTCACACCTATGAATTGAAAAATTCCTGTTAGCAGAATCAACAAATTCCTGTTAGCAGAAACAGCTATTCGAATGAGGTAATTTTTGATTCCTTATCTATGAAATATATATATATATATGAATTTTTAAGGAAATGATAAACCTTATCTTTTTGTGCCTGATTATCCAGAGCTGGTAAATTTTTTTAAATTTTATTTACGAAAGAAAATGTATTAGGTTGGTGCAAAAATAATGTCGTTTTCTCACATATGTTACTATGTGAGAAAACGACTTTATATGGGAAAAAAATTTTAAGCGTTTCACCCGAAGCAAGGCGGGAAGCCACTAGCACGCAAGGGGTTACAGAGAGTTGGAGTGAGATCAAATAAGAGCGATAGAGGAAAGCATGCAGAAAAGGATAGGGGATAGCTGAAGGCATCTGGAGATGTCGATTGACATTACATTTGAATAGTTGGAGATTGTAGCTATCAGGGAAACAAGAAATGGGGAAGGAGTTCCACAGGCGAGAAGTGAACGGCATGAAGCTATTGGAGTAGAAGAGATACATTTAACAGTTTCGACAGTGAAAGAGTGTGAGCGAGATGTCAGCCTAGTTGAACGCTTAAATTCATGAAGTCTGGGAACCAGCGAAAGCAGCTCATCGGAGCAGTTACCGTGAAATATTTGTAAAAAAGACAGAGAGAGGTGACGGCACGTCTGTGAGAGAGCTACTGCAGACGAGATGCCACATCAGGGACAATTACATTTTATATCCGTCACTGGATTTTATCAAGGACCTTGAGAAAAACAGAAGGGGCTCCAGACCATATATGGCAGCAATACTCCATGCAAGGGATGAATGTTCTTATAGCATCTTATCCTTCTAAACAAATCTTCTGTTGTCAGTGTGAGAAATTTGAAGACAACAGTGATATAAAACAAAAAGGCAAAAAAAAAAAAAAGCGTTTGGAAGCCAAAAGAAATAGACTAAGTTGTGCGTCTAGATTCATCGGAAGACACTTTAAAATAGGAAATTAAATTTTTTTTTTCTTTCTCGGTGCATAATTATAGCCGACATTTACATTTACATCTCCCTTATCCCTGCAGAAAATTCCATCAATAAAAACATTGTTAGCGACTGATGAAGTCCTTTTGGTGGACGAAATGCGTTACACAGAATTTTTCTACACACACCTCCACACACACATTCGTACTCCACACATATCCTCCCACGCAAGCGCACACACCCATAAATATATGAATGTATGTATGTTTATAAACATTTTATTAATGCGTTTCGTTAGGAGAAATTACTTCTAAAATATAATAATGACGTTTCTCTTGGAAACTTTTTGCAGTCGTTTGGTTCACTCGTCAGGAGATTTCAGCACTTGACTGCAGATTTGCTAATTTTGATTATTTTCTGAGTTCAAAAAATTCATGTGATATTTATTGGTGTCAGATCCAAACATTATTGCAACCTCGTTGACAATGGCTTCATCCCACAATTGGAATGGAGGATTAGAACTCGTAACAATTTCAGGGACATGCGATGTTTGTATCAAAGAAAAAAATCTTTATCATTAAATATAATAATCCGGAAGAATTACTGAACCATCGCAATGAACTTATATTCAAATGCAGGCATAAACACTGATTCAAAGTCTCAAACAATTTGTCTTGATCATTGAAAACTCTGATAACTAATATAACAATATCATGTATTAATGCATGTAATAATTTTATTATTGTAGGAATTAATGTCTACATTTGTATTCGTGTATGTATATATTGGTAAGTGTGCGTTTGCGAGTGTATATATATATATATATATATATATATATATATATATATATATATATATATGCATGTATATGTATCTATGTATATGTCGGTTCTTATATGGTATATACGTGTGTATATAAGTTTTTATATGCGTGTATGTATGTATATATGTACGTGTGTGTATATGTATATATATATGGGTATGTATTTGTATATATATATATATATATATATATATATATATATATATATATATATATATATATATATATTTATCCGTGTGTGAGTGTGTGTGTGTATTCATAAATCTTTAGGGATGTATATGAGTCGATGTGCCTAGATGTGTCTATATGTGTATATATATTTGTATATATACTTGTATATTTGTATATATATATATATATATATATATATATATATATATATATATATATATATATATATATATATATGTGTGTGTGTGTGTGTGTCTGTGTGTGTGTGTATAGATATTTGTATATAAAACTTTATCTATATATGCTTGTATGTGTGTGTAGCTGTGTTTATATACGTGTTTTTAGATTGTTTTTAAGAGTATACATGGAATTTGTTTATATATTTATTTACATATGTGTATGTATCAGGGTATATATGCATACATGTATATAAGTGTGTATGAGGGGATATGTATATATGTGTTTTTTTTGTACACATGTGTTAGTGTATATGTAGTGTATTTATGTATAAGATTATAATGTTATTTGCATAATTAGACATATTCTTTTTTGTTATGGGGTTTATTATCACTTTATATATATGATAGAAATATGAGGTTGGTGCAAAAATAATGCCGTTTTTTGACGTATTTTTTTAACGTCAAAAACCTAATAAAAGAGGAGAAATATATAATTTTTCCGAATTTGGTTCCATATAAGTATCGTATTTATATATGTGTCTTTATATGTTTTTAGATACATGTAGATTGTTTTTTTTGTAGGTATATAATTGCATAGGCTTCTTGCTAACTTGCTCATTTAATTTTTATATTTATTATTATTATTATTATTATTATTATTATTATTATTATTATGTATATTTTTATCCATATTTTTATTCATTTTAAATAATATCCTATTTTTATATAAAAAAAGAAATGTTTTGAATGCAACATTATTATTATTATTATTTTTCTCTGTCTCTTTCTTTTCTTTTCTCTTCTCCGTCTCTTTCCCTGCTTTCCTCTTCTCTGTCG
The DNA here is from genome assembly GCA_963932145.1 of Acanthosepion lycidas. Taxonomy (NCBI): domain Eukaryota; kingdom Metazoa; phylum Mollusca; class Cephalopoda; order Sepiida; family Sepiidae; genus Acanthosepion; species Acanthosepion lycidas. The sequence goes on along the minus strand of OZ010582.1, from coordinate 130,726,720 downwards.
CTTTCCTGTATTAGGATCTGAAGATCTCGTTCTAATTCTTTTAAAACAGATTTCTTTTCCTTCCACGCTTTGAATATCTCTTTTTTCTCTTTCCCCTTCTCTCCATTATCTTTTCCATATCTGAATAAATACCCTTCCGCAATTTTGAATCTACATATTTGTTGTAAC
>OZ010582.1:130644052-130721552 GCA_963932145.1 Acanthosepion lycidas | reverse complement strand
TAGTGATGTGCAAGGCCAAACAAAGGAAGACAACAAACTTGGACGCATTCGAACATGTGCGCACGCGCATACACGAAAACATGCAATATACACACCGCTACACTCAGGTGCGGAGTGCTTCAGGACGCGAAATGACACTAAGACATTGGATGCATTTAGAACATATACTTACTTACAGAGGGAAATCTAAAAAAATATCCTTGACAAAAAGGATTTATAAAAGCCCGTAAAATAGATTTATTTAATTTAAACGTTTTAATGAAGTCGAAACCAAAATTAAAACTCATTGCTGCGTTATCGTTATAGATATACCTTCCTACAACAACATATATATATATATATATATATATATATATATATATATATATATATATATATATATATATATATATATATCATACACCATCATTCCTATAAATCTCAGAATTCTCATATCTGTCTATATATGTATCTATGTATGTATCTATGTATCTATCTATCTATCTATGTATCTATCTAGCTAGCTAGCTAGCTATCTATCTTGATAGCTATCTATCTATCTTGATAGCTATCTATCTTATTTTGTTCATATCTATCTATCTATCTATCTATCTATCTATCTATCTATCTATCTATGTATCCATTAGAGGTATGTATGTCTATATATTCTATGTGATCTAAGAGAAACGGGTGTAGATTATTAATGGATCTAAATTATTTCACGGATTCTGCAGTCTCCGTTATATCACCATGTAAACATTGTTGCTTTGATAACAAAATTAAAATTTTAAAATTCTAAATTTATTTCAAACGATAGAAGAAATTATACGATACTTTTAATAATACGATAATTTTAATTAATTAGCAAAATAGGAATCAGCTTAAGCTAACATAAATTAATTCATGAGGAACCATACACACTTTCCATGCCACGAATAAAAAACATACATCGCCCCTATCCCAAATAGTATCTTCATTCGCGAGAAGCAGATAATTAAATAGATAGCTATAAACAGAATGAGATAGATAAATAGATAGATAAACAGAATCATGTATATATATATATATATATATATATATATATATATATATATATATATATATAATATCAGAATAATCAAATAATAATAGAATGCGATAGAAAAGATAAGAATGACAGATAAAATGATAGATGTGAACAGACTAATATAGCATGAGGAGAATGAGCGAGAGTTATTTGGAATACAGTAAGAGATGACAATCTGAAGTAAAATGATAAATCCAGATGCACATGAATAAATAAATACAAAGCTTATCTACATTAATAGCTAAAATGGCAGTGAACATAAAAACAAATATGAGTTGTGGTGTGTGCGTTTGCACGGAGAGATGAATGGATTGATCAACTCGTGCACAAACACAGTGATAATATATATATATATATATATATATATATATATATATATATATATATATATATATATATATATATATATATATTAAGTTATAAGGAACTTGGTAAACCGAATTGGTAAATCCAAAGAGGATGAAATCCTGATGATCCTGAATCCTTAAAAAATTATCGTAATGTTACATTAAAGTGGTTTATATATATATATATATATATATATATATATATATATATATATATATATATATATATATATATATATATATATATATATATTATCACTATATATATATATATATATATATATGTGAAAATATATAGAAAATAGGAAAGAACTGGTTAGGTAAATAATCCAAAGTTCTTTAGTATTTTTGTTATTATTTTAAAAAAATAGTGCTCGATACAAAAGTAGAGCATAAATATAATTATTTATTTAAAAATATGATTCCAACAAGCTACTTTAATTCAATTTAATTCAAATAATTATATTGGAGTTTTCGGCTCTTGTTTTGAAACATGAGACCTCTTATATAGCGTGTTGGAATCATATTTTTAAATAAATAATTATATATATATATATATATATATATATATATATATATATATATATATATATATGTATATGTATATATATATATATACATATATATATATATATATATATATATATATATATAAAAGGCAGGATGTGTGTGTGTGTGTGTGTGTGTGTGTGTGTGTAACGAATGGCAGCAATTTTCCACGGATTTGCACCAAAATTTACATGCACATCCTCCAAGTTAGTGGCAAGGCCAAGACCGACTTTGCATTTCCCAACTCCCATCGATAGTGGAAATAATCGATTTTTTTCATCCTTCAACGGCAGTTTTCATGTAGTTTGTGGCCATTTTCATTTGCCAGAATCACAGCCTATAGCTGGCTGCCACGAATATTAACTAGAATGCTAGCATGCAAAAAAATATCGATAGCTGCATTCGTCACAAGTGGGAAAAATTTAAATCTGCATGACACTTTATTCCAATTGGCTCATTCGCTTGCTTAAACACAACGTTGATTCTGATTCCGCATGACTTGTTTGGGTGTGAAAAAGTATTTGTTGTTAACATTCTTTTTTCATTCACTTTTTACAGTTACGAGTCCTTTTTTAAAGCTCATCGTTTTGTGTTCATTTTGTTTAGTTCTTTTTTCGTAAGAGATTTAATGTTTAGTATAGAGCTTAGAAAAAATTAGCAGTGTGAGATAGGCAAGAAGTAAGGTATGTAGCAACATCAGCAAGGCAAAGGGCACTCCTTTAAAGACAAGGAAGGGCAAAAATATTTTAATTAAAGTGATAGTGATTGCTGAGTCGTAAAATTTATGAATCAAGCACGGGCAACGCCGGGCCATGCTGCTAGTATATAACTATATATGATAAATTACTGCTGTAAAATCGGTAGCAGTACTTTCAAGGGTTATAACATGATGAAACTGGAGTCAATCCTGTTTGCAGGGACGAAACGGCATTACCGATCATCGGTACTATATGCGACAAAGTAGCTTGTTTTGATTTTTCATCTTGGTTTTAGCAATGCTAAAAATAGAGAATTGCTGCCTTGACAGCATTCAAAAGCAATTTCGGAACTTCGTGGTTGACGGACTTGCTTATCATCCTACAATTCCTTTCCTGCGAACGCACCGTCGTAAGCCCTTCACTAATCTATCGCTACTTGCCAATAGTTTCTAGTTAATTTGAAGGACTTCTCTCTCTTAATGTTTTCTTCAGATATGCCCATGAATTTTCAATGAGATTTAGGTCAAGACATTGTGCGGGCTATGCTAATGCCTCAATATTGCTGTCATCTCAGTACTCGGGTTGTGTGTAGATATATTTCTCTCTCTCTCTGTATATATATATATATATATATATATATATGCGTGTGTGTGTGTGTGTGTGTGTGACGTCATCCCGGCCTCTCTCTGCCCCCGTCGTACTATCCTGTGACGACCAATGTGACTTGGTATTAGTCGTGGCACCAAATGTGACGTGATTCTGCTGTCACGGCACCAAATGTGACGTTCTAACCCTTGGCTGATTCGCATTCTGTCGCTAATTATCTCTCCCGGTAACAAACTCTTATCATGGCCAGGTGTTTTTCCCAAAACCAAATGATATCTCCGAAGGATAGTTAATGGTTTATTCTTTTCCCTTCTCTCCCTTTCTCTCTGGGGTGGCCTAATCTGATGCCATTCTCGGTCAGTGCGTGACCTGATAAAGATTATCTCCCAGCTTCTGTTTCGTAGGCCACTTGACCAATTTGAAATTTTCATTATTGCCATGGGCAGATGGCTATCTTTTATTCGCCGCCTCGTAGCATAAATTAATTCGACAGATCCGAGATCTTACGAATTTCCTATCTTCTGCGAAAAAAATACTTTACTTCGCAAATGAAAATAAAATCTTTACCACTTTTCTTTGTTAAAAAAAAATAACATCGCTCAGTATGTCTTTTCGTGATAGCTTCTTCTCGCGTGAATTATTTCTCGCTTTTAATTTTCACGCGACGGCTAAATAGTGTCACACACACACACATGTATATATATATATATATATATATATATATATATATATATATATATATATATATATCTGTTTATATATACGGAGTTGAATTAGACCAGGAAACGATTTTATTAAATAGGGATCAATACACGCATAAAGAAAATAAAAATAAAAATTTAACATGCAGACTATTCGGGCCAATTCGAAAAGAGTTAGGAAATCATTTGGAACGAAAGGTTGAAGCCAAAGTAGCCTATTTGGCTGATCTCCTCATATATATATATATATATATATATATATATATATATATATATATATATATATATATATATATAGGGAGAAAGAGGGAATAAACATATGTGTAAGATTACACATAGGCATGAAAAGTAAGAATTTACATTGTTCTATTATATATCGATATGATTTTATATGAAATATAACATATATATGTAATATATAATATACATATATATTTATTAAGTGTATATATATATATATATATATATATATATATATATATATATATATATATATATATATATATATAAGCGTGCGTGTTTTACAATGCCAAACAGTTTTAATACAGATATAGAAAAAATGAAGAGGCAGGCTCTCGTTAAGCCTAAATCTGGTAACGAAAATCTGGGTTAATTAATTTGATTTATGTCGCCCGCTTCACCAAGACATTTTACTCATAAATAGTTTTGTCTTTCTTTCATTTTAGTGTGAGAAGGCCAAGGAGAGTGCAATGATCTCCGGCGAAAGTCGTATTTGATAGAAAGTACTTTGTCTCATTGTCTTGAATTTTGTCTCGGATACTGTTATAACTCCTACAAATACACACACGCATAAATATACATACATACATGCATGCATATATATACACACACACACACACATATATATATGTGTGTGTGTGTGTATGTATGAATGTATAGGGTGAGAGTTAAACTTAAAAATGTTTTTGAATTGATTGTGAAACAAACGGATTATGTGAAAAAGCCAACTATGATTTCGAGTCAGATGTATTCACATTTTCGGATATTCCTGATTATATTACAGGCGAGCAAGCTGCGTTATGAAAGTATCTTTCATTGAAAAATCGAATTATTTATGTGTGAGCATGGATGATTAAGATTCTAAGTAAATCTACAAATGATTTAAATCGTTCATTCAACATTCAATATTAACAACGTGGGTTTGTGTGCCAAATCATAGAACAATCGAATTAAGATGAATAAATCATTCCATTGCATATAGAGATAAAAATAGAAGCAATGGCTGATATTGTGACGAAACACTGGAAGGTTCAGTGATCTATCTATCTATCTATCTATCTATCTATCTATCTATCTATCTATCTATCTATCTATCTCCCATGGGTGTTTAAACACTCTAGAATATCTATATGCATAGGCATATGTTTAAATCTTTAATGACTTCTGGCAAGATCAAGTATTTATAGTAGAGTTTTTTTTCCCAAATGTACACTGACACATAAGCTTTTTTTCAAAACCCTTGTCGTAGATCAGTGACAAGAAATTTTGTCAAGATTTCTATACGAAGAGCCAGAGGCTAGTAAGAAATGGCTTCATATTTTCCCCAACAGACTATATTCGAAATAAATTTCGAAAACCGTTCATTGCTTTACTATAGTCCCAGACTACATTACGCCACTCTATAAGCTTTACACTGAAGCATATAAAATAAGAGTAAAAGAAAATAGAGAGCGACACGGAAAAATGACCAGATATAAGTTTCCATGCCGAAATAGTAATAGTATTAGGTCTTCAGCTTCTGACGGGATATAAGGTGTACCTTATTGAGACCGATTGAATGAAATCTGGTAAAATAAAATGAATAATATCAACGATGCATCATATAAGATTTTATTATGCAAGTCAATTTATATTGGTAAATTTTTCATGTAATTTATTGATACTGATATTGAAAAATGAATTTTATCCTAAAAATTAAAACAAAACAAAACTAAAACAGACTAGAAGATATACGCCGGTATTTAGAATTAAATTAAAAAAATTCTCTGCCTCTTAAAGATAGTAAGAAAATTTTGCTATGATATATATCCAGTTGCTAAATTAGCCTGTGAATTTTGTTTATCTTTTTTATCACTTTTACTTTTTATTTTTGTTAAAAAATTACACACACACACACACACACACACTTATGTATATATATATATATATATATATATTTGGTTGGATTGATGTGAGTTTGTGACCTTGGGTTTCACAGTTTGCGATCGTCATACAATTGTCTATCGTCAGACAATTGTCTAACAATCGCAAAGCCGTGAAACCTAGAGGTCACAAACTCACATCAATCCAACCAAATATGTTAGCTCTATCTCTGATATTGAGCGCTTTCAAATAAGTATAGCGTATATAATATATAAATAATTATGTATGTATATATATATATATATATATATATATATATATATATATATATATATTTATATACACAGACTTTTCACACACACACACATATATATATATATATATATATTTGTAAAGAAAGAGATACATAATATATATATATATATATATATATATATATATTTGTAAAGAAAGAGATACATAATATATATATATATATATATATATATATATATATATATATGGTTGGTGCAAAAATAATGACGTAATAATGTCATTTTTTGACGTTAAAATTACGTCAAAAAACGACATTAGTACGTCATTATTTTTGCACCAACCTAATATATATATATATATATATATATATATATATATGTATATATATGAATTTCTAAGAGAATAGAATCCTTATTAGAACTCAATGTCCAGGGCAGAGCAAGACTATAATATAAAATGCTCAAACAGTAATATTCCATGGTTATAATTTATTACATTGGCATCGAAATCGCGATCCAATCAGACCTACAATTATATATATGTATATATATATATATATATATATATATATATATATATATATATATATATATATATATATATATATATATATATATACAAACACACACACACCCATCCACATACCCACCCTTTCTCTGAGTAATGCTTAATCAGTCGAGTGTCAATCCCGGCTTGAAACAATCAAATGTCTAGTCACAATGATGAACTGTGATACAGTCTTATATATATATATATATATATATATATATATATATATATATATATATATATATATATATATATATATATATATATCGGTTGAGCATCCTTTATTTAAAATTTTTGTAAAGTTCTTCGGATTTTGGAATATAGGTTACTTAATTGGTATATAGCATCTATAAAATGGGGCAAATGGAAATGCAACCCAAACATAAAAACAATATCTCTACATTTAATAACACAGCTTATACATATAAACTGAATGTAGTTTTTTTTATAAATAATATAACCTGTAAGTTGTTTTATCTATAAAATTTCATGAATTTTATGAACATAAAAATACATTGTAATGAAGTTAGTTATGTAATGCTTCCACTCATTTCTAAATGGTGAAATCAAGATTTCATGTAAAAGTAATGTTTCGTATTTTCTGTAAATGGACAAAAATCTGAACACTACTTCCACACACCCCCACAAAAAAAAAAAATTAAATTTAAATGTTAAACTTTTTTTTACATTTTGAATTATATGTTTACTGAGCGCAAAATACTTGGTAACGAATAAAGGTGTTGCTGTGGAATTGGCGTCAAGGTAATCAACGTAACTGAACTGGAGAACCTCTACGCAGGGTAGATGAGGGTCACCTTCCAACAGCTGCACCCTCACCTTGAAACCATCCCAGTGGGTTCTGACATTTAAGATTTGTGCCAAGTTATGTCAGCACCTGAAAAAGCTTTCAGATTTTTAAGTTTTTCGGATTTTGGAATTACAAATAAAGTATACTCATCCTGTACACACACACACGTACTCGTATATATATATATATATATATATATATATATATATATATATATATATATATGCAGGTTGATTATCCTTTTTGCACAAAAAAAATTCATGAGATAAATCTCTCTCTCGATATATATATATATATATATATATATATATATATATGAATCGGAGTCCGACAATGAGGAGATAATAAAAAAATTAGAAAAGTTTATCAATCTAACATGTTTCGCTTTTATTAATAAAACTTTAACAAAAGGACTTGTATCTGGAAAAAATTATCTTCATAAAATTTCTAATGCAATACTTTTCGTAACAATTAACTATTCATAAAATCTTAAATAAGTTTTTGGCTGTAACTATCCTATAAAGTATTGATAAGACGTTAAAAAAAACTAATTCAACAATCATCATGTAATTTAATTTGGATCATAATACATTATTTTGAATATCTTCAGAAAGCTTTTGTAACTTCGCAACCAATTTGAGCAGATCTTATTAAAAATGCATTAACGTACACCTTCCAGTAAGGCCATTGCTTTGACAGTGAAATATTATTTAATGCGGTTTCACAGAGTCTGATTCAAAATGAGTGAATGTTTTGACATTTTTTTAATTTCATACTTAGTACACTGTCTTTTTTTTATAGTAAAACATCACATGGGATATTTCTGTTAAATTATGTTTCTTGTCACGCCGAGATAAATGGTTTGTTTATATCTGGACATAGATAGATAGATGGATAGATGGTAAGAGAGGGAGAGAGAGAGAGAGAGAGAGAGAGAGAGAGAGAGAGAGGGAGGGAGGGAGAAAGAAGAGAGATAAAGAAGAGGGAGAGGGAGAGGGAGAGAAAGATGTTTGTCATTCGTTGACGTCATGTACACCTCAGAGTAGGTGTTTTATTTCAATCTTGTTACCAAAGAGACAAGATTGACAGTGAAAATTATTTAAGCTGAATTATATTTTTCATCACTTTACATAATTACTTATATATTTGCATATAACAGCAATTCGAAATTTTGTAGGTTTCTCTTTAAGATCAACTTCATCAATGAAAATATATTTGTGTGTTAGGAAGACGATAGTAATTTAATCAGTCGCACCTAGTGCCCAACTGATGAACGGGACTTGCAAACGCCATTGTTTATACCTTCAGCTACTGAATAGTTGTCCTAATCATTCGTGAATCTTTGATCAACTCAACGTCGACGTTTAAGTAACCTTAAAAAATCCTCTGGTGCTTCCAACAAACGGAATACATATTTTCTCCTCCGTCTGATTTTCTGAGAGAAGGATTTATCAGTATTTAAATTCGGTCTAGTATCATTATCTTTTTTGTTTTCCAAACATTTCTGCAGTTGTGCTCTGCGGCCTTTTTCAGATGTTTTTCGATCAGGGTAACCTTCACTTACGCTTTTAATTATTGTACGGGGATGGATTGTTCTTGCTCTTGTGCTTTCCTCGAGATGGATATCATGCCTTTGTTGTATTCTTTTAGTATTCATCACTGCAATTTCACTAACTAACGCCTTTATCCAGTCTTTGTCTGTGGCTACTTTGACCCGTATTTACAAGAACAACAAGACACTGACAACAGAAAGAGGACAATGTATATCCGTAGATTAAATACCGCATCTCAGAAATATGGACAGATACTAACCGAATATAATTAACGTAAGTACCTTTGTATGTATTATTGTCAGATTCGTAGACTGCAATAGAGTCAGCTCAGGTATTCTATTCTTAAACTTAAATATTCTTGATTTCTATATCCTTCGTTCATTTTGATTTCTTGGCTTAATCCTATTGTAAATTCTTTAAGATACTCTGCGCAAACGGAAGCCAACACATATCTAGTTTTCCGTTTGCAAAATGATTGTAAATATGAGTCGACTTCTTTTTCTTCTTTCCATTTATTATTGTGCATTGGCTGAACTCACTTCTTTAAATTAATCTGTCATAAAGTATATAGAAAACAAAATTAAGTTGAGGAAAACCTTGTTTCAGAACAGAATTCTCAACGCACACACAGTATTTTTCTAATATTTTTTTCTAAAATATATATTTCCAGATTCACACTCTAATGAGTGTGAATGTGGAAACTATCGACACAATGTAAAGGTGAAACTCGTGAACCCATCAAACTAGAAACGGGGCCCTGAATAGCATGTGCGATGGTTTGTCATTTTTGTGCAAAACGAACGTAAAGTTTCTGAGATATATATACACAGAAGTCACAACATATGCAACATTTTTGACCCGATCAACGAATGAGGTCCTAATGAAATAAAAGCCTAGAAAGAAGTATGGCATGATACCTTTCCTCCAATATGGCAGTGAATGCTGAACAATCTCCTCAAAAATTAAGAAGAGATTTGAAGCAACATAAATGTGGATACTCAGCATACCAGGGATAGAACCTATGAACAAACACGAGGTTTTAGAAAAAATAGAAATTGAAATTTCTGGGGCACATAATGAGAAATGCGGGATTTGTTGTTCATGATGACGGTCGTCTTTGAGTATAGAATCCAGAGGTTAGCAGTGAATATTTCGAAGACAGTAGGGAAGCGTTGTTCGGGTTAGCAGTGGATATCCCGGTAAAGCAGAGCGTAGTTCAGTAGTTCTTCCTTCTGTTCCTCTTCGACTGACAAGCTGGTACTGGACATTCGGAGAGAGTAAAAAAAATGGCCACCTTTATACACGACGGATTGAATATTCTACGTCTTCTAATTGGTTAACATTCTAATGGTGGACTATAAATTGAGTCAAGTCATTAGAGCTAGCTCACTAGTACATATATATATATATATATATATATATATATATATATATATATATATATATACATATATATATATGTATATATATATATATATATATATATATATATATATACACACACAAGAAATGCAACAGGATTAGAAAATTTGATACTCACAAGACAGATTGAGGGCATGGAGGACAGAGGAAAACAGCGCATAACATGCTTGATGAGTACAAGTAACTGGATGACAGAACGGGGATAAAGAGAAATAACGAAAAGATTTATTAACATTTATTAAGAGCTACACGGGGCAGAAGGTTGTGGAGAGTCATGATCGTTTATATCCTTAGGGGACAAGGCAGATAAAGAATAAGAAGTTCTTTGACCATTGACGGTGTTTTATTTAGAATCGGCATTAAACTTAGCAACCTTATATCGCTAAATAAATTGCGATCGAGTAGTAAGTGCGGTTCTAACTGGGTGCTCCATCCTTTCAGCCAGGTACCACAATACATTGCGCTTAGTAAACCTCTATTTTATTCTCATTTTGCTGGTACAGCTTTATTTCTGACGGAAGATAAAAATATGTCAAGTAGTATTACTACTGAAATGGAAGTGAACTTCTAGCCACAGAATGTCATTTGTCAACCAATCAACATTTATTTGGTTTAATAACGCTAAGATCCTCTCAGAGTATATAAAGTTAGGCTTCTGTTAGGCAATCCATAAATAGTTTTGTTTTAGGAACCAACTGTAATGACGACCATATCGTCATTACTAATCGTTCCTGAAATATATTACGGCAGGTTATGTAAAATGGGTAACACACAGCGATGTTCAAACCAAAAGACAATGGATAAACAAAGATAAATATCCACAATCCACTTTATGAGCTAAACGCCTTGGAAGAAGTAGAGTTATTCATTTAGCTTTCTTAAAACGCAATGAAACTTTACATGCACATTCATACGCCCATCTGCTGCAACGTGGCCATAAATGCTTGGTCGCAAAACGGCGTGCACTGGGCAATAGGAAAAAATGTAGATTTCATCGCAAGGCCGCATACACAAAATACTACACAGCAAAGATTTTAGAAACTCTCTTGGTTCATTCTACTACACCTGTCATATTTATATGACTTCCGGTCAACCAATTATTACCTTTTTCGATTGCTTTCAAACGCTTTGATGGGAAACACGTCTCTAATGAAAACTGGATTCAAGAGGTTGCCGAAAACCATTTTCACACCAATACCTGCAGAATATTACTCAAAAGGTATCGAGATGATGTTTGATAATTCATTGCAATCTATAGAAGAGTTGTCGGGTTATGACATTGCAAATAACGGGGAATATATAATTGAATAAAATATAATTGTACTTTTCTTAATGAAAATGTTGATAAACAAAAACATAAATTATTTATGATTCAACTTTATAATTTAAGAATGATGGTTGAAAAGGACCTTCATTTTTTTTTTAGAAAATCTCATCTAATATCAGAGACATTAAAAGTATATGATGGCGTGTGATATGAAGGAAAGAGGGGGTCAGAAATGAAGATTATGAGCATCTGGATGAGATAAACATTTGATGAGGTGGAGTAATGGATAACGGTTCGGATTGATGAATCAGTGAGCCGACTTCAAATTCCAGTCGATTTATTGCATTCATTTACATGCTAATACCCTTGGGAAAGGTATGATTCGTCTTCTTCTCCCACCAGATAAATAGGAAGGTAGACCGTATTCTATAGCCTTGGATGGCAACTAGTCTACCGCAGAAAGAAATGGCAGCCTACTGCGGGAAAAAAAATCTGCCTTGTCAGTCATGTATCGAAAGATATTTGATCGCCTAAGCGTGTATCATGCATTGATAAAAATCTGCGTAAACATTTCTTCTCAGGTGATTTTAGTGAGGATTCATAGAGATCATTTGATACATGATGGTGTCGATGTGTCGTTTCAAGTGTTTTTTGTAGCTATTATAGTAATGGATACATTTAAGAATTTGGTAACATCTTGTATAAATTAGAATCACCTGTGTTATACCAATTGCTGTCAATGGGATCGTCTGTGGGACAACTGCTGTTACAATTAGCAAAACCGATCGGTTTGTGACCAATATCATTTTTTATTTCACATCAAGTTCTGTAAAGGAAAAAAGTGAGAGAAAAACTCTTCTTTTTCGTTTACTGAGGAATACCTTAGAATGTTTCTGTCGAAACGTAATATCAATGAGTTCATTTCGGTCGAAACATAATATCAATGAGTCCATTTCGGTCGAAACATAATAGCCATGAGTTCATTTCGGTCAAAACGTAATATCAATGAGTTCACTTCGGTCGAAACATAAGAACAATGTGTTCATTTCGGTCGAAACGTAATAGCAATGAGTTCATTTCGGTCGAAACGTAATAGAAATGCGTTCATTTCTGTAGAAACATAATAGCAATGAGTTCATTTAGGCCGAAATGTAACAGAAATGAGTTCATTTCGGTCGAAACCTACTATCAATGATTTCAGTTTTCCGAGTAGCCATTCGATAATGGCATCTTCCCAATAATGGAAGATATTTGTAATTTTTTCTTTTGAATTCTAAATCTAGCTCTTGTAAAGATAAAGAACGATAGGAGGGGGACATGTAATTTCTCGGGTGGGGGTTCACGGAATCGACCATTTTTCTAATATATTCAGCGATTAGGTTTCTGAAGTATCGTATCTATATGTTAGTTTGGCAAAATTGTGGGATATCAAGCGAGCATCGAACTGACAAGTCTAAGAATGACCTGATAATAGTATTTTCCTAATTCTAGAAAATATCTTTAAAATGTCAATTTTTTTCATCGTAATCCGCTCATCTCTGCGTTATTGAACCGGGTGAAGAGTAAAGTTTAAAACAAAAACGATGTAATAAAAATGTAAATTACCAAATTTACATTCTCAACTATTGTCTTAGTCATCTTTCTTATCTTTGCCAGTGACAGTTTCAGGACAGGTCTTAGGAAGCTGAAAATACACATACGATAAAACAAGAGAATAAACATATTGGGAGAAAAACGCTCGCTTTTAGAAAAATAAATTAAATGTTTATTGGTTGTTACTCTATTCCAAACAATTTTACAAGTCAAAAATCTGCCAATATTTACACACACTTATGTATACACAAAAATGCATAAAAGCATGAACAGAAATATGTAGCTATTAATTAAGTAATTTTCTTTTTACTATTTTTCACCCAGTAAGCGGCATAAATATGTCACAAAGTAGAGGGCGACTGAATGAACTGTTGTATTCCGATAACTTATTCCCTACACTTAAAAATGTTTTTGAGTGATCGGGGAAGCATCCTCATGAATGTCTGTCCAGTAGATTCTTGGGAAAAAAGCTTATATATATATATATATATATATATATATATATATATATATATATATATATATATATATATATATATATCTCCTCTCTCTCTATCTCTCTCTCTCTCTCTCTCTCTATATATATATATATATATATATATATATATATATATATATACATAGAGAGAGATAGAGAGAGAAAAAGAAGGTGAGAGAGGGAGATGACTTCTCGAATATTCAGGCTAATAGACGAAGATAAATAAACTGTTTAATAAATAAATAAGACGTCTACTAAAATATGGGTATCCATTAAAATAACGTGATATATATGTATACTCCTTGGTCTCTTAATTAAATACATGCCAACAAGTGTTCTTTAATGAAATTGCTAATCAGTCAATGGCATGTCAGGAAAATTAATGGAAATATATATTTAAAAATGCTCATGGAACACAACAGTGAATTTTCTACGTGAAAGAACCGCCCCCCCCAGTTGTCGGATCTCAGTTCCATCGAGCATTTTTGCAATGTGTTGGAGAGAGAAATACGAATTCTCGATGAGCAGGAAACTATAGAAGAATTGCGGGGTGCCATAAAAAATTCATGGTTTCAAATTAAAAAAAAAATGGTTTCAGAACATCGAAAAAAGATCTGGGTCTGTTCTAAAGGCCAAAAGGGTTTAGTGAATGCACTTGCTGTGGTTAACGAAATTTTTATTTCTGCAGCTCCCTTGTCTTTATGCATGATATTAAAATATATACAAAAATGAACAGTGAGTAATTAACCATTCTGTCCTCTGAGGTATTGTGAAATTTTTATCGTGATTATAATTTTGGTCGGATCGAATAAGCAGCCTGGACACACTTTGGAAGCAGAGAAAGATTTAATTCTAAATACTAAGATTGCAGTCTGCAGGATGTGCGTCGTGAGCACACCTTTTTACGCTAGTGAGAACTGAACATTCTCCTACAGACAAGCTCGCCGTCGAAACGCTTTCCTACTTTGCAGCCTGAGACGCAAATTGGACATGAAGTGAACCGGCTGAGTCAGCATCAATAAATTCCTCACCCATGCCCAGGTCTCCAGCTTCTTCACCCTCGTCTAGCTGGGTCACGTAAATCATATGTCTGGCGGGATGATTCCAAAAGACCTACTCTACGGAAATTTGGTCATCGGAATGAGATCACGAGGCCGTTTGGAAAAGAGGCATAAAGTCGTCGAGAGATGGGAGGACACCGTGAACAATTACTGTTGCTGGAGGCGGTAGCTATACTGAGGGATAGAGCGAGAAGAAAGGATGAGGATTATGCTAGGAAAAATGCTCATTAGAAGAGAAGACATCAAGAGTACGAGGCGGGGGAAAAGCCTCATTATCATCGATACAGACGAATGTCCACCATCATAATTTTACTCTCATCGAAACGAAATTGTGTTTTCGTCTGAAATATGGAAATTTTTATGGTATTATTCTAATGTTGGGACATTAAGTAAAAGCCGTTTCCACGTTTACGAGAGACACGCATGTGGAATTTTCGTGTGCGTGTAGTGTAGCGATTATCAGCGCAGAAAATGAAAACGGAGAGTTGTGTTCAAATTCTACTAAAGATCGCTGCATTCCCACTCACAAAAAACGGTCTTGGAGAAGATATTAATCAATCTCTTTTCTTTCCTAGGTAGGGGTTAATAACAAGACAGACAAGGCGTTATGGCTTTGCTTGCCAACCTGTCCAGTAGGGTGAATTTGAATTCAAAGCCTGTTGGACTAGTAACTTTATTCCATAATAAATCCTAATTGCTACGGAATCTACTGCAGCAAAATGTACTGTAGCGAATCTGTGGTTATATATTCCGGAGGAGAGTCAACTGAATTAGCAAAAACATGTGAAGTTATATTACATGAAACGAGCAATATTCAAACATTTATATTCTAGTGTATGGGCTGAGTGGTTAGAAAGTTCGTTTTCTGACCATGTCTTGTAAACTAGGAAAGATTACTAAATGAGGAATAACTAAAACGGAGGTTAGAAATGATATTGTAATTTTATAACATCAACAAAATAAAATACTCGCCAGGGGCGTGAAGTAGGTAAACCACTGCTAGTGGTGGACTACTTAGACAGCATATTACGATATTTACCTGCCTCCCCATGAGGTAGGATGCGGCACAAGGCCAAATTTAAGATGGGCAAATCCGAGCCTGTGGGCTCGGGCAAAAATTGCCCGTAGACCCCCGCATACGCTGTATCGGATATCTGTCTTCCTCCTCGTACGAGACTCTGCCATTAAGCATAACCTCGTCTGAGTTCGACACAGCAAGAGCGTCCCACGCTGGCAGCTTAGGCGGCATATTGCCCCAACTTACAATTGTGTCCAACGTATTTATGAGGATTGGGGCAAAACCATTAGTGCTCATAAGTAGGGTATATAACATCATGAGACCGGGTTTCGAAACTCACCACGGTCTATTTGTCAGGAAGGCAACTTTTTGATGTTATCAGTCTGGAGGATGCGATTCCAGCGTGCGGCATCTTTAGAAAGTACCTGAAACGATAATACTGGTTGACCCAAGCTTTGTGCGTGAAATTGGGCAGACGTAAACCTTAGGAGCCGTCGGGGGTTGTGTTAGCACAAAGTAAAAAGTCATCGTGACCGAGGGTTTTAGAGTACTAGCTTTGTTTACACTGCTGTTCACGCTAGATAGCGCGTTCTCCCCCAGAAAATGTAACTATGCCTGCTTAGCATAATTGCAGTATAAACCACAAGTGGGCTCTGTGGGTAATGGACAAACACAAATGTGCCTGAGCAGGCGTTTGCAATGGGATTAGTTAGCATACTCGGTGACTAAACCATTTATTTTTTTATCTTCTAATGTGTGTAGAGACGATTGTCTGAGAAGTTGAAGATTTATTACGAACAGGCATAATGTTACCATCATAAGATGCGTAAATGAAATTCCCAAAGGGAAAGAAGAAATGACTACCTATTGTGCGTACGAAGACAGAATATATAGTTGCAAACAGAAGACACGGTGCAACATGTAAGCAAAGTTTTAGGAGCATCAAAATCAATCCTGTGCAGAGATTTAACTATTTGGGTGGCCCAGTATCAGGAGACAGATTATACGACACAGAAATCCGATGGTACATAGGGATGAGATATGATGCATTCTCTAAACTAAGCGAAGTATCAAGAGAACCAAAATGTCCTTAGAAAAAAAAAAGCTTCTAACATTTCAGTGAATACTGGACAGTCTCCTCACAGATGAAGAGTTAACGTAATAAAGATGCAGTTCTACCGGCGATTTCTAATATTAGTAGGGACATCGTTTGTGAGCACCGAATAACTTTTAGGGAAAATAAAAACTACGATTTTACAGGTTGCGGCAGAAATACCTCCCACATCTTCCTCCCATAAATACCTCCCACACAATGGTAATAAATTATTGGTAATGGAGTCTGACTCTAGCTAATATCTTACCATTCTGTAGTGGGGGGGCATTTCTGTTAGGTACACTCTTACGATAATAAATTGAAGCAAAACGAATAATTCTGTTATTATTTACTTTTTTTTCGTATTTGTTCAATGGAACATGACCCAGTGCACATATTAGTACTTCGTATCTCCATTTCACGAAGTCTTTCCTTTCAGATTAAACACGGATTCTCGATTGGATTTAAATCAGGAGAGTTTCCGGGATAGTATATAGTGGTTTGATTTGCTCAGTGGTAAGTCTTACCAGTGTGTTCGTGCAGTGATACAATTTTCGTACGCTTCCTTCGAGTAATGCCCATCGTAGATGGATATAATGGCCGTAGGACAACTAATCGACAGTCGAGACAAAAGTGTCAGGGCGTGATGAATATGTGATGCAATCACGGATGATGTAATATTTTTCAAGGCCAAACAAATTTCATCATACACCTCGACAACAGATTCACATTACTGCACATCACTGCAAATAACCTAATCTGAGAGAAAATTAGAAATCGATTGCACCCTGTCACCCCAGTGGGTCTAAAACTGACTATATGGCGAAAGAAAGGAACTAAAGAGGTGGTTTCAATTAATTTGCACAAATGTGAATATGAGGTAAGTGTTTCAACAGCACCTTACATTCAGAAAGAGATGACATTTTTGGTATACATAATGAGAAAAAAGGGCTGGAGAGTTTAACACTTACAGGGCATAATAAAAGCAATAAATGCAACCAGTATACTACTCAACGGAATTGTGTAAATTACTGTAGAAGAGTGATATTGTGGTTTAGCTGTGGGCTAATCTTAAACCAACTTAAAACAGGAAATTGTGTAGAACCAGGTTCGTCCACACCCTGAAAGTTTGTTTAGTTTGTTTAACGGTACATCGACTCCTTGTGTGTCATTTAATGCCAAAATTTAATATTCTTCGGACATTTGGAGTAATAAGAATAAGATATGTTATTCTGTTTTCACAGTTGAATATATGGTAGATAATTCTCAACTTTGGTGCATATGATTGTATGAACATATTTACTATAGGCGTTGATATGTGTGTTTTATGTTGTAGTTTTTTTTAAGTTATATTTTGGAATATAGTTGTATTGGAATACAATAGCAGGATATTTTATGGATTAATGATATGAAAGAGATCTTTCAATTTCATGTCCGGTTGATTTTGTTTAGCAGCATATCAACCTTTATTGGTAATTTAACGTCAAAATCTAAATATTTTGAACACAATTTTATGACCAGGTACATATATGTTGAACACAATTGTATGCCTTCATCTACAGATAAAATGTATTGTTGGTCATTTGTCTATAAATAGGTATTTTTGGTAATTTTATTAGGAAAATGTATTTTTATACTTTCATATGGTTTTGTTTTTGTTTAAGGGTTCTCTATTTTTCCATACCTGGGATCCTAACAGGTGCTACCACCCCGGATCAGGGTGAACTAGAGAAGAGCAGCAATGAAGAAACTTCCAATCTCCCAAGCAGAAGCCTTTCTAACGGATGTCGTTTTTCTTCATACCTAGGACAAAAAACCTGAAAGGACATGGTGCATAAAAAAATCAGAATATATAAGATATAATGTTTCGGTGTGATGTTGATCTGATTGAATCAATCCATCGAGAAATGATGAACCTTAAACAAGTCATAAGAGAAATCCAGTAGCTGCTCAGTCACATCGTTCTATGGTGTTTGTATACGTTTTCAGTTTATCGACGTCCACCAATATAATTCGTAGACTCTGTTTAGGATGGTGTATATTTTTTGCGGCATATATTTCGGAATGGTTCTGATCCAAATTTAAGTTCCAAGTTAATCCTATTGCCTTAAATGATATACATTCCTACATTCCTGTTTAAGTTAAGCAATTTTTTCTCATTTCTTTTCGCATCGACCCCATACATAAAACTATTAAAAAGAGCTTAACTTAACTATTTCTCTCAAGATTTGGTTTAAGAGAAAGATTTTAAAACTTTCAACCGAAAATAGCACTGGCTGCTCGGTTGAATGCCGTATGTTTCCTTATGAGGAAACGGCTAATATTAACATTACCATTAGTTTATGGTTCACTTTTTAGCTGCATAATTCTATTCAATCGTCAAGTGTACAAATCGTAGCGACTATTATGAATAAATTCTAATATTATGAATAATAAATTTGATAAAGAAACTGAAATTATTTATGACACAACGTTATAGTTTCCGATGAGAGATTTTTGACAAATCCTCTGTTGATGGTGAAGAATAATTAACCCATTAGCTGCCATGAACCTCATTTGGGGATCTGGTAAAATTAAATTCCCTACATGTTATTCCTTGTATTTACATTGAATTGCTAGCAAACATTGCATTTGCACAGGTATATTTTACAACACTTAGACTTTAAAGTTTTTATTATTAGCTGTAAGAAGACACTTTCTGTTGTAATTTTATATTTCACGAGTAATGAATATTTTGAAAAGTATTTTTATTATTTCTAATCAATATTATTTTTTGATGTTTTGTACACATATATATATTTGAATTTCTAGTTTCTATAAAAATGACAATGGTAACCCCTGAAATGAAACATAAGGAATAAAGAAACTTCTAAGACACCTGTCTGGGCCAAATAAGGCAAAAGTGACAAATAAAACAACGCATAACTTAACTTTGCATACTTGAGTAAATGGATGTCAGAACAAGTTTTACGAAAGATAACAAAAAGACAAACTTTATTAAGAGTTACAATGTACAGGAAATTGTGGAGATCCATAAACGCCAATTTTCTGAAGGAACATGACACACAGAAGAAGAAGAAGAAGAAGAGTATAGGCCTTGTTCACTTTTACTTTTATTGTAAACTTCCGGTTTTATCGTGAAGCTTTCTCTAAAAGGTTTTCCTCTTTTCATGACAGGACAAATATGCTTGGAAAAGAAAAAAGAATACGCTGCTTAGCTCTGTATTGGTAGATATGTTCATGATAAAGATAGCCACTGGCTTACTTTCGATTCAGTGCTTTATGTCGCATAAGTGAAGTCGACTCTTGTCATCTAACTCCGGTTTGTCTGGCTTCGTCATAGCGGGAAGATTCAATCCGTATACGGAAGTTCACGAGATAGGCGCTGTGTTCGTCTTTTAGCATTTTTCTTCGCTCCTTTTAAAAGCATTTTAAATCGATCTGCATGACGATAGATGACAGAATACCGGAAAGCTGAGCGTCGACGTGAAGTCGGACAGAGGTTAACAAGTAGAAAGGCATTAATGCTTGTTGACACAATAAGTTCTGCGTCGATATGAAGCCACTTAAACTGCTAGGATGCTTTAAAAAAAAAAACAATTTCAAAGAAGAACCATCTGTTTATATGAGGTGGTATTGGAACTTTCCCGAACTGTACGTACTGGGATTTTACCGTTGAATCGGAAATGCGCTTGATGGTAACGCTCAGTGGTATCTAGCCTTCATTTTTTGTTGGTATTCGTGTTCAATTATTATGCGTTTTTCTTTTTTAAATTGTTTTGGAAAAGATCTGCGATTTTTACGACAGCCAAAGAAAAAAAAATGCTTGCATCAAACTCTGCTTTAGTTTTGGTAAATCTACTACAGAGAGCTTTGAATTGCCCATTTCGACTTTAAATCGAACACAAGATGTTTTAAATGTTGCATCACTCCTTCTATATGCAATATTTTTACATCTTTATCCTAAATGAATGCAGAACAAGTTCCATACAGACAGATAAAGACGAAGCGACAGAAATACGATTCGACAAATGAATTCTGGGAAGACCATATACTTAACATGTGAAAAATGAGGTCATTTTAAATAGAATGGAAATTAAACAGAACTCTTGTAATGAGAAAAATGGATGTGACGAATTTAACAGCTCGGGGCATATTCAAGTATCAACCGTTGCTCATAAATACAAGAGAGAGAAAGTGAAGAATCAAGATCACTCAATTCCTGAAGAGATACTATATATATAAAAGGAGAAAGAAGCCCATACGTTTGAAAGCCGATCGAGTGTAGAAATGAAATTGTGAAAGATCGTATCCCAAACGACTATGTCTTTAATAAACACGACGCATAGATGAAGTAAGTCCATGAACATTTCTCTTATATGAAAGGAATCCCTTATGGAGGGAAAACCACCCCGGGAACTTTCAGATGTCATCTCGTCATTCAACATGATTCGTAGTTCAAAGAGCAGCTATTTTGATTTAAACTTGGAAACGTATATTTAAACATGTTTAAAAGGATAATACAATTAAAACGCCTTCCATAGAGTAAAAGTTATGAGCAACTCTTAGGTTAAGATATTTAAAACTGACGAATTATAATGAAGAAGCGAGGGACGCAATGAAATTATTTCAGAATTAGCAACGAAACATTGCTTTAACCTCGGCAGATCAACCGCTCATATTTACGGTAAGTAGCGAACACCTCTTCGTCAGTCGTCGTTACTTAAGCTAGCGAATCACGTTATATACGCTACTAGAATACTCATCGTTCTCGATTAAACTGCCCTTATATTACTGTGATGACATATGATATAATAATGGAAATGTTATATTATCGCAATTTTAATTGAAAGAAAAATGAAACCATTTAAAAACAATGATCAGATTTTTTTTTATGATAATCCAAAGAGAAAATCATTTTCCTATTTACTTTCTATTAAAAGTTATTTACGGTATTATTTTATTCTGACTCGAATTTGAAAGAAATAATTTCGCTGAAATTACCTGTGTTTTCGCGTAAATTGGCGTTGTAACAAACTGCTAAACATATCGCCTTTGGCAGTCGATACTCCAGGCCTTCCGACTATTAATATAGACAAGACAGAGGCAATTGTAGTAAGAGTGTTTACTCGGTTTATTACTGGCGTCTACTGTTATGGGAAAAAGAGTACCGGATATAAAACATTAATAATAAAATTTGAAATCTTTTTTTCCTATATATAACTATAAATAGTAGTATCATTCTCTTTCTCATTGAGTTATTATAATAAATACATACATGGTGCGTGAAAATTGTTTCATTAAGTTTAAGTCAAGGTTCGAGCAATGGTTCTAACTTAGGTCAAAATAAATTTTGAGTAGAAGCTAGCTGAACGAATATTAAAACATAAATATATCTATTGTCTTTTGGGCATGGATACAATGAGATTGTGTTAAGTTAGAATTCGTATATGCATTTTGGAAATATATTGGGCGGGGGGAACTCGGCGCAGCAAAGAGTGATTGCTTAAAAAATATATTTCTGTGTCGAATTTGAAAGGTCATACAGTTCAAAGTGTCGGTAGATTTGAATCTCGTCTCTCTGTTTTGAATTTAAATGTTTTTTTGTTTTTTTTAATGTGTTTCCTATATGGTCACAGGGTTAGAATGAATGTTTGGAAAATTTAATTCTTTCACTGGTGCTATATGACTGGCAAAACTATGAATTTAACTTCTCTAGATTCACTGCTAAGTGTCGACAACCACAGAATTACTGAAACGATCAGAAGTAACTTTATTTCCAATGTGAATACTTTGGACATTTCAAAAGCCTTTGGTAAGGCGTGTGGCAGGGAGTTGCTGCACAAGCGCCTCCATTTATAACATCTCTAGAAGATTTTACGCACTAATCAAAAGTGTTTGCCTCAGATGGCGGAATAAAACGACATTAGAATGTTCCCTAGAATGTCAAAGTAAAAACTATTGCAAAAGACAAACAAACGTTGTCACATCTTTTCAAGATAATGTAAGACCCTATCAAGATCTATAAAGCCAGATCTGCTCTTCCAGTATCTAAAGATCGATCAAGTGATGACATTGCTCGAAATAGAATCGCAACTATCATTTATATATGTATATATAAGAATGGCAGCAATCTTCAGTAAAGCGAATTGAGATTTCTCAGTCATTGTGTGTTTATCTAAAGATGAATACGCTTAAATTCACCTTCATACCTGCCTTTCTTACTTGTAGAATTTCCGACTGACGCCAATTCAGTCGGGTTTCCATACTAGCTAAAGGCAAACTGACATCTAGCCACAATGATGAGCTGTGATACAGCGAAACAGTCTGTCTGTGGATGACAATACATACATACATACATACATACATACATATATATATATATATATATATATATATATATATATATATATATATATATATACAATATTCCCTTTCTTCAGAGAGTCATTCAATCCTGCAGTTCACTGCTACTAACAAACAGGGTTTTTTCTCCTGATGATGGTCATGCTATTTGAAACTAGGAACCTAACTCAAATAATAAAACACAAAATATAAGTATACTACCTAGTTTTAATTTTTTAATATTTTTTATTGTTCAAAACACACACACGCACACACACACACACACACACACATATATATATATATATATATATATATATATATATATATATATATATATATATATAGGATAAAAATATAGCTTTAATGTATGCTATATAATGTATGCTATATTTCTGGGTAAAAGTGCTCAATATCAGGGATAGAGCCTATTTAAATATAAAAGTAAACAGCCTTTTTCTTGTTTCAACGCAATGCTGAAGATGTTACTTTTATGAATATATAAAGTTTTATATGAATTTTGTATATGTGTTTATATGAATATTAATGTATAGGTCCGGGTGCATTGTTGAGGTCGTGTCTTTAATAATGTTACTTTAATGTTTTGAGTGAAATTGGGTACACAAAAACCTGTCTTTGTGACGAACGAATCGAGAATATTGACTTTGTTCCCTTTCTTAGAAACTCTGACAAAATCAGCTCAGCATTGTTGGAACAGAAACCGCTAGTTGCTGCCTCCAAAAGGGATGATCTAGACACTCAAACAGACGGTATACTTGGAAACCAGCCGTCATTCTTCTTCTACTTCTTCTTCTTCTTCTTCTTCTTCTTCTTCTTCTTATTATTATTATTATTATTATTATTGTTATCTGACGGTTGAACAAGTTACGCGCTATTTATTATTATTAGCATAGGCTATCTATCGTTAAACATAGTTTTGCATTTCAATATTACTCCAGATATTTCCGACAATACAAATATATAATGATAAAAATAACTGACCGAGATGTAATTTTGTATAAGAATATGTGAAAATTCATTTATTCAATCATAAATGATGGATAGTAATATTTCTCTGAAGAAAGCGTATATGTGTTTGGAAATGAAACTAACACGTCACAATTAGATAGTCGGCCATCTCAGAAAAGTAGGTGACAAGCCTAGCATTTCGCACGCTAATGCGTGAAATTATTAAAAAAAAAAAGTAGTTTCTCTATTCCGGGAATGATCGGAATACTGACAATGGCTTTAACAAACCTGTGCGCACGATCTGCGTAAGTGTTCCTAATGATAAACGTTTAGATTGTGAAGTAAAAGGGGGAAAATGGTATTTTCAGTAATGGCGTAGAGGACGAGGATTGGAAGATGAAGCATTGGAACGAATGAAGTTGATCAAGTGAGCAACTTAATTATGTCCTTTGCATCGACACTGATGAGGACGATTTCAACAATGGCGACCACATTGCTGATTTCACATTCGATTTATTTAACCCTTCATCGATGATTTATTTTCTAAAGTTCTTTCAGAGAACTGCGTAATTTTACACCATAGATACACACACACACACATTTATATATATTAATACATGTTGTGTTGAATAGTTTAGACATATTCTGTCTACTTATTTTCGAAAAGATCCTTTCATATACTTGGATTTCAATATTGAAGAACGAGATAAAATCGCCGGCCGCGTTTATATATATTTGTTATATTACCAAGTTCTTTCGACATATCCATGTCATCATCACGGTACTCTTTATTATAAAATAAAGATTATAGTTTCCATTAATTTTAAAGAAAAATTTGTTATCTGAAAGTTAAATTTCTTACAAATGGAGTGCCGAACACTGCGACAGTACCTGACCGCTGAAACCGTTTAAAGGGAGGTAACAAAGTATGATTTGGAGATTTTTTTTACGGAAACAGTAGTATAAAGAGAAAATATTAGTGTAAGCCTTGGCATTTCAAAATATCTATCATACACATTTTAAAATATTTGTGGAGTATTCATAATTAATTTTATTAACGTTTGGTCTCAATTTTTTTATAAAGATAGCTTCAAGAATTTTTAATTAATGTTTATTCTTTTCATGAAAAAGTATAGAGGTGTTTTTAACAAGGATTTTTCTGAATTACGAATGTAGACTGGTAAGGTGCTGTAAATGTTTAGGAATGTTAGACATATTTTTCAAATTGAAAAATTATATATATGAATAAAACCAAAAGAAAAAAAAATATTGACGCCTTTCCTTCCCTTTTATCAAGGAAAATGTAAAGATTGTATTTCGCAACATGTATTTATAAACACAATTCAGAATATCGTTAAGTTTTCAAAATTTTAAATATAAGAAATTTCTAAAATATTCTTAAATTTCACTGTGTCACTAAAGGGAAACTATGGACGACGCTAAGTGAGGAATATATATTTATATCTGAATTTTTATACACACACTCATATGTGCTATGAAAAGATCAACTTTGCACCAAGGAACATGCATATTAAAAAAAAAATAACAGAAATATAAGCAGTCGATTGCTTATATCCCCTGACGTTTGGACTGAGTGATTGCTGGAGGGTCCAACTACGAAAATCTGATGTCGGGATGCTGAAGATAACAGCAATCACTTCAGTGACAAACTTTATATTTGTATTAATGATATGTCATAGATTGACCAAGATATTCTCATTACGCCCAGACCAGCATCTCGCTTACCTTCCTAAATTCAGCTGTTCACTTTGGCACTATGGATAAAGTTGGATCATCATCCCCTAATATAGAAACTATGTCATCATGTATGTCCTTTGGGAATGACCACATTTTCTGTAGACACTTGATAACACTTTTACTTGATAGCACAAACATGGATAGTATAATATTTACTTTTGAAAACTTCTTTGAACAGTTGGATATCAGTTTACCCGGAAATAAACGATGAAGCTATTAATAAGAAGAATAGAAATTAATGAATGCATCATTTCGCAGGCCTTTTCCTTTCTCTCCCTCCCCCTCTCCCCCCTCTCCCTCCCCATCTCTCTCCCCCTCACTATATATATATATATATATATATATATATATATATATATATATATATAGGGGTAACTTTACTTAGGAGTGTCATAACTAACGATTTTTTCGTGATACAAGCCTTCTCTTAGACGTTTTTTTTTTGCTGCAGAAGACCGCAGGGACTCTGAGGAACGAGGTATAGTGAGAGCCATTTAAAGCCAGTCGGGTCTTCAAAAGAGGACCGTCACTGACTCCGTTATTAGGCATGATGAAGAAGCTAGCGCGGAGTTGAAGGCAGCTGCGTATCACCTCAAAACATTTGCCGGGATTATAGTAGCCGACGGATAGATCCCTCAGCAAGTCTTTAACTGTGACGAAACTGGACGTTTTTGAAAGAAGATGCCAGGAAGGGCTTATATAACAGAAGAGAAGACGAGGATGACAGGCCAAAAAACCATGAATGATAGGTTAAACATCGCACTGTGCGCCAATGCAAGATTAAGCCATTGCTCATTTATCATTCAGAAAACTCCAGAGCCTTTAAGTCACATAAGATTCTGAAAGAAAGCCTACTGGTTATGTGGAGGACAAAACTGACGGCGTGGCTCACCAGACAGTTCTTTGTGGAATGGGTGTATTTGGTCTTTGGATCTGACATTAAGAAATGTCTCTAGGAAAATAACCTAATACTGTCTGAATCATCTCGTCCTTGACAATGCACCTGATCACCCAACTAACATCAAAAATATCATACTCGAAGAGTTCAAGTTTATAAAGTTTCTCTATCTTCCATCCAAAATCACCAATAACATGCATCCCATGGACCAGCAATAATTTTTAATTTCGCCGCTACTTTGAGGTGACGGATAGCACAAACCTTCGGAAGATCTGGAATGCAAGAAATTCACTGTAATAGTGTAAGGTCTTCACTGTTACAGCGCATTTCTTGTATTATTTGATTGTAATACACGAAAAAAAAAAATCCGTGAATTAGAACGGATTATGTTAAAAATAAGTAGAGATAATGTTTGTAAATTATTTAAGCAGACATGTCTAAGAGAGAATTTGCTGCCTGAATAAACACACGCATATATATAAATATATATATATATATATATATATATATATATATACACTGCAAAAGATGCAATCATTCTTCTTCCATTATTATTATTATTATGAGATATAATGTATATTTAAGTAACAAGAACTAATTTAGACAAGTTCAATTTTATCCAGCTAACAAAATCTGCTTGTTTCGGCCGTTATATTCTCCGACCTTCTTCAGGTGACTGGAATTTCGAACCGAACCCTTTATTTTGTCCACCGGGGTAGATTGTTCTACTTCCATGTGCCATTCTTCTTCCGGATGTTTCAGTTATTTACTTTTAACTGAACGATCCAAGTTTGTTTCACTACTTTCCTCAAGAAGACATAACCCAGTAGATAAAGTCTTTGGTCAGTGACAAAGAGTTGTGAGTTCAATACCAGGCTACAGCATATCTGAACTAAAGTTTGGTGAGTTGAGTTAGACGAAAATATCAGAGACATCCGGCAGAAGAATGGATTGTGGAACTAAAACCGATGGACGAAATAAAGGGTTCGATCGAAATTCCAATCACGTGAAAGAGGTCAGTGCGTACAATGGCCGAAATGTCGTGAATATGGCAATGAAGATGAGGATAACAGTCCACATAATGTAACTAATGTAAGTAACCATAATACCTCATCTCAGAGATATAGACAGAGATAAATGCATATTTAAGTACCAAGAACTAATTTAAACAAATTCAATTTTATTCAGCTAATAAAGATTACTTGTTTAATTTTTATTGAAGTTTTATATTTTCCGAAGAAGTTATTACATACATATACACACACACATAAACACACACGCACATATACAGGGTGTCCATAAAGTTCGGGTTCACTTTAAAAAATTCTAACTTAAAAGTGCATATGAACTTTATGGATACCCTGTATATAATGATTGATTGTCTAATATTCGATGTAATTCTACAGACCTCGGACGAGGAATCTGTTATGATTCCATGAGATTTTAGTATATTCGTATGTATAGAATTTAATTAAGTTTTATCAGAGATAATCTAAAAGCAAATATAAGCTACATTTATCTTATTACTATTCATTAAAAACTTAATTACCTTAATTTTCAACAACTGCACCCCAACGCCGAAGCAAATATTAGATTTAGCTTTAAAAGAAGTTTAGAATTTTCCCGAACAAATTTCTGGCAATAAACCAATGTTGCTCGTTCGGTATTTCCCAAATTGAAAAATACCCTGTAAGGATAACGGGTTGTTAACATTGCTGACATCCAACAACACCTGGCAACATTACTGAAAGATATTAAGGAAAATAGATTCCAATGGCACCATTATCTAACGGCGTGCATAAATTTATTTGAAGGTTACAGGAGCAAATAGTGATCAGGTAAGCAATATTTGCTTTCAAGATCCGATATTTGGTTTAAAGACAAATTGTCACACCTCGAATATAATCAGTCTGTTTATCATTCAAAATACCCGGGGTTACCCGTATTTTTCTGGATGTATCACACATAAGGAAAAATTTCTTTATTCTATGAAAGAAGTTCTACCTTTCCTAGATTTTTGAATTTTTGGACTTCACATGTATTTG
The DNA here is from genome assembly GCA_963932145.1 of Acanthosepion lycidas. Lineage (NCBI taxonomy): Eukaryota > Metazoa > Mollusca > Cephalopoda > Sepiida > Sepiidae > Acanthosepion > Acanthosepion lycidas. Next base: position 130,692,391 of record OZ010582.1, on the reverse strand, counting down.
TCAAAAGAAAGGGATCTTATGTGCATGAGAGGAAAAGAAGTAGTTTGAGGACATTTTTTCATCATGCTATGCTATTTTTTAGGGAAGGTTTAGAGGAACCTATGTTTATGTTTTCTATCTATCTATCTATCTATCTATCTATCTATCTATCTATCTATCTATCTATCTATCTATCACAATCTGTTCATTATCTATCTATCTATCTATCTATCTATCTATCTATTTTTTAAATCATTTTACCTCAAGCAAGCCGGGAATGCTACTTGTACGCAGGGGGTTACATAGAGTAAAAGTGAGAGAAAAGACTGAGTATAGGAGGTTGAGGAAAGGACAAAAGATGAACGGGGTTCAAGACAATAGAAACGGCGATTGACATTGCATTTAAATTTTTGAAGATTGTAGTTTTCCGGGAAGCAAGTAAACGGAACGGAGTTCTACTGTCGGGAAGTGCGAGAAAATAAACTGTTCAAATAGAAGTGGCGGTTACATTCAACTATTTTAACAATAAAAGGATGGGATCTAGATGCCAACGAGTAGCACGATTAAATTTAATTTGATTTTTGCAAGAATTCCAAATTAATGTTTTTCACCGCAAAAAAAGACGCTAAATTTTCCTATACTAATCTTTGGTTTATCCACTGGGATAATTTTTAACCAAATTTTCGAACGCTCTAAAATGGAAAAATATATATAACCTAATAGTCAAGAAATTCTTTGGTCTTTCCTCTTAATAATAACATAAATATTTTGACGATAGACTTCGTTTTTATTAAGTTTGGGGCATTTTTTCAAGATGCTATGCTCATTTTTAGTGAATTTTTGGATGAACCTAAGTTTATGTTTTCTATCTATCTATCTATCTATCTATCTATCTATCTATCTATCTATCTAAACCTTTACATATACATCCTTGTGCAAATTAATTGAAACGAAACGGATTCCGTAATTATTTAATTTTTTTCGTCTGTTTCCAATGAAACATGACCAGTGCACATGTTAGTACTTCGTATGCCAATTCCACGAAGTCCTTATTTGCAGATTGACTACAGATTCTCGATTGGATATCACCCAGGAGAGTTTCCAGGCCAGTCTAAAGTACTTTGACTTGCTCACTGGTAAAGCTTGCTAGTATTTTCGTGCAGCGTTACAATTTTCGTACACTTCCTTCGAGTAACGTCCATCACAAAGAATGGCCGTAGGACAACTAATCGACAGTCGGGACAACAGTGTCTGGGCGTGATGAAAATCTGATGCAATTATGGATGACGCAATATTTTTCAAATTTCAGCATACAATCCGAAAATAGATTCATAATACTGCACACCACTGCAAATGACCTAACATGAGGAAAAAATAGAAATCGATTATACCCTGTCACTCCAGTGGGTCTAAAACTGACCGTATGCTGAAAGAAAGGAAACTACAGCGGTTGTTTTAGTTAATGTTCACAAAGATGTATATACGGGTTGTAACAGCAAAATTGTGCCAATCGTTTAAAAGCAAAATTATCCATTTGCTATATTAAGATTTGAAAAATCGTATCTGACAAATGATACCATACTGGAATTTTCAGATGTTTTTATAACACGATTGGCCTCTACTTTGAGCAATAAGAAATTACTCTCCAAGCTTAACAAAAGTATCGTGATTTAATCGAACAAAAACGAAAATAACACTTTCATCATAACTAATGATCTTTAGCTCATGAAGGATTGAAATAAACTTCATATATATATATATATATATATATATATATATATATTCCATGATCATTTTCCAACTTATTAAAGATTATCTTCGCCTTTTCTAACCTTCTAACTTTCTGTCCTGGAGTAACAAGGTGTCTCACACTTTTCACATACGATTTCATTTACAAGTTTTTTCACTGCTGTTTGGTGAATGAAAAGAAACTAAAGCGGTTGTTTCAATTAATTTGCACAAGAGTGTATTTGTTAAAAGAATGTCCTCTTCTGTGTATGAGAGAAAGTTTGTTTGTTTGTTCGCAATACACGGTGAAACCCTTTCATGACCAGAACTCTAAATTGGTACATATAATTTATAAATTATTGGACACAAGGGAGGGAGAGTTAAGTTCATTTCGTTTGTTCATCATGTCATAAGTATAGCTCAACTGCTTGTCTGTGAAACGGAAATATCTTTTTCGTAAGCAATTAACATTATTCGCTGCAAGATTATGATTCCTTTTTTATAATTCATAACCAGTCAAGAAAATATTTCTGTGCTTTGACAAAAAGCAATTATACAGAATAACTTTCGTTGTAAATTTGCCAAACACAAATACAGTCTATTTTGTTTTATGTCACAAATAGCCATTACGCATTTGAAGTACATGTATGCTGACGCTGAAAATAAAACATGGCGCATAGGAATAATAATAAAAAATAATAAGATATTGTAAAATGTATATTTTTTGTTAACTATTACATTTCCTTCATTTTGGTAATAGAAATTATATCGGAATACATTTCAAGATGATGTATATCCGACATGCTTTACATAACTCGATTCTGGTATAGTCTTACGAACTCAGCAGTACAATAACAAGAAATAGTTCTACTGACATTCTAACCAGATGCCATCTATGTCTTGACCTTCTACTCGGTGTAGAAAAGTGCGTCAGTTCGTAGCTGTAGATTCGCGTGTTTTTTTTTTTTTTTGTTTTAACGGCTGAAACGAGCATGTCTAGTCAAACACGTGTACCTACTGAGAATAATGTCTGGAGAAATAAAAATAATGTCAGATTAAACGAAATCCACTTACATACTTTTTATTTATTTATACGTTATTTTTTATAGATACAATTATTTAAATAATTGCTCTCTATATAATAAACAATGGTGAATATATTTAACAAACTTAATGTCCGAGAAATTTCGTAGACATGAATCGAAACTATATCCTACCAGGAACCGTCATTTGGTCTGACGTGCTATAACATTTAGCTACAGAGGAAGCGTCTGGTTAACATAGTCAAATGACTGCTTTTAAACAAATTTCCCACGATCATTTCTCGAACGTTCGTATCTGCTTGAAGCGTATTTTAACTTAAACGGATGACACCATATATTATGAAATGGACTAAGTCTGACAATTATTTACATATATTTTCTGTTTACACGTTATTTTTTATAGATACAAATATTTAAGAAAATGTTCTGTTTATAAAAAACAGTATTAATTTCGTTTACTGGTCTGAATAGTATTGTACGTCCAGCCAAATGACGGTTCCGTGTAAGAATTCAGGTTCGATTCCTGTCGGAGGACTTACATTTTCTATGATATTTCTCGGTCATCCAGGCTGGAAAATGTAATTAATACTGTTTATTATAAAGAGAGAATTTACACACACACACACCAGTCGACCGGTTTCGTCCCCTCTCACCAGAACTGTTAACGGGGAACAAAAATTATGAAGAGAAAAAAAAAAAAAAGAATGTCTGTCATGGAGGACGTGAATTAAATTAATTTAATTCACGTCCTCCATGACAGACTTTTTTCACTGGTGTGTGTGTTTTTGTTTTTATTTTAAATCTATCATGGCCTATAATATAAAATATCTTGCTTTTTATGCCATATATATATTTCTAGATGCGAATATTTGTTTGATTTTCCAAATACGGTCACCACATACTGGCCATGTTCATACTTGATGTTATTGAGTGCTGCCTTCTTCTTTTTTCATTATCAGTGCTTCCATTATTTATATTTTATTTTTACATACATACATGCATATATATGTATATATATATTTATATATATATATATATATATATATAAATATACATATATATATATATATATATATATATATATATATATATATATATATATATATATATGTATATTTATATATATATAAATATATATATATATATTATATAAATATAAAATTCGAGTTTAGTGGCATAACAGTCATCATTATAGCGTAAAATGATTTTGTGTACATCTTTTGCCTAAACATACTAGCATTAATATATATATATATATTAATATATATATATATATATATATATATATATATATATATATATATATATAACGTAAAAAATTAGAATTGCAAGTTTGAAGCTCTATGTTATTTTTATTTTTACTTATTTTTTTCTCACGTGTATCGAGCAATTTTAATACTATAGTTTCCTGTTCTGATTCGAATCTGAATATTAATCTTTATATATATATATATATATATATATATATATATATATATATATATATATATATATATATATATATATATACAAACTCCCCACTAAGTTTATTAGGTACGACTCTCTAATACTAGATTGCACTCACCTTTTGTCATTTTTACTAGCATTCATTCTAACTTTCTTGGAACGTATTTAGAGATTTGAGTTCATGCTTTTATGAAGAGATTCTGCAATTCTTATAGATTTTGGGGCTTTACATATGAATGTTCTTTTCTACGCCATGCAATAGGTGCTATATGAAATAAAGATCCAATAACTGTGGAGGCCACTTTTTGAACCAATCTGCAAATATTTATTTGTGGTCTGCGGCGTCTTGATTTTCAGGAGGCAACGATACTTTAGTAGGCTGCAGCATTTAAACATTCCTTTATTGGTACCAAGGTTGCCAATCTATACCAAGATAGTATTTTTCATACCATTACCCTAACACCAAAAACACCACAACAAGCATCACCACCATCACCACCATCATCCGATACAATCGTTTATACAAGGAGGTATCGATCTAAAATTTGATATTTATTGGCTGAATTACTACCTCTACCATTCATATGTCGCAGGATATGCACATACATATTAGAACAAGTAATGTTCTGAAAATCTTCCATTGTTCAACTTTGGTAATCCACATTTAAATGTAACAGCTGTTTCTTATTCTTGTTTGGCAGGAGTGGAAACCGATGTTGCTTCTGAAGCTGTAGCCTAGCTGATTCAAGGTTTGACGTGTTGTCTGTTTAGGGATATCCCTTCTTAGATATTATAAAGAGAGGTTATTTCAGATATAGTTGCCTTTTTATCAGCTTGAATTAATTTGGCCATTCTACTGCAATCTATTTAATCAACTAGTGTTTTTTGTAAACACTAGAAATGACTTTGCTGAAAATCCCCGGAGATCAGCATTCATCTGATTGACACCAATGACAATGTACTTATAAATAACTTTTTATTAAAAAAATAATGCACAAAATGAGATTCCGCGGATCACCATTAACATTTTCAAATACATCTGCATTAAATTTACTGACACGCCACTGGCTGATTATTTAAATTTGTAGAGAGTATTATTTCTTGATGTATACACAATTCAGTGGCCAGTGAGTATATATATATATATATAGATATATAGATGGATTAATGTCAGATTCTGACACTGGGTTTCGCGCTATTTTCGATGGTCAGTGCTTGTCTGACGATCGCTAATAGCGTGAAACCCAGGGTCACAAACTCACATCAAGCCAACTAAATATGTTAGCTCTATCACTGATATTGAGCGTTTTCCATTGAGTAACGCGCATATACAATATATAAATAATATATATAAAAATTGCATATATATATATATATATATATATATATATATATATATATATATATATATATATATATATATATTCTTATTCGACTCTCCCGTCGAATTCGGCGTATGAAGGTCAAGCAAATCAGTTCCTAGGAAACCGACAGCCAGAGTTGTCTTCTCCTAGACCAATTGCTATTCAAGGCTTTACAACCCAGTCTATCCTGCTATTTACCGATAGCTGGGGGAAGAAGAAGAAGAGGATTCACACCTTTCCCAAGTGTATTAGCACGTAAGTGAATGTAACTGAATTCGACTGGAATTCGAACTAGGATCTCTCTCTCTCCATATCTACCCCCTCTCTCTCTCTCTCTCTCTATATATATATATATATATATATATATATATATATATATATATGTATACCTGTCAATCTAATATAGTAGTGTGGGGTACTGTCTCTGTTTACAAAAAGTTTTCGGTCTGAAGATTTGAATCAATAGATATTCACGAAATAAATTATAACTGAAATGAATCTTTAAACTTTTCTTCTTGATTATTATTATTATTATAATGCTCTGTAGTCGACATTGAGCACTCCCTGAATTATTATCCACCTTGGAATTATAACTATCGGTCACAAATTTGAATATATATATATATATATATATATATATATATATATATATATATATATATGTAATATTTTTTTTTTAAATTATAACGTAAGCGTGTTATAACCTCAACAAAAAATAGCCATTTTGTTTAAACACTTCTGGCGATTTGTCAAGCGATGATTGTAAAATAAAAAATCAACACCATCACTTGACAAAACATCAGAAGTGTTGAAACAAAATATCTATTTTTGTAATGAGTTTTTATTGGGTATTTTTTTTAAATAGTTTTTTTGGCTACTGGAATTTCATTCCATCTATACCAACCTTGTATTCATATATATATATATATATATATATATATATATATATATATATATATATATATATATATATAGTAATAATCTTATACATATAAGAAATTATACTCGTCCGGAAAACCTTGGGTACTTTGATATGTAAATAAACAGACCAATACCCAAGGGAAAAAATGGTACAAAAAAAGAAAGTACAGAGAACATCTATGTCAGCCGAAGACAATCGTCTAGCATTCAAGTTCAGAGTCCAAAGAAAAAACACCGATGCGAGTAAGTAAAGTATTCCCTGACGATCCGCGTTGGTGAAACCTTGGTAGGTTTATCTGGCTCTTTAGGTTTATATATATATATATATATATATATATATATATATATATATATATATATATATATATTACTTAATTATATATTATTTATTGCTTAATTATAATTATCTCAAATCACCCTTAATTTCTATGACTTGTATATCCTTGCTTGAACCGGCTTCTAATGCTCTGGATGAAGCGGCTTGGGGATAGTAGTCGTGGCTCTCGGGTCACAGTCTACACAGATATACGTTTTTGAAAAATAATATTTAGCTCTACATTTTTGAGGAAAAACAAAACAAAACTATTAACAGAAATAAATTTTTGACAAAACAAAAATATTACAAAAAAAAAAAAATGAAAAGAAAAAAAAAGTTTGTCAGTATTAAATGACCCATAGAGGTTGATGTGCTGTAAAACAAAGCAAAGCAAACCAATCTTCTCTTTTGTGCGGGAATAACATTTGCAACCGTCTGGTGTAAGAATATAATTTGTGATTTAATAATTATTCCCGCATATGACAATTATGTGCGTTCAAAAGGCGATTTCAGTGAACAATTTATCTTCAAAAATCTACAATCTATATTGTTTCTTCATTGGAAACTCATTTGGAACAAATGAAATGTATTTTGCTTTTTTTTTCCCATTCATTTTTATTACAGTGTGTCCTGTAAAAAAGTGGCAAATTTATAATCACTGTTTTTTCTTTCAGGTTAATTGACCTTAAATAACCTTGAATAAATTTCTTGAATATTGATGAACTTTTATAATCATTCAACTCTCGCGTAATTACTTTACTTTGATTGGTTCTTTTATGATTGATTAATTGCTGCTCGAACTTTTTATTTAAAAGTTATTTGCAGACAAATTTCGTTTTTCGTACATTTCAAATAATATCCGGCATGGGAATTGACGAAATGTGTAGAAATTCTTCCTAAATTCTTCAGTCACATCAGACGTCATCAGTTTTCATCGGCTGTCTCACGTCTTTCTCAATTTACTGTTTTTTGTTTTTTTTTATTGAGTATCATGTATTATTGAACAAGAAAATTTTTAATTGTATTCTAATATTAGCCGCATGGCCCGGCGTTTCTCGTGCTTGATTAAAAAATCGTACGACTCATACAGCAATCGCTATCACTTGACTTAAAATATTTTTGCCCTTCCTTGCCTTTAAAGGAGTGCCCTTTGCCGTGCTGATGTTGCTACATGCCTTACTTCTTGCCTATCTCACACTGTGAATTTTTTCTAAGCTCTATATTAAACATTATTCATTTACGGAAAAAGAACTAAACAAAATGAACGGAAAACGATCAGCTTTCAAAAAAAGAACTCGTAACTGGAAAAACCGAATGAAAAAAAGAATGTTAACAACAAATACTTTTTCACACCCAACCCAGTTTTGAGGAATCAGAATCAACGTTGAGTTTAAGTAAGCGAATGAGCCAATTGGAGTAAAGTGCCATGCAGATTTAAACTTTTCCCACTTGTGACGAAAGCAGCTATCGAATTTTTTTGCATGCTAGCATGCTAGTTAACATTCGTGTCAGTCAGTTGTTGGCTCTCACGCTGGCCAATAGAATCTTCCTACTTATTCGTGTCAGCCAGCTATTGGCTCTCACTCTAGCCAGTACAAAATGGCCACAAACTACATGAAAACTGCCATAGAAGCATGAAAAATCGAATATTTCCACTATCGACGGGAGTTGGGAAATGCAAAGTCGGTCTTGCCCTTCCCGCTAATTTGGAGCATGTGCATGTAAATTTCGGTGCAAATCCGTCGGAAATTACAGCCGTGCATTCGTTACACACACACACACACACATACACATCCTGCCTTTTATAGATAGCGATATCATTTTAAGTGTTGTTCAAAAAAAGATTACTAATTTCTAATGATTAAAGTGTTACCTTTGTTATTTCTATGTCAATCTCTTTCAGAATTTAGCCTAAACAATTATATACCATTTATCCTAAATATGAAGAAAAAGAAGAGATTCGTTCATTTTTTTGCATGAGTTCTTAGGTGATTATAATGCTTCTCAAACTGCTGTCAATATTAACAGAACATGGGATGAAGAATCTGCTTCACGAATATGGTCGGCCATATGTTGCCAGGATGACACTGTAGAAGCTCCCCGACTTGAAATAGAGACTTTACCACACCCATTTTGTATTCCCTTGAATCTTCACCGACTATTTTGAGTATCTTGGCCAGTTGTCGGCTGGGGCTGTAGATTACGCCGACTTCACCGGTACAGAGGGGTAAGACCCCACTCCCTCATGCCAATGTAACGTCCCGGGTATGACGATAAAATACGTCCAACAGCAAGGCCTCTGATCAAGAGGCTTTTCGGAGCGTGGAACCTCCTCTTAAATGTTGGTGTTCCCAGGTCCACCCTGACTCGGGTGGTAGCATGTGTTAGGGTCCCAGTTATGGGCAAATACTTAACCCATTATAATAGTGTAAAAATAAGTTTTAATACCAGAAATACTTTGTAAATAATTATTACCAGAAATAAATTTTCGAAGAAAACAATATTACCAGCAATGTTTTTGAAAAAAAAAAAAAAAAATTACTAGCTATACGTTTTTGAAAAAAATAATATTCCCAGCTATACATTTTGGAGGAAAAAATATTAACAGAAATAGATTTTTGACAAAACAAAAATATTACCAGAAACAAAAGAAATCCGGCATTAAATGACCCATTCAGGTTGATATGGCGTAAAACAAAACAAACCATTTTCTATGCCAAAAGACATGTTGCAAGGAAGATGCTGGAATTGATTTCAAAGATTTCTTCGCGTTCATAACATCTAGTATTTTAGCGTAAAGGCATAAAAAACATGTAAATCGATGACAGAAATGTAGAGATAATTAGGGTTCCTATTTTGACTGATTTAAACACTGTTTAAATCCATTAATTTAGGAATAAAAGTTGATTATAAAATCGGACATTATTTTTTGAACAATCTAATATATTGTAAATTCACATTAATATATATATATACTTCGTTTGACACATGTAATATTTGAGAATTGCACTAAGTTTGTGACCATCCTTTGGATTTAATAATTCGTATGTTTCAAACTTGTTTGCTTAATTAATACCTGCTAAGCTAATATGCTAAACGATAGCACCCCTAATGCATTGTATACAATATTTTTTAGAGAGAGCTTAATTAACTCTTTAATCCACTAGTCGTAAGATTACCGTTAACCAGAAAAGCAAGTTAGGTAAAAGAGCTGATATTTTAAGGAAGCTTCAGGTAGTAATGAATTAATTTCATAATTATTATTATTATTATTATTATTATTATTATTATTATTATTATTATTATTTTGATTTCTGCTATGGTCACACTACCTACCAAGTCTGCGGGAAAAGCTAAGGTATGTAGTAGTGTTTTATTATTGCTACATTACATGTTTTGTTTTTCTAGCTCCTATAATATTACTAGGGTTACATGGACAATGTTCTTAGTGTGTGGATTTTACTTATCAAGTTGACTTTTATATTTCTCTTAAGCTGGGAATTTGAGGGATTTTTTCAATTTGTTTTGTTCGTTTTTTATCATTCCAAGTGCACCTACTATGACTGGTACTATTCTTATGTCCAGGTCTTTATAATTCGATATTTTTTCAAATTCCTTGGTTGCTATATTACAGTCCTTGTTTCTTTTCAGTTTTTGACCATCTTCCTGTCTGTAAAGGTGGTGTATTCCCATAGAATTGTGGTCTTTTCTATTTCTGAAACCGGTGCTGGGTGATGTTTGTCATAGTGATTATTAAAATCTTTTCCAAATTGTTTGTACATTGTCCAGTGTAAGTATTGCCCCACTCTATTCTGTCGATTTTTATATTCACTTGTCAAAAATACAGAACATCCTGAGATTAAATAGTCTACGATTTCCTGATATTTGTCACAGTACCTGCGTTTTGAATCCACACTATTATGTCTGATATTTGCCTGAAAGATCCTAATGAAAATAATCTGGTCCTGTGCTGCAAGAATAAAGCCTTATGTTTCAGCCTTTAAACGAGATGATCGTAACCCTCGATGAATGGTAACATTATCAATATAGGCTTTATTAGCACGTTCAGGATATTAACCATGCAGAGATTTGTTTTGCTAGAATTGCTGTTGTTGTTATTATTATTATTATTTCCTTACATTTCTGTTGTATACACATTTCCTTCAGAGTTCAAGTCAGAGGTCTAGGGTCAGAAGTGGCTTCATGAGATTTTACTCGAGTGAAACATTTTACATAGATAAACCTCTTTAAAATGTGTCAACGCTACTTGTGAGTACAATGTTTTTGTGTTCCTTTAAGACATGAGCTAACAGGAATCCCTTTAATGAGTCTATCGCAACCTTTTCAAACAATCCGATGGATCCAACTACAAATGTTATTATTGATGTTCACATGTGCCATATTTTTGAGATTTCCATTTTAGATCCTTGTGTTTTTATAGTTTTTTGACGATCTTCAAACATGCAATACAATCTGAAATAAATTCTTCTTCTTCTTCTTCTTCTTCTTCTTCTTCTTCTTCTTCTTCTTCTTCTTCTTCTTCTTATTATTATTATTATTATTATCTTTGATTTCTGGGGTTTATTCCGGGTCCCGCCCAGAGACCTAAGGTTAGAAATGGCATCACGACACTTTTCCCCTGAAAAAAAAAACACAAAAAAAAATCAAACAAAAAACAAAAAACAAAACAAAACAAAACAAACAAAAAAAAATTACATAGATAAAGGCCTTCGTAAAGTGTGGGCTGTACTTGTGAGAACAATTTTTTGCATCTCTTTGAGGCATGGGCTTCCAGGAATCCCTTCAATTAGTCTACTGGAATCTTCCCAACCAGTCCTAGGGCTCCAACTACAACAGAGATTGTTGATGTTCCCATATGCCACATTTTCGAGATTTCTATTTCAAGGTCCTTGTATTTTGAATGCTTTTTGAATATCTTCAAAGATACATTGCAGTCAGCAGGGACTGCCATATCAATAAGGAGGCACTTTTTTGTGTGTGGTCTTTAATAACAATATCTGGGCGGTTGGCTTTGATTGTTCTGTCAGTGTGTATTGTGTAGTCCCATAGAATTGTAACAGGTCCTATCTCCGTAACCGGGTCTGGGTGGTGTTCATACCAGTTTCTTTCAGTTTCCTTCCCGTAGAAGTTGCATATTTCCCAGTGCAGATATTGGCCCATTCCGTCATGCCGGGTTTTATATTCAGTGGGTGCCAACATCGTGTAACCTGATACAAGATGATCAATCGTTTCTGGATATTTATTACAGAATCTGCATTTTGGGCTAACACAATATTTTAGTATATGTACTTGATAATTCCTAGTTAGCAAGCATTGGTCCTGTTCAGCAAAGATAAAACCTTCAGTTTCAGCTTTTTACCCTGCACTACGTAGCCACTGATGGGTACGGGTTTTGTCTACGTCAGCTTGTTTGATACGGGCAGAGTAATGTCCATGGAGCGATTTATCTTGACAGTGTTTCTGGTCGGTTGTATTTGTCTTTGCTTTCTTTTTGAGGTATTTAGCAGCTTCAGCCGGTGTATTGTGCTCTCTTGTATTTCTGCGACCATTTGAAACGCTATTTTGAATTTGCTGGCTTCCTTTATTACGGAGTAAAGAAGCTTATTATTATTATTATTATTATTATTATTGAATATATAATAAAACTCTCCAAGAAGAGAAATTTCCCCCTGGCCAGAAAAAAGCGAGTATATTAGTTTTGAAAAAGCAACCAACCTAAAACATTTAAAATATAAAACAAGCCTTTGACCTATAGTGTATGTTTGACTACTTTTCAAGATTATATATATTAAAGAGTTGTACATAATTTGCTTAAGTATTATCACCTTTCCATTTACTCCGTCAGGGAAAAGCCAGCGTCATATAATATTTGATTCTATTAATAATTATATCGGACGTGACAAATTGTTGATAACTGTTTTCTTAGCAGACTGTAAGATTTGTAAAATAAAAACAGAGTGCTGAATAGTTTTGGTGCAGACTGCCAAACGGGGAAGCAGACACTAAATATACAATAATAGACAGAATGGCTGAGGCTGCTTCGAAAAAATTTTTATCATGTGCCAATGGAAAACAATACGCATTCAGACAAATTCTTAGAATGTTGCAGGCAATTTTTTCCCAGTCACGATCGATCAACCCAGGCATATGCCAACACGAATATCCAAAGAAAAATATATATTGTTATTTTTTATTTAATCTATCTATCTATCTATCTATCTATCTATCTATCTATCTATCTATCTATCTATCTCATTCTGTTCACTAAATCTATCTATCTATCTATCTATCTATCTATCTATCTATCTATCTATCTATCTATCTATCTATCTATCTATCTATTCACACAAGTAGGTATATATAAAAACTCGTTTTGTTGCTTGCTATGTCGTCGGATTTAGTTTTCAACGCGATATTAAAAAAAAAAACATCACGTATCAACAAAAATATTTGTAAAAAATGATTAGATATTGTAAATTATATTTACCAACCGAAAAATATAAAGATTATTAGAAAAAGGAAATTATTAATATATATATATATATATATATATATATATATATATATATATATATATATATATATATATATATATGTATATATATATATTCAATAAAACAGACAGACATTGAGTTTGTCCTGGAGTCAAATAAATCATTTTCTGCTTGCTGGAAACTTGTAACGGAACGTCTCAGTATTACATATTATATTTCCTGTATTCGTTTCTACTTTCGATCATCGTCAGCGGTTTTCAGGAAAGAAGGTAGAGAGATTCGAGGTATCCAGTGTAGCATTTAAATTCATTTCGCACTTGTATTTAATGGAACACGGTTAAATGAAATATGCCAGTTTAAATATACTGCTATCTCCAATATATATATATATATATATATATATATATATATATATATATATATATATATATATATATGGATGTATGTATGTATGTATAGATAGATAGATAGATAGATAGATAGATAGATTTGTATATATGGGTGTGTGAATATACATAATACCCACGTCGATAGCACGACTTGAAATTCCATGCGTATACACAATCTTCAGTTCCAAATTACTCACGGAGCGTTGAAACTTAATGAAATTTGCTTTCCCGTGGTGTTGATTTAAAATTGTGTATTAAGACTTGTTCGTCTAATTATTATTACCTATAATATTACAATTAAGTATTCATAATTCATAGCGTTCGAATTCTTTTTTTCGAAAGACGAAAAATTAAAAAAGTTATTAAATATTTTGAAAAACATAATTTACGTAAACACACTATGGATTAAGGGAGATAACTCTCTTTTTTGAATAAAAACCCATTGTTGTAATATATTATTATCAAAGTAATATCTTATGGAATAAAATTAGCTCTCACGATCTTAAATTAATTAGACCTTAAACGATATATATATATATATATATATATATATATATATATATATATATATATATGTATATAATGCATGTAGAACCTAGCCTTATACTTACAAAGATGAAATTAGATACACACGTCATCAATTAATCGAGTACAATTTATAATAGGGAATAATATATGGGTATAGATATATAAAAGTGCTATTAATCATGGGTTCTATGAATATTAATAGGTATTGCATATTATATTAATATTCGTAAAATCTCATTTGAAATCTATATTAATCGGTCTCAATGTGCTTGAGCAGGTATTTGTTTTTAGGTATACACGCAGGGATAAACTTACTTCTCTTGTTCAGCAAGTTAGTAAGTTCTAAGAAGAGGTTAGATGTTGTAGAAGTGAATGATGGCTATTCTACAAAGTATTAAATGAAGATTATGCATTCTTTTTTTTTTGTATCGCACGAATACTTTTTTCGCCAATTAAAATCGATAAAAAGGATTTATTTCTCTTAAATCATTTCTATATGAAAATTATGTTTATTCATTAGTTAGAAATACAATAAATTAAAAAAAAATCTATGTATAGGAATATTTGTAACTCGGGGTACTCTGTCTCTCTCTCTGCTTCATTCGTTCTCTTCTGGTCGACAACAATTGGGTTCGTCTTCATGACTCATCCTTGAACATCATGGTCTCAGCCTGTTGGGATCACCTGCTAGCTCTTTCCAGCTACTAAATACGATGCCCGTGAGTCTCTTGCAAACGTCCTTGAAACATGGTCTTGGACGGCTTACATAGATTTATATACATATCCACGTCAATAGTCGGTGTCTATATGCGCATATTGTAGATTATGCGGGCATGCCTAAAAAATAATTGAGAACCTTCTCAAAGTGGAATTGACAATATTCACAATTGACAATCATAAGAAGAGGAAGAAAAAACGTACAGAGTAAAAATAACACGAGAAAACAATATATTTAAAAGGCAAACAAAAGGAAAGCAAATTTTTGATAGTAGTAAAACAAAAAAAGTTAACAAAATAGAAAAAACTGTTCACATGCCAAAGGGTAGAGTCAAGTGGTCATAGCCATCTGATTTTAATGCATGACAGAAACGAGAATTGTCCATGTCTTATTGGTTGAAAAGAAATCCCAGAATGCATTTGTAGAACATTTCTCTAAATTTGAGGAGGTGGGGTCATCGTATTCCTAGAGATTGTAACACAGTCACAGGCACACACACACACTCACACACAGAGATGCATTCACACACAAGCGCAAGGAACGCAAATTAAAACAAAAAAGTTAATGATATTTAATATGGATACACATCCCTATGTATGTTTATACATGTTTTTGTATGCATGCAAGTGTGCGTCTATCTATGCAAGCGTTTGTGTGCGTATCTGATCGTATGCGTATGTACGCAATCGTGTATGTGTGAGCGTATGTGCATCTATGCGTATGTGTATGCATGTGAGCGTATGTACGAGTGCGTATGTGTATGGATGTAAACGTACGTGTATATATGTGAGCTTGTGTGCATGCATGCAAATGTGTGTGTATGTGTGCGACCGTGTGTGCATGTATGCATGCGTGTGTGTATATATACTAGCGTTCGTGTAACTATGCGTACATCTGTGTGTGTATGTATGTGAGCGCATGTTTATGTATGTACGCCTGCATGTATGCACAGATCACTCCTTTATATTTTCATATGATAAGAAAAATGAACATTTTCAATATCGGTCTTATTTGAAAAAGCAACAAAAACAAATATCCTTCTGTTTGTCATGTCTGCTGGCTTTTGTTCTTCGTTATAATTCTGCATTCGACAATCAGTTTCAGAAAATCCAAAGTGAAAAATCCATAAAATGCCAATACATCTATCTTTCTACACCGCTAAGGATCGCGTCGTCCTGTACTTTGTCGACATTCTATTCAGTGAAATATAGCGATCACATACACAAGCATGCACAAACAAATGCTTATTTGAAGCGTCTATTATTTTGTTGGATGTTTTTTAAAAGAAGAAATAGAATTATTTTTGATGGGAAGAGAATCACCCAAAGAAAGATTCAAAAGCAATAAAAACGCTATGTGAATCAATAACTTTGTTGTTATCGAAATTTTGTCGAAGTTGTTTATCGGTGGAACCTTGTCATGTTTTTTTTTTTTCTCTGATATTAAAATTTCAAATTTACTTTGCACAAAGCGTTTTTGTTTTTCTACTGTAAGACTTTTTCAAATTCTTCAATCTTTCAAAATGGCTCAATTCAAGAATTCAATAAACATTTTCTGTCTCGAAATGATTTATAGCGTTTCAATGCAATTAGTGCATACGTCTTACAAACAAGATGTAAATCGCATATAATGCATACGCTTCATTTACTTGCTTCAGATGTCAAAGTTGATGTTTTAAAAACAATTCCTACATTTTACTATGGTTAACGAGGTACAAATCGACATGCGACTTATCAAACCGTAAAACTATATTGGCGATCTGAATGTTTTGTATACTCTTAATAAGAATCGACCATTTGTAGATGTCTCTTTATAGCCACGTGAATAACATGACCAAACGATTTATATTTAATACCACAAAACACGAAATACAAGAAGGAACAATATGGTTTTAAAACAATAATATTTGTATTTATTTTTGTGTAAATGATGTACATGCATAGAGTTTACTATTGTTTGGTGTTATGTCCCTTTGAATGATTTAATTTTTTTTATCTGGGCTCACAAAAGTTGAATGAATTATAAAGCTGAAAAACGCTAAATAAACTGTAGCTTTAGAAAAGTATTTCAAAGAGAAAAGTTCTTGTGGCTTGTTTGAAATGATCTGTATATTTGTAATGTAGTCTGGAAAACTTCGTACGTACTTGCATGCGTAAAAATGCTTTTCAGGTCTGACCGTCCATGGTCGAGACGGGAATTGTTTTGCAGTTACATCTTGTAGCGAGGGGAGAGAGAGAAAAGAGAAAGAGCAAACTCGTGTCTGCTATTATAATTAATGTAATCACATGACAGGCTCAGAAAAATGGCGGGAAACTTGACTTGTTCATGCGCTGGAAAGATATTTATATGTGGGTGGATTGCCCCACTCACTTGGGTGTATTGACCAATTAGAAGTAGACATTTCCTGAAAATCTGTATGCAGCTGAATAAAATTTAACATTGTTAAGAAGGTGCTATCGGTATGCTAAAAATGAATTTGTAAAAATGATGAAACCAAACCTCTTGACATCTTTTTCATCGCTAGACATTTTACTAATGTTCATCTAATACAAGAACCAGAATCACTCGAAGTAGAGAGTTACTGTGTGGAGTTATATTAGCGTACGAAAGAACAAGCATTAAGAGTATAGAGCCAAAGTAGACTTTAGAATGAAACCCATCCTATACAGGAAAGAAAAGATAAACCTCTGTTCCGCGGAGGAGAGTGAACCGGCCGATAGGCCAACTTATGTACTCCTGTTGAATATTAGTAATATAAGCGACACGCTGCTATGGTGAGTAGGAAAAATCGAATAACTGTGCAAGATTCTATAAAATAGTATTTCTATTTAATGTCTACAAGCGAAATGGTTACAATTGCAATATTCATTGTTAGTTTTGACAGATTGAAGCCACGACATGACAGTTTATACCTGGCAGAGAAAAGTATTAGAAAAGAAAAAAATGTTGAAATTGTTGCGTTAGTAAAACAATGACTCTTTTCTGTTTTTACTAAGAATATTTAATCTTTAAAATGACCATTATCACGATGATTCATTGTGTCAGATGAACGAATTTATGAATGAATGTTGTAAAGGGTAATTAAATAAAAAATATAAAACCGTTTGAACAGATCCTTTTCTACGTTTCGTTCAAGCAAAAAATAAAAAATAATTTCGTGACTTACTTTAATACTGCATTCGAATAAATAGATTCGCCAATCATCCGGTTCAAACTCCTCCCCGATCCTTTTAACAAGAGTAGAGGCTTATCCCCGGCTTTCTATTCAGAATTATGTTTCCGCTTACTTCTATATTTTTCGCATTTCTCTTTTCCTCGTTGTAAGCCCTTAACAGCATTATCGTCTTGCTTGTGCTGAATTGATTTAAAATCTCAAGGACACATGACACAGTCGATAGAGGCGTTGGTTAGATCCAGTGACAAGACCCAAAGAGTGTGAGTTCAATACCCGGTTAAGGCAGTGGAGAACTTTCAGAGGGAAAATTAACAGGAGATAACTGATAGCTGACATCCATCAAACATGGCACGTGGAACGAGAACTGTCTACACCAGTGAGCGAAATAAAGGGTTCAGTTCGACATTCCGACCACCTGAAGAAGGCCGGAGCGTACAACGGCCGAAACGTAAATAAGGGGACAAAGATGAGAACAATAGTCCGAATAATGTAAATAATGTACAAACTCATTTATGTTACACCTGCTCAGTTAACACCGGATAATGAATTCTATTTGATGCTACTTCTATTGAAGCAACGTGCATAAGAGAATTTAGATTCGAATCATCTTCTATAATATTAATTTCACATGCCATAATTCAAGATTCTTCATAAATTACTAATATTTTTTGTGCTTTTGGTTTATCAATTTTATTATGAAGAAATTTAATTTTTAAATTACCTCTTCTGATATGGCAGTGAATACTGGACAATCTCCTCAAAGATGAAGAAGAGACTTGAAGCAACAGATGTGTATTTCCACAGAAAGATTCTGATTATAGGTCAGAAATAGAAAACTCATATTTACCGAACAGCTAAGCAATGACGAAGTTTTAAAGAAAATAAAAGTCAAAATGACACTTATATTTAGAGTCAGAAAGGGACAATTGAAATGTCTTGGGACTATAGTGAAGAAAGAGAGCTTCGCAAATGTGACACCCACAGCACATATTGAAGGCAAGAGGAAGAGAAGGAAACTTCGCAATAATCTACCTAAGGAGATTGTGTTAATAGATGACAGTGTTTAGGAGAGATAACAAAAAGACGAAATTTACTACGACCTGCAAAGTGCAGAAAAATGTGGATAGCCATGATCGCCAAATTGCTGTAGGAGAACAATACATAAAAAAGAAGAAAAGCGTTTTAATGAAAATGACGAAAGCAATAAGATTTTAAAATTCCCTTATACTTAAAGCCAACGAATACAGAGAAACAGCGATAGACTCAAAACATTTCATAATCGCAT
Organism: Acanthosepion lycidas; assembly: GCA_963932145.1. Lineage (NCBI taxonomy): Eukaryota > Metazoa > Mollusca > Cephalopoda > Sepiida > Sepiidae > Acanthosepion > Acanthosepion lycidas. The sequence continues at coordinate 130,672,984 of OZ010582.1, read as the reverse complement.
TTTATCTGATATTGAAACCGCAATTAAAATTTTCCAAAGCGGTTTCCATGTTTTCTATTAGAAGACTGGAGTTTGTGCAACATTTATAAAGCAAAGAACGTGCTCGGCCCAATTTCTAAAAAATAACCATTCGGAATATCAGATTTCGACATATTTAGAAGTAGAAAGTTCATATTTACTTTGAAAACAACGAGTGCAAAGGCAATCGTCTTTCTTATATTTTAACATATTTTAAGGCTGTACTGAATAAAGATTGGATTCGTAATATTTGAAAAATATAGCTATATATTTTCTTTGTTTAACAAAGATAATGTTTAACAACAAATTTGGAAAAGATTACGACAGCTTAAACAGAAAACTGTTCTCATGAAAGCGTAGCATCCTTTGGTTTTTGCAAAATAGTTTTTCCCTTCGGTATCTCTCTATATTTCTGAGATAAGATATTATGTACACTATTTACATTATTCGGACTATTGTCTTCATCTTTGTCGCCATATTTAATAAAATGTTTCGGCCGTTGTTCTAGTGTCACGTGCCATGTTTAATGCATGTCAGTTATCAGTTATCTCCTGTTAATTCCCCTCCTTAACCGGGTATTGAACTCACACTCTTTGGGCCCTGTTACGGGATCTAACTAACGTCTTCATCCACTGTGCCATGTGTCTTTGAGGCAGTGGAGAGCTTGGAGAAGGAATTTAACAGGAGATAACTGATAACCGACATTCATTAAACATGGCAGGTGGAACTGGAACTGTCTACTCCAGTGAGAGAAATAAAGCGTTCAGTTCGACATTCGAACCAATTGAAGAAGGCCGGAGTCTACAACAGCCGAAACGTTGTAATAAATATGACGAAAAAGATAAGGACCATAGTCCGAATAATGTAAATAGTATAGTTTTCCCCTTGTTCAGCCGAGAGTCATAAAAGTGTGAGCAGTTCAATGATAGTCATACTCTATTTATTTCAAAGTGCTGTCTTTTGTATATTGTTACATTTATCTAAGGATAGCCAGTCAGCTGGATTTGAATAAGCAGACGCCATCTGCAAAGGATCAGAAAGGGAACCACTTCCTGCAAGTCGCTTCCTGGCTGAATATTTTAAGCACTAGCGTAAACTGAATATTTTAACATCTAGTGTAAACCGGATCCATGTTTTCTGTTTTGATTCTAGTGTAAACTGAACCCATATCGACCATTTTAACTCCAGTGTAAAGGGTTTGGTTTGGTTTATTTTGTTTTACTGCATATAAACCTCAATGGGTTATTTAATGCCGATAACATTTTTAGGATAGATTCGTAAGAACAGAATATGTATTCTTTGCTTTAGATTGGTTTCATTTATTTTGTTTAACCTCAGTGTATTATTTAATGTGGACAATTTTTTTTATTGCTGGCAATATTTTGTTTTCTTAAAAAATCTGTTTCTGGTAATAGTTTTCCTTCAAAATTTTATTACTGGTAATAATTTTTTTCAAAAAGTATTGCTGGTAATGGTTAACTATTTGCCCATAGCTGGGATCCTAACAGGTGCTACCACCCTGGGTCAGGGTGGACCTGGGAAAACCAGCAATTAAGTTGGTTCCACGCTTCTCAAAACCTGCTGATCAGAGGCCTTGCTGCTGGACGTAGTTTATCGTCTTACTCAGGATGCGGATGTAGTTTGAGGTCTTAGCCAGGACGTCCCGTTTAAACGGGATACATGTCTAGCTTTGTACCTTTTTTTACTCTAGTGCAAACCAAGCCCATTTCTACCTTTTTGGCTCTTCTCTAAACTGGAGCTCTGTCTATCTCATTGACTCACATAGACTTATGTCTATTAATTCCCGGCAATTTTCGTCCTTTAAGAATTATATTGACATTAACTTTTCATATGTCATTAGCTTATCCAACCCAGCCGTAAATATAAAACGTCGCTTTGAGACTATTATTCTGTAAAGCTATAATTAGCAATTAATAAAGTATTTGAAATTAATGGATTCTTTCCGAAGAAATACTTATTCATTTGTCGTATTCTGCCGATTTCTCAATATCAGACTCTTATTTTGCTCCCAGCAACACTCCTTGTCCGATCATACGATTCCAAATATTTGAAGATCTCGATAAATTCCTCCAATCAAAGCAGGAATCGATGTATCGAGAGATAACATACAAATCATTTGAATGTTTGGCATAAAGAATAGAAAACCAGAGAAAATATTTGCATCTCCGAGCAATGCTGTTATGCATTCTCATAAATAATAAAATCTGTTTAAAATACCAGAAAAACTGACGTCATCTTCATGTGCTTTACGCCCAATTCTGTTTAAAATTTATACATATCGCATATTAATTTTGAAATAGTGTAAATAAACAAGTGAGAACGGAACAAAACAACATTATAAGAAATGTTTTTTTTTCATATGAGTTTAAGCGTGCCTTTTAGAAAGACTAAAACTATGATTGATCTACAACATATCGCTTATTTGTAGGTATTTATTTGTTCGTATTACTTTAAAAGATATATTTAGTGTATACGAATGTTGGAGAAGATATCCCTGTTTTTTAAGCAGTGCAAATCTACGTCTACCGGCCTGTGCATTCAAGAGACTTCATAAAAAAAATCTGACTTCCGGCAACTTTCGAAACTGAGCCATCTTAATATAGGATTTTGAATAAATTCTAGTATTTCCTTAGAAGTGTCTTTGTTTCCAATTACGATAGAAATCGATTCGATTTATTCCGGGTCTCTGCGTCAATTTTTATATCCTAGTCAGGTCGACAGTTTTACTATTCAGCAGCCGCTCTAATATTGAAGCCCTGTATCAGTCGCAGCATAATAAATGCCTATAAGTGTACCTGCATAACGCCATCGTTAAAAAGCTGGTGACGCTGTCGGGTTAACCACTCCTAATTTTTTAAACTTATCTCAGAGGGCGCTCTCCGGACTATAAATACTCTGCGATAATTTTTCGTAGCCTCTTCTTGTCTTATCGCGGAGAACGCGCTTTCCTTTCAGAAACACACGAGCTAACCACTCATACACAATACATGTATGTACACACATTCACTCACTTCAAATACTTGGAACCCAATCGGTTTTTACATTCTTGTCTTACACACATTATTGTCCTTGTCACTTGTTTACCTTTATTGCTAATACATATTTATTTTTTTGTACATATATGTTGGTTCTTGTCGTTTCTTTTTTATTTTCACACATGGACTCGCATTCCAAGTCCGCCATTTTTGTTGTGGGTATTTCAGGAGACAACGTGTTATTCCCAATATCAAACACCGACGTTACTAACCCCAGCAATAATGTTGGGAAACGCATAACCTCCCGCAGCAAAACTAATAAGTACCGTGTGTTAAATCCATATTGGGATGCTTTAGCAGGATAGGTTAATAATTAATAGCATGATATTATTTTATTAAAATAAATCTATGAATTCTTTAGAAATGCATGTATGTATCTATCTTTCTATCGTTACGTCACTGTGGGTCTATGTATCAAAGTATCAAGTGTCACATGGTTAGTTTACCTGCAACTAAATCTGTACTCCCACCAGGATTTTCTCACGATCGTGATAACGAATACGACTCCCGTAACTCATTTTTCTTCTCTTAGAATGGCTGAAACCATTGCTATAGAGATCCGTCTACGCTGCTCTTTGCCCATAGATAGTGCGAGGGGGAGAGGTGGATTCATATCATTATCAAGAGTATTTGCGCGTAAGCGAATGTAACAAATTCGACTGGAATTCGAACTTTAGCTTTAAAAGCCTTATCATTTACACCACCTGCTTTTCTAATAGGGTTAAAAACAAGACCTGTCAGCTGCCTTCTAGCACGGGATAAGGGATATAGAAATGCCTGAAATGGTGTCCGAGCTAGTGGCAATCTGACTGGGAAGGTTTTGTACCTAAGTCTTTAACTAAGAGAAGAAAAACTTTTATGCAACACTTGCTTTCACTGATGCTGACTGCTTCTTCTCTTGGGAACATGCTTTTCTTGCTAGGGGAATGGGGTTGATGCAGTTCAACGTTTTTCTCCGTTTTAAGAACTTATTGCGTAAGCTCTATAGAAAAGTCGATTTACTGGCCGTAATGGCCGAGAAATTTTCATAGAAAATATGCGTCCTCCGACAGGAATCGAACCTGTATCCTATACGGAACCATCATACAGCCTGACGTGCATCTACCGATTGAGCCTCAGAGGAGCGTTTCGGTTAGCAAGGTCGATTTTCTGTTTTTAAATTACAATTCTCCAATCGGTAAAAGCACGTCAGGCTGTGTGACGGTTGCGTATAGGATACAGGTTCGATTCCTGTGGGAGGAGGCATATTTTCTATGAAAATTTCTCGGACATTCAGGCTGGTAAATGCTGTTAATACTGTTTATTATAAGCAAAGCATTTACTTAAATATTTGTATCTATAAAAAGAAGGTATAAAGATTAAAAATATCTTATAAATAATTGTCGGACTTTGTCCATTTCATAATATGTGTCTGTCTATCTATCTATCTATCCTCGTCTGTATTCATCTATGACTATGTATGCGTATCTATCTTGAACAGATAGGCAACTTTATTTTTAATGACACTCACAATGACAAAGTGAAATATTGTTACATATAGAAAACATATCAATGTTAAATCCGTCGATATCCATGTGCCTTTTAGCATCGGTTGCTTTAGTGTAAGTTGTGAATTTACTGGAATGTTACTATAAAGCATATAATAAACATAATCCAGTCGGTAATTGAGAAGAAACAGATTTTTCGTTGAATTATCGACTTTTGAAGCGTGCACTGCATGACACCATTCAACTGCGAGCAGGATTTCATTTTCTGATTTGTTTATGCAGTTTACAATCTATTGATATATATTTTCGTTACTTTTCGAAAAAATCCATTTAATATTGCTGAATATGAACCATTTCTGCTCACATAACTCTCTTTCTCTCACCGTGTATATATATATATATATATATATATATATATATATATATATATATATATATACATATATATATATATATATATATATATATATATATATATATATATATATATATATATATGTATGTATATGTGTGTGTGTGTGTGTTCACAAACAGGGAAAGAAAAAGAGACGTGCGGCTACTGAAACCCGTCCATGAAGCCCTTCGAAAAAAATTATGATGCATAGCTATTAGGTTGGTGCAAAAATAATGACGTAATAATGTCGTTTTTGACGTATTTTTTAACGTCAAAAAACGACATTATTACGTCATTATTTTTGCACCAACCTAATATTTGTTCAGAGGTTCAAGCAAAGAAAATTTCAATACTACTTTTCACAAATATCACAATCTAGCTCCGAAAGCAGAAAAATATTTATTTATCTATAAATTTATAACTAAGTCTGTCTGTCAGGTTCTGTGTGTCTGTGTGTATATATGTATGTATGTATTAGGTTGGTGCAAAAATAATGCCGTTTTCTCACATAGTAACATATGTAAGAAAACGAAATTATTTTTGCACCAACCTAATATCCATCTATCTATCGAAATGACCTTATCTAAACAAACTTTAAAACTGTGTATATATTTCTGTGAATTTAGGAAATATTTGTACCTATTACAGTCTGTTTAAATCAATCTATCTTAATAACGCTATGCCTATCTTTCACAGTCATTTCTAATTTTTATATATTTGCTCCTTAATATTCTCTCTCTCTTTCTCTCTCTCTCTCCCTCTCTCTCCATCTATCTATCTATCATTTTACAATACGCTTACTTTCAATTCAGGTTAGGTTTCTTTAAATATATCTATTTCACTGTATACATTAATCTATCTTTCCTTTTCATATTATCCATGTATATATATAAATACTGAAAAATTCGGATTATTTACCTAGCGTGTTCTTTCCTATGTATTTGCATATATATATATATATATATATATATATATATATATATATATATATATATATATATATATTTTCATACATATATGTATATATATTTTTTCATACATATATATATATATATCTTCATACATATATATATATATATATATTCATACATACATATAAATATTTTCATATATATATATATATATATATATATATATATATATATATATCAGTATCTTTATACCTGTTAATGACTCAATCAATATATATTTGTTGCTATAAACCGAAAACAATTTACATTTATCTGTCTAAACTTTTCTTTCTTCCACTCAGAGGATGGAAATGCTGAGTTGCTGATATAATTGTTTGTTTCGCATTGGAGTCAGTAGAAAAAGCTAAAATATCGAATACTCATGTTAAAACCATCAGTAAAATCACTACTTAGATGATTAGCACAAAACCAGGTTTCTGTTTCGCTGTATATGGCCGCGTACCGATTTAAGTTAAATTTAAAGCTTCAAATATCTGTTCACTTAGTAATGAAAAATGATGAAGAGGCTAATTCCACTTGTCACTGCGCGTCCAGAAATTTGAAAAAATCAAATGTTTTCTTCCAGATAATGTTTAGATTAGTAAATAATTAGAATTATTTTTCTAATTTATTCATCATAGTATTAATCACTTTTTCATCTTGTTACATATTCAGAATAAAGAAAAGAAAGAAATTACGAGCACGGATAATAAGAAATATTAATTAAAATAAAATAAAATAAAATAAAATAGTCACACAATAAATATCGTTGGAATGATGTTTCGGGTAAAAAAAATTGTTCCGATAATTACACAAATCTCATTATTCGACTACGAAAATGAAATCCCGCCTTTCGAGGAGGTTAAACCAACAGTCAGCTAAATTGTTTATTACATCGTAAAAAAAAAGTTAAAAAAAAGAAAGAAATTAAAGCAAAAAACAAAACGAAAAGAAATAAAAATGAAAAAAAATAAATGAAAAATCGAACAAAAATCAACACAACACGAAAACAAACGAAAAACAAAAAATACAAAAAAAATGATTCCAGTTTTGGAGCCAAGAAGTCTTCGTAATATTTGTTAATTGTTAGAATTACTAATTATCGAATAGGTTTTACATAAAGAAAAACGAATTATTATCCTAATATTTAAAAAAACTAAGATAATCGGGGTTTGCATAAGAACAACCTACCCCAATTCCTTTGTCGTAATTGCAATATTAGGATAAACGCTGTTATATTTAACAGTCCCCTGACAAGGAATGTATGTGGAACAAGGCCGAGTTTAACGTAGTTTTCTCCGAGCCCGTAGGCTCGGCTAAAAATATTCCCTTAGAACCCGCATGATCGGATTCAGGATCTGTCTAACACCCCGGACGAAACTTTACCCTTCAGCAAAGCTTCGTCCGTGTTCCTCTCTGCCAAGGCGAAGAGTTTGTCAGGCAAACGGACTATGGCACCGTTCCCATAGGATGGACGTTCATTTTGCCACGACTCATCTAGAATGGCTTTTATCTGTTTCAATGTTTCATGCATTGTGTAGTACAGTGTAACCCGGATATAAGAGAATTGTTGGGACAGGATAAGAAGTCTCTTACATCCGGGTTTCTTTTATATCCGGGTTTGGTCTATTTTGTTTAGGTAAGTATGGCTCTAATTTGGGACCATAGAAAACCTCTCTTATATCTGGGTTTCTCTTATATCCGGGTCTCTTATATCCAGGTTACACCTAACAGTTTGTCCAGGTTTCAGTTATTCGTAATAAAGAGCTCTCTTTGAGTGGCTTTTGTCTATTTTGTTTTACGGCATATCAACCTCAATTGGTTATTTAATGCCGACAAAAATTATATTGTTGATATTATTATTTTTTTGAAATATCTATTTCTGGTAATATTTTTTTCCTTCAAAAATTCTATTTTTGGTCATTTTTTTCCTACAACAAATCTATTTCTGGTATTTTTTTCTTCAAATGTCTGGTAATAATTTTCTTTCAAATATGTATCGCAGTTAATATTTCTTCTTTTTTTCTCCAAAAAATGTAAACCTGGTAATATTTTTTTACAAAGTATTTCTGGTATAAAAAATATTTTTACACTTTCATAGTGTTTTGACCCCAGTTTAGGAGGTTATCTATTTACCCATAGATGGGATCCTGACAGGTGCTACCACTCCGAGTCAGGGTGGACTTGGGAAAGCCAGCAATTAAGAGGTGGTTCCACGATCCTCAAAACCTCCTGTTGGACGTAGTTTATTGTCATACCCAGGACGGCTATTTAAGGGACTTCAAAACTAGTACATAACTTTTCCATTAGATTTATTAAAGACAGAGATAATAATGATTGAACATAAATTTAGTAAATAGCTGCTTTATTCATTTAATAAATCCGTTATTCACAGACAGTAACTATTTTGTTAAAAAAAATCCGTGTGGTGATCAAGAAGAGAAATACAAATGTTTTATATCCATTTCCTTAAATTTATATAGAAATTATTTTCACAGATTCATAAAGTTTCTTATAACAATGTTTGCACAACTAATAAGGGGATAAACAAATGATGGAGAAATAATTCTCTAAACTTACACAAATGAAAACCTTAGCATCTTTAGTATTAACCCAATATTAATTGCCCAAAATGAGTGATTCCAGGTTTAATAATGCTATCACAATTAGAGACAAGTAAAATTAAATCCAGTGAAAGTGAAGAACAACGTGTGATGGAGCACAGTTATTATCTACAATATGGTGACCATGTTCTTTTCAAAGAATCGTTATTTTATTCGTGGTGTTGGTAAGACCGCATTGATCTTTTATTTGAATCTTGAGGCAAATCAAAAATATATTCTCATTGAAGTCATGTTCTTCTAAAAACAACAACAAAAAAACACCAGTAATAAACTGAATAAATAAAAAAAAAAATCGATCTTGAGTCTAACCGTCAATCTCTCCGATTTCTTTAGCGCCGAACACAAACACTCACACTTAGTGATATTTTTTGCTCTCTTCTGATTTGCTTCCAAACATTCTTCTTTTTATTCAGTGACAATCTACGCATGCGCATCGATTCAAGTCGAGAAAATCCTTGAACTTAAACTGTTTAGGTTTTCAACAAAAATTACTTGTAAAGAAGGAAACAAATATAATGAATTGACGAAATAAAACAAATAAACCGACGAGAAATATTTTCTTAAAAAATATAAAGAAAATTAAGGAATTAACATAAAAAAAAAATCAAAATCAAAACTAAAAATGAAACCAGAAGGCGTGAAGTTGTTTAAACAGTTGTTTTTTTTATAAAAAGAAGCAAATCAGAAATTAAATGATGAATATTTTTTCTACTTTTTACATTTATTATTCCTTTTCTCGTTTTTAATTAAACTTCATTTTCTTTTTCCCCTTTAACGGGGAGTTCATTTGAGCTGTATCAGACCTTTCCCGACTCTCACACAGTCTCTTTCTGTCCCTATAGTTTCTTTAATATATTTCACTATAAAAGAAAGTATTGTAAAATTCGCAGCCCAACCAAGAAGGGATTCTAAAAAAATAAATAAATAAGAAATAAAAAAGGGAAATTTTGCTGTTTCGTCATTTGTCAGAGTTTGAGAATGTGGTTGTTCTGAGAGGTTATCAGTTCTCCAATCGCAAGCAGTCACTCACGAGATATATGATTATACACTCCTGGTCAAAATCTTAAGACCAGATACAAAATGGTTAAAATATGTAAAATATACCAAGAAATTGTTTGTTTAAAAATAAAAAAAAATATGTTTGTTTGAATTAATTATAATCTCACAAAAATAAATAAATAAATAAATAAATGAAACTAGACACAGATCCGGATTAGAGTTACAACGGTAGACATAGACTCGACTTGCTTTGGAGCAAAAAAAAAAATGATAGACAAGCCGGATGAGAATTAGAGTAAAAAAAACGCCATATATACCAGTTTGCATTTGAGTAAAAAACGTAGACATGGTGACTTTATAAACTAGATCCAATAAGGCAGACATAGATTCGGTTTGTACTAGCCAACGATGTAGATATAGGCCTGGATTGAACTAGAATAATAAGAAAAAGGTACATAGAATCCGGTTTACACTAGAAAAAAAAGTCAAGCATAAGTCTAAATTACAAGAGAATTAAAAACGGAGGCATAGGTTTGGTAGATTTTGATCCATTTTGCACTTGTTCGCTCTATACTCGAATCAGCATTACGGTCATCATTGCTCTTTCCAGGGAATGTAGTCGGCCTTATCTAAGCCTCTCCAACAAATCAGATAACGATTTTACTCAGGCTGAAAATATATTCGTTTTCTCTAAGAGCCTGAATATAAAGTTAAATGAAATCTAAACCTTTTCTAGCTTTGCGTTTATCAAAACGGTAACAGTTATTTCACCAGGGACATTCATTTCTTCTTACAAATGTGCAAAGATTGTTATCTAGCACGTGTTTTCTTTTCCCCCTACAGTTGTTGTCTAATTTACAACACGTGTTTTCATTTATGCCACCGTAAGTTCAGTTCGCGTTTATATATTTTTATGCTTTTGCTAAACATCCTTTTGTTCGCTCTCTGAAAGAACTTTCATTATTTATTTTCCGCTTAAAAAATACAACAAATTTAAATTTACTCCTTGGGGTTCTATGTTGGGATTTACCACTCCTATTTGTTTCATTTCTAATTAAAATCACCCGTTTACCCCTATCTATCTATCTATCTATCTATCTATCTATCTATCTATCTATCTATCTATCTATCTGTAAATATCTATTGTTCAGTCTGTTCAAATCTTTTTCTGTCCTTATCTATCTATCTATCTATCTATCTATCTGCAAATATCTATTGTTCAGTCTGTTCAAATATTTTTCTGTCCTTATCTATCTATCTATCTATCTATCTATCTATCTATCTATCTGTAAATATCTATTGTTCAGCCTGTTCAAATTTTTTCTGTCTTTATCTATCTATCTATCTATCTATCTATCTATCTATCTATCTATCTATCTATCTGTAAATATCTATATTTCAGTCTGTTCAAATCTTTTTCTGTCCTTATCTATCTATCTATCTATCTATCTATCTATAAATATCTATTGTTCAGTCTGTTCAAATATTTTCTGTCCTTATCTATCTATCTATCTATCTATCTATCTATCTATCTATCTATCTATCTAGCATCATCCGTGTCACTCTATCTATCTATCTATCTATCTATCTATCTATCTATCTATCTATCTATCTATCTATCTATCTATAAATATCTATTGTTCAGTCTGTTCAAATATTTTCTGTCCTTATCTATCTATCTATCTATCTATCTATCTATCTATCTATCTATCTATCTATCTATCTATCTGTAAATATCTATTGTTCAGTCTGTTCAAATATTTTTCTGTCTTTATCTATCTATCTATCTATCTATCTATCTATCTATCTATCTATCTCAACCCACCCCTTTTTTCCAATCATAATTTTCCAATCGCTATTGATCTGTCCGTTCCCTCGTTTCTTCCAATATATATTCCCCGATTTGATTTCAATCCCTTTTTTCGTTCTTTTTTTTTTCTCTCCTCAATCCCTTTTCTCATACATCAATATTTACGCTCTCTTTCACTCACCCGCTCTAACTTTCATACCTACGAGCCGTTCTTTGCTTACATTTACTTCTTTTGAGATTCACCAGCGAGGAATATCCACATTATTTGCATCGCTGCCAGTGCAGAATGGATACAAACAGTTTCGCAATCAATATAATCCGCCACAGGTAAAAAGAAAAGAACACATTGTGATCAAAACGATGTAAACAGGTATCAGGGAAAAGAATCCAGCACAACCCGAGACAAAAAAAAAAAAAAAAAAAATGGATGAAAAAGACCCTTCCGCCTTTTGGCCGAATTGTTTTTTGTTTTCGAAAGATAAAAGTAGCACCTATGCAACTTTTTTGAACCACAAATTCCAGTGATCAACTATTAGAAATCATTTTCTATTCTGGGTATTTTTTTTTGTATTGCTGTCAAGTGGTGTTGGCTTTAAACAACGTTTATTCGCGTGATTAAATTATGTGGAGACTAACAAAACAATTCGGAAATGTACAAATCACAAAGTAGTAATTCAGTAATTTTTTTTTCTTCTTCGATAGTTTTCTTGTAACTAATCCCTTGTCAGTAGCTATTGGAGTACACAAAATTACCGTTTGTAATATAATTCTTGGAGATGTGTAATATTTTTTATTATCCCGTGACCTGTAGGGTCACTGGTCACCATGTGTACTGCATGTAGTAGAAATGGTGTTTTTTGGGCAAGATAGCCTAGTGGAGCCCAACGCTCTACAGGTCGGCTTTGAATTCAAAGCTTTTCCTTCTCCACCCAAGGTTATAGAACCCAGCCTGTCCTGCTATTTACCCATAGCTGAGGGAGAGAAGAAGAAGATTTATACCTTTCCCAAGGCTATTAACACGTAAGTGAATGTATTGGATCCGACTGGATTTCGAACTCGGCTCTCCGTTTCCTCAATCCGAGTCACTATCCATTATTCAACCAAAGAGCGTAATGTGGTTTTCTAAGGATAGATTAAATGTGGATTACCCAGTGAGCATCAAACTCACTATTTAGTCGTAACTGATCTTCATTTTTTTTAAATAGCTGGCCATTAAATAACAAAACTAATGTTGAGCAGTCATTAAATAATCCGAGCTAACGTAACGTACTTTGAGACTTATTATTAGTGTTGATATAATATACTGCTATAAAAGCCCATGAATTCATTTCTTCTCACAGATGTGGTTTAACGAGGGTAACGTTGCAATCAGTAAATTCTGAATCCAGAAGTAGCCTGAACATAGGCATCATCAGTTTATCTTTCCCTAGACCTATGGCTGTAGTTTATGTGGTGCCCCTTAAACCTTTTCGGGATACAGGATTCGTGACATGACGTGACGTATGAAGTTTTGTGCTACTGTATTTGGTGGCCGGGAGTCACTCCAAGTGAAACGAGAACGTGTTTTTCTTGATCGGGTGTGAAATATGAGTGAAAAGCCTAGCCTGGCATCCTATCATAATACTGTAAAATATTTTCCACCGCATTGTCTCGCTTCAACTCTTCATTTTTTTTTTAAATAGCTGGTCATTGGTCATGATGTCAGATCGTAGGATTATAATTATGAGACAATCTCTTTTAGACTTTAAGAAAAAAAAAACTTATTAATAATTATACATTAGTAGATAATCTCGTTAGTAATACAACCAAGTAAAACTTTGACAATTGTGATTTCTTCATTGACCGTTTTATATTCTTCATGTCTGCCATTTCATTAGGTATTGATGGTTTATTTTAGCAAACATGATTCGAAAGCACATCATGTGTGCGGCGGCATGAAGCTGTTTCCAACAATTCAACTGACTTCAAATGGCAACAGTACTCACCAGATATTAACCGAATTGAGAATATATAACGGAGAAACTACATTTCCTGCACGCATGGCTGACAAGCCCGGCATAGTTATGGAGAACACTTGAATGAGCCTGGACAGCTATACCCAATCAAAGACTCCGTCGCTTTGTAGAATCCAAAATACGTCACGGATTCATCGCTATTCAGTCGAAGGAAGGAAGGAAGTTTATTTCAAATATTGTTCACTCAATACAAGGCCCAAGAACAATTCTAGGTCGAGACTTTTTAAAATTTTTTTCATCATTTCCTCGAAGCAAGGCAATAAAGTCATTAAGACGCAAAGTGGTTATTGAGTGTGAGAGAATATGAGATTAATGTTATTAAGGAGTGAGAACAGAGAAGAAGAATCAAAGAGACAGAAAATAACGATTGACATTGCATTTAAATATTTGAAAAGCAAAGTTGACCATAAAGCAAGAAACTGGAAAAGGGTTCCACAAGTGAGAAGTAGGAGAGAAGAAACTGTTAGCATAGAACTTACGGTTATATCTAGCCATTACAGCTGAAAAATGAGGTGACTTGCTGCCAATCTAGTACTGCGCTTAAATTCATAAAGTCTAGTTACCATAGAGGTAATCACTAGCAGGAAATTATTTATAGAAATGGTACAGGGAAGCAACGTTACGATGGTGGGAAAGTAACTGGAGCCGAGATGCCAGGTGATAACCAATAACTTTGCAGATTCTTCTTAGGATTTTCTCAAGAATCTCTAAATATATATCACAAGCACCAGACCAGATGTGGCAGCAATATTCAAAGCAAGGACTGAGTAAGATTAATGTAAGGGTATATACGAAGGTAGTAATAAGCACTTATTATGGGATATATATGTGGGAATAATAGAAGTTGACTCTTGAATTTTAGAAAATAAGATGGTAGTAATCGGGGTTTTAAATTGATTGATATGCTTTTTATGGCCCGTCAGCCATTTGCAGATTATGTAGAGCCAGAAAATATTCTTAGATTGTAAGATGTTTTGGAGATAATTACGATTTATTGATACAAGTCCTAATAATTAACCCATAGCTGGAGGGTCAAGAGGTGGATTTATACTCCCAACGACCTTTCCGTTTAACTGAATATCAGAAACCTAACTGGAATTGTATCTCAGCTCTCCGATTTCCAAATAAGAGCCGTTATCCATGACACCACCTGTACATCATAACTTACAGCACCTGGTATTGAAAAGCGGTCTACCATCAGGCTTGACCTCGCTCATATTTGGCATTCATACGAGAACCGGTGTTTCAACGTGATATGGCCATTTGATGTAGTGTTCGAGAAAGTGTTTTTTCCACTAAGTAACAGTAATGGGGAAGAAGCCGTCTGAGTAAAACTTCCTTCTCGTTAATTGAATGGAAAGGGATTGAGGTTGAATAACATCCGGTGTCCATGGCATGTCCATAGAAGTAGAAGAGGCGGCTACATTTAATAGTTTCGACAGTGAAAAGGTGCGAGCGAGATGCCAGCCTAGTAGAACGCATAAATGCATGTGGTCTGGGAACCAGCGAAAGCAACTCATCGGAGCAGTTACCATGAAAGTATTTGTAAAAAAAAAAAGACAGAGGGAAGCGACGGCACGTCTGTGAGAGAGCGACTGGAGACGAGATGCCAGATCAAGGCCAATTAGATTGCATATCCGTCTCTGGATTTTATCAAGAGACAAACATGAAGGGACACCTGACCATATATGGCAGCAATACTCCATGCAAGGGAGAATGGTTGATTTGTAATTTTGAAGGATCGACTCCGGCGAGGAAAATTTCCAGGCGCAGCACAGGGAGCCAACTTTCCTTGCGGTGGACGAAATGAATGAAACACAAAATTAACATTTGCTGTGCAAGTAGCGATAGAGTAGCGAGTTGCGAGCAAGGTTTCGAATCTGGGAAAGGGCTGCATATGGAAAATAATTAAACGTTATTAAACTTTAAATTTGAGCCATTTTAATATAATTTATTAGGGTATTAGGTATTTTTCGGCAAAGTAATCTGTGTAGATTAGACGATGATTTTAATAAATCAGTTTGTCCTTGAGATCCCGAGAAAAGTAAAAGATACTCTAGAAGCAGATTGAGCGCTAATCTTCTAATACGTTTTTGAATGAATTTTATTTCCTACTTGTTATTTTTAAAAAAATCCTAATCCTATATCTATGTTTATTTATACATATGTAATTGAACTGGATACCGAAACTTTGGAAAATTCCAAGCAAATACAATCAGAAACAGATTCTTTAAGAGGTTCGACTCAAAATAGGCCACGATAGAAAAATCGATCGATTTTCCTCCCAGCTGTTTATAAATTTGACCAAGTGTATTTGGAAGTTTTACAAATCTAAAAATCTAAGAACAGCCTTTAAAATACGCCGTATAAACAGCTTAATCTGAGTATTCCATCTATTTTTTCGTGAATGTAATGAGATTATCGGTTTTCTCAAGGATATTTAAGGCGTTCTGTACGGAAAGAATATTTCTTTATTGTTTACTCTTACCTATTGTTCTGCAGATGTGAATTCTTTGATATCGCGAAGCGAATTAAATCTACAGATATCATAAAGAATGCTAAAATAGTACAATCATCATCATTATCATCATCGTCGTCATCGTCATCATCGTCATCAGCCTTTCGACTGCTTCAATCGCGGGTAGGGGGATCTGAGGTCAGAAAAAAAAAACCAAAAAAAAAAACCAACCCAGATTTGATTCCTCCTTCTCATGATCCTTTCATTGTGGGCTTTCGGATAGTTTGGCGGCACCCGTCTCCTCTCCATCTCCTGAAAAATATGGTGTGAGTTCGCCCTTGCTCCGTAAACTAGCCCTCAGGTTTTGAATTCTGCTAGACCGGTTGCCACCCAAGGCTACAGGACCCAGGCTGTCCTGCTATTTATCCATAGATGGGAGGTTATGGAGAAGAGATGGATTCAAACCTTTCCCAAGCGTATTAGCACGTGAGTTTGTGTAAAGAATTTAACGTGTTAATACCCTCGGGAAAGCTATGAATCTATTTCTTAGTGTACGGACTGAAAGCAACTCACACCATATTCCGGGCTTTGTCGGTCAGGAGCTTGGACAGGAGTCGGGCGTCTCCAAGCTATTTGAAAGCCCACACTGAAATTTTGTTAAGTCACTCTACGTGTGATTTTGGTACCATGTAAACCAAGTACTAACTGCTGACTAACAGACTTTTACGTTGAAGAAGGTGTCCAGACAAAGAGCAAGATTTAAAAAAAAAATACTGTTAAAGGAGCGGTGACTCTCTTGACAGATCAAAAGCCAGACTGCGTAATGGTGCAGACTATGCTCATTAGCTATGTATGCAGTTTGTGCGATGATGGCACAGCATTGCTGGGCGGAGCGCTTCCTAGTCTGAAATTAACGTCCAGGCCGGAAGAATTCCCTCGATGGAATCAACAGCTACATATGCGTGGCCAGAGCCTTGCTTACAGGTTGGAGAATATCAGCTGTGCTTTTAGTTGGAGAGGGATGGGTTTCCCACCGAGGCTATGCTGAAGGGCAGAGTCTCGTCTTGGGAAACTGACTCCGTTTTTACGTGGTCTATAGTGTATTTTTCCCCGAACCTACGGGCTCGTATACCTCACTTTAAACTCGGCCTTGTGCCACATCAAAATTCATCTATAGCTGCTGAGCATGTCGCCACCATTTTTACCCATGGAGCTATCCGTACAAATCTGGTTGGAACATTGCACTCCATTTTCTTTTCTCCAAATACGAGAAAACGTCCTTCAAAATATAATAGAATGAATGAATGTTTCAGACGCACTGAACTCGTAATACAATCAGAACGCTATCATCTTTACCTGATCTATATTATTTATTCTGATCATAAAATTTATATTCAATTTTACGTATCGATTTGAAACGATCGAAAGATTCTTTGTTTTAAAGGATTAACCTCGATTCTGGAAACGAACGGAAATAGTACTTTTTGTGATTGCGATAAAAATCAGCAAATATTCATTCGATATATTTTGACTTAATAACCGAATTTATAATGCTTGTTAAATGAAACATTAGTTGCAGTTGTGTGACTAAGGCAAATCGAATAAATAATACCAATTACATTGTGCTATTAATAGGATATTAGTAGGTTGTTTTAACAACAAAGAAAGTCGCCTACCAATACAAGGGAGATAGATATGGTACAACAAACTATAATAGACATTGCAGAAAATATATACACTCGAAAAACGTGAAAAGAACGACAGATCTTGAGATCATACAAGAGAAATATTTCTGGCACTTAAAAGAAACCAATAAAACACCTAGAGTAAAATGGAAATTAATAAAAAAAGCTAGAATATGTAGGTCATAAAATGACCCATCTCCTTTTTGAGTACATGAGGAACTATATGTTACACAGATTATAAAAAATAAAAAATTACTGAATCAAAGAAATTAAATAGTTATTCTTTGCCGACATTGTCAAAAATTTTCCTTAAATAATATGTAAAAATAAAATAAAAATAAAAAAAAAATGAAAAAAATGGAAGCTGGTAATATAGCTAGTTATATTTGATATGTAATAATAATTTTTAAATACTATAAGTAATCCTATTACATTTATTTGATTTAAAAAGAAATATATTCTATTAGAAATTAAGTGTAAAAATAATATTTAAAAATTGTGGTTTAATATAACTTATTCTAACCCAAACACCCCTTTTAGAAAGAATCTTTAAGTATATAAGTACGAATATAACGGAAAAAAATGCGGAAGAAACCCAGACGACATGCGTTGAACGGATGTCAAAATGAGTTGAAAAATTCGCCCCTACCCTCCGTAAACTTAACCTCTTTTTCGAACGTAACTCATAATTGATACAATAATAGTTAATAAAAATAAACACGCTACCGCTCCTGTCTAAATGTCTGGATTTCTCTGTATCCTTGGAAACAAAAATTATGAATTGTATGTACGTTTAAAACTCAGTAAATTTAAAAATAAGTTATTCCAAAATTCGCTTGGAGATGAAATAGAACTAATGTTTTTAATTTAATTATATAATTAAAATTGAAGTTATTAGCTTCGGTGTTTGAAAAATGTTAATTCCTGTGTAGCGAAGAAATCACATTTTAAATCAGTTAATTTATAATATTTGTGCTCTGTAAATTTACATTGAGCACTGTTTTGTAAAAATAAAAATATGAATAAGAACACTGGATTATATATCTTACTGTTTTTTCTTTTTATTACAATATATATATATATATATATATATATATATATATATATATATATATATATATATATATATATATATATATATATATATATATATATATATATATATATATATATATATATATATATGGCTCGAAAAAGGTTCTATAACGTGTTTCATCCGTTAGGACTGCATTGGATTGTGTTTGTTGAGACTATACATGCACTGAAGAACGAGAGACTCTGGTAGTTACAAAATTACACATTGAATTCAACATCCAGAGGCGACAGTCTGTTTCATCCTATATACAATCATCAGGCTATATATATATATATATATATATATATATATATATATATATATATATATATATATATTGTCATCCACAGACAGACTGTTTCGCTGTATCACAGCCCCATCAGACGTCCGGTTGTCTCTAGCTAGGATCGAAACCCGACTGAATTGGCCTCAGTCGGGGATTCTACCATTAAACCTTTCGTACATGGCAGGGATGAAGGTGAACGTAAGCGTATTTATTTTTCTAGATAAACATACAGTGACTGAGAGAACTCGATTCAATTTACCGAAGAGTCTTGCATTATTAGCCGTAATAGTCACTGTTTACAAATATATTGTGTTATATATATATATATATATATATATATATATATATATATATATATATATATATATTAGATATAACAGACAACGAATGTCTATCATGTTCCATTATGAACAGGTCTAAGTTTCGTATAGTGTCTTTAATTTCAGGAGAAAATAAAGACCAAAATTGTCCAACATTTGGATAGTATTTTATTATCTAAGCTTTCGGCTCAAATGAGTCATCATCATAGTGGTTATATGGATATTTCAACAATGATGATCATCCATAGAGAGAAAGAGAAGCAGAGGGAGATAGATAGATAGATAGATAGATAGATAGATAGATAGATAGATATTATTTACTCTATTACAGCGTTCGCATTGCTGTCTTCAGCTTTATTGACATAATCATGACGACGTTTTGGCCGTTGTTAATTCATAAACCTCATATCCCTGCTGTCTGCGAAATTAGAATGATTAGTTTTCAAATGTAGTATCAAATAACTTCTAAATTTATTAAATTTGAATATACAAGACGCCTAACTTAGAATGCGGGAAAGCTCGTATCGCAAGCCATGGCAGATGTATACGGTTTAAACAATATATATATATATATATATATATATATATATATATATATATATATATATATATATATATATATATATATATATATATATATATACTAGCTTAAAAGACGCCCTATCGGGCAGCATTTAAACAAGATCCTGCAGAAGAACCTTGATTGAGCCTTTATCACAATAGGTTGGCAGAAGTAGATGCGATAAACAACAATAAAATACAGAGCTCAAAGTTGATCGCTGCATTTAAGTATTGCATTAATATTTAAACTTACCTTTTTAAAGTTCAACGATAATTCTTTTGCAGCCACTTAATTTATAGACAATTTGATGTACGTAGGTCATTACATTCCTTACAAACAATTATTCTTTGCGTCATGAGTGACTTTCTTTGGATTTCGAAAATAATTTCGATTATTCTCAAAATTTATTTCCAAGTTATGAAAATAGTTATCCTTCAAAAAATTCGTGTCAAAATATCACGAAAAATATCGCTGAAAACAATGGCAGTAATGAAAACTTGGGAATTAGAAATTTCAGGATTGCGGGTTCGGATCCAGCCTGGAATGTTTTTAATTTGTTCACAGAGTAGGACTTTTTCCAAAATAGTATGATATACTGGGCTAAGGTATTCTAGGATTAAAGTTAAAAACAAGGACATTTTTATTTTGAAACATTGTAATTTGAGAAGAGTAACTGTTTTTCATTTGAGGATGAGCTATTGAAATTTAGAGACTTGGGACCCTTAAGTTGTTTTTATCAGTAGAATCGAAGACAGCAGAATACAAAATACAATCGCAGAAATGAAAACTTGAGAAACCCAAATTTTATGATTGCGGGTACTGATCCGGCCCGGAATGTTTTGAATTTGCTCAAAGAGTCTGCCTGATTCCAAAATGATATGATATATTGGGCTACGGCCTCTAGGAGTAAAGTTGAAAAAGTCTGACACAGTAACACAGTGACGTTCGCATTTATCATATATATATATATATATATATATATATATATATATATATATATATATATATATATATATATATATGTGTGTGTGTGTGTGTGTGTGTGTGTGACATGATATTTAATAATCACTCTCTCTCTTTTTTTATATGAATATTTTAAATTTCGCTGTTGGTTCAAGGCAAACAAAATATTTAACCAGGACATGATTACTTTGGTGTAAGTTTGGTTCTCATTTAATGTCTTGCAATGATAACCTTGGAGCAGACTAGATAAAACTTCGTATTATGAGAGATACTCTATAATCTAATGGCTAAATCGTTCGTCACACAAAACATCACAATAGGGTTGAATTCATTCTATGAGATTAGGAGATGAGATTAACTCACCTTGCCGTATGTAAGCTTTTATATTTTATTTGTTAGTTGATCAGTTGCCTCCGGTTAAGGGAGTCGCGTATAAAAAAATATGAATTTCTAAACATTTTCATGTTTTGTTCTTCTTAGATCGTTAACCAAACTATATAGACAAATGTTGTTAAACAAATTAGTATTCTGTAGTTATATACTAGTTATAAACATCTTTGCTCCCAGCAGGCTCTGTCGCTGTATAAAATGTGTCTATAAAATTTATACATATATTCTTTTCATATATTCAATGAAGTAAATACTGAAATTGTGCTCACCTAAGGGAAATAGAGAAGAAAATCGTTACTTCTGTTTCTATATGTGGACCTTCTTTTAATTATCTTACCGAGAAATGCTTTCGTGTCCCGATGATCCAGATGACCTTACCAAAGTTGGATCAATCGAAAGAAATCGAGGGTCAGTGCTTCAGGCTAAAATAGCGTGGGGATCATGGCATATGGAGAAAAGGTCATCCATAAGATTGCGCTGCACTAATGTGAGTAGGACAAAAGGGACAAGATGGCTCTGTCGAGGAATACAGGGCTATTGTGTTTCTCCTGGCACGAGATTCGAGTAACTTAAACGCATCAAGCATTTTCCGCTTATCGATATCTGAATCTAAATAAATAATTTTCGCGCGCACATACATTAGCACAGACACATCTATACAACGATATCAGGAAACACACTCATATAAATTATATATATATATATATATATATATATATATATATATATATATGTATGCATGTATATATATATGTATATGTATGTGTGTTTAAAAGCCTATATCTATAAAGTTGTCTATACAAACTCATCACAATACACATCTCTCTCTCTCTCTCTCTACATATATATATATATATATATATATATATATATATATATATATATATATATATATATATATATATATATAAAGTAAAAGATCCAAAATTACCTCATGTGAGTATAGTCTATTTCAAAGAGTGACAAACTTATGCCAGTCTTCAGCCCTAAACTGAATCACTCGGAATCAGGGCGTTTGAATTTAGTTTCGATAGCAGTCGGGGAGAAGATACAGGCCTATTCAAAGATACGCCTTGTTTAGATAAGGAGAGTCGGTTGGTGAAAAGGGGAAGGTGTGGTGTATCTCCTAACGAGAGATCGGCCGGGATGGAAGTTTATATATGACCAAAGCCTTTAGTTGTATGTAAATGAATTTAAGTTCCTAACAGGGGATACCAAACTCTACCAACCGTATATATGTTTTAATAGGATTGCCAATATATTGTATTTAGACAATAAGGGTTTTATATTATTAATTAATGAGGGATTTAAAGAAAAATAATTTAAAATTTGAACAAATTATCTAAACAATACATTTCTAAAATCTGTATGTAATACCGAAACACCTAATGGAATAAATCATACTGTACAACACACGCACGCATACACACATACACATACACACACACATATATATATATATATATGGCTTATCAAATGTAAACAAATGACGTCACACATTATGAAACGAACAAAGTCCGACAATTATTTTAAGACATTTTTATGTATACATTCTTTTTATAAAAAAATTGATACGCCATGAGCAGATATGAATGTACGTGAGAGATTTATAGAAGATTGAAGTTCGAATACATTAAATTCGACCTTGCTAACCGAACGCGCCTCTGTGGCCAAATCGGTTAAAGGCACGTCAAGCTAAATGACGGTTCCGTATAGGATACAGGTTCGGAGGACAAATATTTTATGTGAAAATTTCTCGGACATTCAGGTCGGTAAATGTTGTTTAATACTGTTTATTATAAACAGATCATTTATTTAAATATAAAAAGAATGTATAAACATAAAAATGTCTAAAAATAATTGTCCGACTTAGTCCATTTCATAATATATATATATATATATATATATATATATATATATATATATATATATATATATATATATAATTACTACCATTACAAGACTTCCTAATATTTCACATAGGATACACAATTTAATACAAGAATTTAATAGATAGGGTAAAAAGTGACACATCCAGCTAGCGTATGTATGTGTTCAAATGTAGATAGTGTATGTTAGTGCAGTAGCTATACGTGGACAAAGGCATGAGTATGCATACATATATATATCCAAATTCACTCCAAATCCTTAAAAACACTACCCCAAACTATGAGCTCTGATATATAGACGAGTTTAATACCAATATTTCCGAATTAACTTTTTCATTTTACCAAAGTTACCTCTTGATTGTTTTTTCACGTTTTCGTTAATTTCCGTGAATTCCCGTCGAATTAAATTTTGACCGGGTGACTATTAGAATGCAGGTCCGCTCACCGGTCTTCCCCTCCAGGCTCTCTTACCTCCATCATATGATACCAGTAACGGCACCTTTTCTTCTCTCCATATCTCCCAATAAGTCCCCTACAACATACTCGCTCTCTTTCTCCAAATAAACAGTACACTACAAACTGTTACCATAAGCAGTTTGTAATATAACGCGAATTTTAAAATTAAAATTCGTAGGAGAAAATGGTCATTTACTAAAGTTATCTTAATTCCAATTGTAAAGGAAATTTGCTCTGTTTAATGGGAATAAACATTGGGCGCTCTTTTGTGAGTTAGTTTTAAGATATTTCCAATTTTGTGTTAATAGGAATCACCAGGATTATACGAACAGATTGCTACCTACATATATATATATATATATATATATATATATATATATATATATATATATATACAGAAGGGGAAGAGGGAGAGATCATGCACAAACCCTCTCCATATAAACGAAACGCGCCAAATGTGCGTAGATAACTATTCTACAGTGCTCTTTTTACTCATGGACCCTAGAGGGGACTTGATAATTAGGCAGTTGAAATTACTCCCTGTCAAACATAATAATATCATTGATATGTGTGTGTGTGTGTATCTATCTATCTATCTATCTATCTATCTATCTATCTCTCTCTCTCTCTCTCTCTCTCTCTCTCTATATATATATATATATATATATATATATATATATATATATACAATATTATAGTTTGTGTGAAAGATATTGTCCGATTTTTTAAGTGGAAATGAAGTTACTTCCATTGTAGTAGAAGTTAGCTTAATCAATTTTCTGAATTATATAAATGAAGTATTTTAAGTCACCTATCTAAATGTTTTTATGATCAATACTATTGCAAATATTAAATAAAACATATAGTCAATAATCAACTACATAATTGTATGAATAAGATTTGGGTATATGACAGGAAATTTGATGTTCTTGATATTTCAAAAGTTGTTTTTCAAGACTCAACTTGGACGATCTCCACTTAAAGGATTGAGAAAACGCAAACATAGACGGATTTTTTCTCATCTGGACAATTTTTACATTAGATTAAGCTTAATAATATGTCTGAAAGAAATTCGTAGCATTTTGTAAATTAACTTCAAATGCAATAATTACATATTTTTACATAGATTTATTCAATCATATCTGTACAACTTTGTCCCATTACTTTTCCACAGTCTTTGATCCAACTTCATGGTTACTTAAATTCAGAATTTTGTGTCTTTATAGGGTTCTGCTCTAATTGTCTTTTACGGGCTTCTAGAGAATTGAAGTTCTTTGTATTAAGATAATTTTGTAAGGATTGCAATTTATGAAAATCCGAAGTAGCAAAGGTTGGGTGAGTGCAGTAGGTATTGTACGATATTCCAACCAAGCTGTAGCAATTTCTACCGGATCTATAATCTATGAGATAGGGTCTGAAGTTGTTCTGGCGGAAGACGGCAGCATAATTCCGCTCGCCTTTCGTAGATTGCTGCCTTTAATAGATTCAAATGGAGAGAGTACTCACCTACTTCTCCGCCTGACTTTGTGTAAAAAGCCCGTAATGCGCAATGGACTCCAAATCAATCAAGTTACAAAGCTTCACCTTCTTCGAATGCAGACCGGCTCTTGGAGTGGTTATTGGTGATCATTTCGTTTACTCCAGATATGTCGAGTATATCTGTGGTGTCTTGTGTCGTGTATTCTGGATTATTTGTAATCAGCATTTTGATCTGGTCATCATGAACGACTTCAAGCGAGCCAGTTCCATTTTCACTTCTAAACCTAGCAAACCACATTCAAACAGTACTCTCAGCTATTGGAGTCTCTCCGTAAATGGCGCATACATTTTTTGCTGTCTTAAATTGCGAAAATGCAGATTGATTTTTCTCAATTTTGACTTTTAATATAAAAACATTTAAAATTCACAAGCCAAATATGTAATGTACAAAAAGAAACTTTGAAAAGCCATCTTTCAGAAAATTTGATTTAAGTCAGACGTGAAACGAAATAACATGTCCAAACGTCATCTATAGTAAAAAGCTAAGAGCCTGTGTTCAAAACCAATATATATATATATATATATATATATATATATATATATATATATATATATATTCAGCGCGTACTCTCATATTTGATTATATCCCTATTGTAATAAGGCAGATTAACCGTGTAGGGTGAACAGTCATACGACCCAAAGGGTGTGACTGGCCTTCATATCTAAGTACTCAGCCAGAGCAGTGATGACAAGGGATTGCTGGGCGGTGGGTTCTCTAAATTGAGTCAAAGCCTAGAGCAGAGTGTTCCCTACATGTAATCAACGGTAACGTGTCCCTGACAAAGGCGAGTATTCAAGTCAGAGGATGTCGGTTCTCGTCTTGACTTAGAGATGGATGGGCTCTATCAGGTTTAATTGCTCAAGAGACGCTACGCAGAAATGAAGAACATGTAAGTTGGGGTGAATCTGGTCAGCTGCTCAGTTGTGCAGAGGCTGCAACCGTTCATAGGACTGATGATGATGATGATGATGATGATGATGATGATGCATTTCTTCCTATCAAGTCGACTGCACAACATCAGGAAGAATATTCAAACGTTCATTTGGCTGTTAAATGTGAATGAAAACTTTCATCTTCATAATGATCCACAAGTATTCAGTCCGGTTAATGTCAAACGAAAAAGCGGCCTATTTGATCAGCCGCATCTTTGAAACAATTTATTTAGACATTCGTTAGATTTCTTCCTTGAAATAATGGAACTTTGCGTATGAAACCATTTCCTTCTGAAAGCCATCTTTGGCTCGACAAGCACCTTCAAAAAATCAATTTTTTCTGAGCTGTCGCCTTAATAACATCTTGAGCTCAACATAGGTCAACTACTTCATGTTATATAGCCCTTTCCCAAAGCAGTATACCACCTCCATCTTGCCGACGTCTCAACCAGTGAGGGACCTTTCTTCCATTAGCTAACAAATGTTTGTACCACCCATTGAGTTCATTAAAGAGAAACACGGCTTACATCAGTGAAAAGTACAATTGAAAAATATGTTTTCATTTGCTCCCTTTTCAATTTTATTTGGTTGTTTTGATTTAAATTTGTTAAAGGAATTTTAGCGATCGGTCACACGTTTTGATGTATAATCCGACATCTTGTGTTTTTCGACATTTACTCGCCTTTGGAAGGCATGGCATTTTCATTACTTGAAAAAGCTGATATTTTTAATAAATACCATCTTGATACGGAGCATGGGTCCTTTCTTATCAAACCTGCGTCAAAGTCGTTCAGGATCTTTAGCGGAAGTTTTCACAGTTCGGTGAGACATGCCTATCATTTTTTAATTTTCCAGCATCATTTTAGCTTCTGTAAGGTCTGGCATCGTCAACCATTTTCTCTTAATTCGTCAAATCAACCTAATGATCTATTTAAAGCAAGAAATATGAAGGTGTCCATGATGCTCATTCATATTGATGTACTTGGACAATTTCAAAGAGAATTGCAAAACCCAAATATTAAGCAGCTTCTGATGCTATAGAATATAAAGATTAGGATCTTGTTTAGAATAGGAACACTTAGACCTATGTCAGAAACACAGGAATCGTAAGTAGATGTGTTGAGATTCGAGGAAATGTTGAGATTGTTGATACAAACTTCATGGATACTAAGAAAGCTTCTGTCACACAGCGATGGACATCAGATATATGATGAGAATATACGACGCATGAAGATGATAATAATAATGATAGGACGAATAATAATAATAATAATAATATATTGATGATGATGATGATGAAGAAGAAGAAAAATCAACAAAATCCCCAACTGTTGTGGACCCAGAATAGGTCCGAAAGAAAACTCGAACTCAGCAATTTAGTGAAAACATATTATTAAATAAAAAGAACGAATACAGAAGTATTGAACGTCCGTCTGACGGCAAAGTACAGTGGTCAACTCGTCAACTGTAGGCAGCGATATTTAGTTACCCCCCCACGAGGGTTACATGTGGCATAAGGCCGGTTTAACGTGGGATCTCCGAGCCCGTAGGCTCGGCCAAAAATATTCCCTCTTTGAACCCGCATAAACGGGTTCAAGGGCAGTCAACCTCTCCGAACGAGACTCTGCTTTTCAGCGGAGCCTCGTCCGAGTTCGTCTCCGCCCGAAGGCAGGGAGTTCGACTGTTTAGCTGTAACAGATCAACCGTAGACAGCTCTCTCTCGGGGGCATAATCTCCCCGTATATATAGTAATAGGACGAGTCTATTCTGTTAGTCCGCTTACCTTGAAAATACTTTTAATAACTAATTTTGAAGTTAATTTGAGTACAGTAAACGCATAGATAGTTTGGTCAATAGTGTAGCCAGGGCCAGCAGTACATACGCTTATTTTATATCTCGTGTATGATGAGACCCTCTTAAAATTAGCTTCAAAATTAGGTCTTCCAAAAGTCGCGTGATACGGGAGTAAATACTGTATATCTCACGAGTGATAATTATATTAGAACCCCTTTTATCATTTTGTGCCAGATATATAGAAGGCACGGTGGAGTAATGGATAGCGGCTTCGATTGAGCTATGGGGGAAATAGCAGGACAAACTGGGTTCTATAGCCTTGGATGGCAACTACGAGGAGAACAACACTGAATTCAAAACCTGCTATTGTTTGGGGACCCTGCTGCACGTAGTTGACCAAGTCTCTGGATTCGGTCCTTCAAAAAGTGTAGTTGGTTCTGCACGAAACCTTCACCACTATAATCAAATCTCATGTGTTGTTGTCGGGCTGTCATTTTCCTAGGAACTGATCTGCTTGACTCCCATACATCGAATTTGACGGGAGAGTCGAGTGTATATATATATATATATATATATATATATATATATATATATATATATATATATATATATATATATATATATATATATATATATATGTATCCATGTTGTTCATAATTTTTGTAGAGTATTATTTATATTGATGCGGATATAGTAAACTTAATTTTTATTTAATGAGACTTTGAGAGCTTTCAGGAACATTTGTGGTTTTTATACGATTATGGTTTAGTCCTCACTATTTGCATGCAATTGATTTAGTTTCTTTTATTATTTTTACCTTAATTTCTTTTTTCTGACTAAAGAAAATTTCATGCATTTATTATATGTGCGAAAATTTCAAACAGTGCAGTTATGGATAATCACAAAGAAAATGAATAATTAATTTCATTTCACGTTTATAATAGTTTCAGTGGAAAGTTAATTAAATTATTTCCGTTTTCTTTTCTGCTTTTTTGTCTTCCAATATGTAGAAAAAATAAACAAGCGTGATTAATGTTTTTTTCCAATACAAAACCTGAAAATTTATGCATTTATATATTTGTGTTTTTTTTGTGATTTGCTTACGGATTTCATTAAATTTAAAAGCCCTTCCCCGTTTTTCTTTTAATCAAATGCAGTTAGTAGTTATTTGAAGGTAAATAAGAAAAAGAAAGGAAGTGACTAAAAAATAATAACAACTTCTTTAACAA
>OZ010582.1:130624052-130634052 GCA_963932145.1 Acanthosepion lycidas | reverse complement strand
CCAGCTTTAACAAGGCAAAATGTTTTTTCTTTTCATAGTTACATTAAATCACAAATTTACTGAAAGAGAGAGAGAGAGAGAGAGAGAGAGAGTGAGAGAGAGAGAGAGAATGACAATAGATAGAAATCTTCATTTTTGCAAAATGGAAGCTAAATACTTTTTGTTTTCATCGTTACATTAAATCCAAAATTTAAAAAGACAGAGACGAAAAACATTTCACTTTCATTTTTGCCTTGATAAAGTCGGAAGACGAAAGACGCCGACAAAAACTAAGGTTTTTTTCCTTTTGTCATTCTTATACCAATTTGTGACGCGGTGTGGATAAGACGAACCAATCTGAGGTTGGAGACGCGAGTGGCGCAGCATGTTCGCACGTATCTGTGTTCTCGATGTCGGAGCCAATCTATAAGAACTCCTCAGGCAGTCCATGATTCGGCCATCGGACAGCATTTGCTCGACAGCCATGCCTGTGCCACCGATTATGAAGACACCTGGTTCTCAGTATTACACAGTGCTCGCACTATATATCATTTTCTGGAGGCTGTATATATAACATTTCATCAGCCCAGCCTGTCCAGACAGAAGGAACATTTTTTACGTTCCTTACGTTTGTTGGAGGGATTGTGAGTGTTTTTTTTCCCTTTTTATACTCTTGTGGAACTTGATATTTTCACCCCACCCTTTTGAATTTTAGTTGTGTGTAATTAAAATTGTGTGTAATTAAAATTGATCTCTTTTTTAATCACGTTCCATCTTTCCCTTCTCATTTATTATATTGAGTGTGTCTTTGTTTGTTTTCCAACTTTACAACGTATACCTTTGAAAAAGTGTTGGTCGAAAGGTACCTAACCTATAGCATGACGTCCGTTTTGTTTTATATATATATATATATATATATATTAAACGTAATAAATCCGTTGGTATATAGTCCAAGTTGATCCTAGCAATATAAAATATTAAAACTGTTCCACAAAAAAAAGCTCAATGTATTTATTATTACATAGCAAAAATTAATGCACAATAAAATCCAAAATCATCTTATATAGGGAATCTGCTTATTTCGACCGACAAAAATATAATTAGTCAGTCTTATTCAACCCCGGTATAGACTAAGTTCGTGACGAAAATAGAAATATAAAAAAAAAAACCATCGTATATGTATAATTGAGTGTATTGAAATTGATTCCGTCGAACGATTGAAATTGATTCCTTCAAACGTGAGAACGCCGGAAATAAAAAGCATTTGCGTAACTACAGAGAGAACAGTCCTTGAATAGGAATGAAGTAACATTTGAAATTATATATATATATATATATATATATATATATATATATATATATATATACTAGTTATAATACATAAAGGTTATGGTCAGCGTTGAATCAGTTCAGGAAAAAGTAGTATTAAAAGTGCACAATACACATGGGAAGAAAAACAAAAGTAAAAATAACATGTAGAACTTTTAGCTTTAAAAATCAGGAGGTCAGTTGAATCCGTTACTTTGGTTTCAACCTTACTGTATCTTCGGGCGATTTTTATCAAAAGAACACTTAACGCTTTATTATAAAAACTAAAGAACTCTACATTATTATTTTCAAAAAATAAATGAACAAAGGCACGTTGGTGTAATGAAGAAGAAGTGTATTGTAAATATATAAGTGGGAGGTTAAATCACATTTTTTTCATATGCACTTAAGAAAAGTTTTCAAATATGTAAGCAAAGACTTAAGACTTCGCATTTCTGGTTTAAAAGGTTCTTTGGAATCGGCTATGTTATTATCGCTAATTTTTTACTGTTGGCAGAGGTTGCAAATATTATTGTGATTTTTGTAAGGATTTGCTTTTTTTTAAATTTTCCACCTTGCAGTTTGATCCCTGTTGTTTTTTTCTTTCAAATTCCACACATGATTTGCTAGTTTGATAAAGTACGTGAGATTTGTTAGCTTAAATGACGACCTATGATTGTAACATCTACGTTTGAAAAGGACCTTCCCTACACCCTATGTACGTTTTATATATATACTAGGAGGGTCAGAATTGTGGTTAAAATATATGAAAATGTGGGTCTATCCTGCCTTGTTTCAACAATTCCGCTGTTGGTGGTTTAATGATAATAGGGTCATGGTTGCATCCATTGGGTTCAATTTATTCATACGATGCAACTATACTCTTGTGGTCACAGGA
Source organism: Acanthosepion lycidas (assembly GCA_963932145.1). Lineage (NCBI taxonomy): Eukaryota > Metazoa > Mollusca > Cephalopoda > Sepiida > Sepiidae > Acanthosepion > Acanthosepion lycidas. The sequence goes on along the minus strand of OZ010582.1, from coordinate 130,631,867 downwards.
AACACACACCTTATCATAAATAAAATAATAAAAAAAAAAGTAGTAGATTTGTTTCGATAACACAGCAGCCATTAAATCTAGAAAAATTGCAGGATGCCATAACAGAATGGATTCAAGTTTTGAAATAATGCTTCCGGAACATTACCGAATTCGTGTCAAAAAGAATTGAGACGGTTTTAAAGGCAGGGGTGCAACCGCTTGATACTATAACATTATACCTAATATTAGGTTGGTGCAAAAATAATCTCGTTTTTTGACGTTCTTGTTTATGTGATAAAACGACATTATTTTTGCACCAACCTAATATATATATATATATATATATATATATATATATATATATATATATACAGATGTGCCTGTGTAAATTATTTAGATAGAATGTATTTGTAATAGAACAAAATGAATAAAGACACAAAACTATTTTTAGCTGACGGGTTTTATCCTCTGAGACATTTGCCTTGATAAAGTACCTCAGAAGATAAAACGCGTTGACTCAGAATAGTTTTTCCTCCTGTCTTTTATATATATATATATATATATATATATATATATTATATGCGCAGTAGTTTGTAGAAAGTGCTCAATATTAGTGATAGAGCTAAGATATTCAGTTGTATGGATATGAGTCTGTGACTCTGGGTTTCACGGTTTTGCGATCATCAGACAAGCACAAAAGCGTGAAACAAAACTAATAGCCATACAACTGAATGAATAAATAAATAAATAAATATAAACTTTTGTTAGATACAAAAATTCGTTTTGTTTAGCCAAATATTACTCTAGGCTGAATAAAACACAACACTGTCGGACATGACAATAAACGAAACTAAATTTGTAAATTTGAACGTATTTGTTGTTTGGTATTTGCTAGGTTTTTTTTTCGAAACGCCTTGTAATCTTATTAAAGTAGAAATTGTAAAAATTCTTTGAAATCAAAAATCGTACATTCCAGCTTACTAGGCAATATATAGATTGTATGCACGATAAGATGTTTTGTATTGTACTGCTTTAGGTTGGCTAACATTCAACGACAATCTTCAATGAAATGTTTTTTTTTATTATTCGTTTTTTTTATATTCGAAGCTTTCTCATAGTTTGTGAGCTATTATTGCATCATCAGCATCATCATCACCACCACCACAACCACCATCATTTTATTTTTTATGGTTGCGTTCATTTTGTTACCGAAAAGAAATATTCAAGATATCGCTGAATGCATATCAAAATATCCGTCTTTTATTTTATGAAGTTTGTTTGATTTTTCTATATGTACTTTTCAATTTCCCATCTTTTTCAAGACTACATATTCATACATAAAGTACTTTCATATGTAAATATTAATATTTAAATAAAAGTACTTGGGATCTAAAACACACACACAAGCACACACGCACACACATACACACACACACATATATATATATATATATATATATATATATATCGAGAGAGAGAGAGAGATAGGAGAGAAAGAAGAAGAAAAAGGTATATATATATTTATATTCTTGGCGGTTATTTCCGTTACAAATGAAACATGGACACCGACTACCCCAGCCATTTCTATCTCATTTTCTTTTCATAATTACGCGAGACATGGTGTTCGTCTCAACAAGGATAGAAAAATGTCAGTGCCTGTTTGTTCATTACGAGATTGAGGCGGTGATGACGTATAGTTGCCAAGGTGACAATGGATGCAGCAGAAATGAATTAATAGGAAGAAATGTTCGAGCATCAAAAGAACATTTATAGAAAAACAAGAAAAATATCTTGATGAATTTTATTGCAAATAGAAAGCAGATAATTAGTTTTGTTTCGCTGTTTTTTGAACGTAGTGTATATAAAGAAGCAAAGTGTGATCCATGAAACATAAAATATATTCTTGGGTGAATATCTATGCAGCCAAGCCTTGCTTTTCTGTCCGACTCATTGCTGAGGTGCAAAAAAGAATTTTAAAGTAAGTTGTTTCAGTATTTTCTAATAAAATAAAACTTTTCACTTCATTACTTATGTATCTTTTGTTCTTCTCCTTTTCCTCGTGTTTATATACAAGTTAAACCAAAATATATTTCTTCCAGTGCAAATATTGTTTTATATTTGCACTGGAAGAAATATATTTTCATCTAAATTGTCATATAAAACGAGAAAAGGAGAAGAACAAAAGATACATAAGTAATGAAGTGAAAAGTTTTATTTTATTGAAATATTTGTGATTATATTGCAAATGATATGTTAAAAATTATTCATGATTATATGTTAGGGAAGGAAACAATATTGTCGAAAGGATCTGAGTTATATTCCTTACATTAGAGTTTCACAATTCATTTAAAATATTATCATACTCATCAAGAGTAGATTTAAATATAGAATTGAATTTCATTGACGTAATATTTGCAATTTGAATGTAAAATAAATATTCAAAATTATTTAAACCTATATGTTACTGTAGAAAAACGATGGATAAGAAAAAATATAATTGTTTTTCTTAGATTAGAGACTTCCTCATTTTAAAAAAGAATATAGACATAGAGTATAATATTATTCAAGTGTTGATTTAAATAGAGGAAAAAAAATTATATCGTCACCATTTCTCATCATGCGGAAATCAGCCGCCATGTTTAACAGAAGAAGACAGGTTAAATATTGCATCTAATCACAAATAATGGAAAAGCAGCAACTCGATATTCACATAATTTCAAATGCCATTTGCGACAGTTCAAAAGATTATAAAATATCCAACAATGTCGACACAGTAACAAAAAAAAAAAAAATCAAATACGAGAAAAGAAATGCATTGTATCAGATTCTTTGGTGAGAAAATTCTCAGATCCAAGACTTGGATCATTCTTACTATATAATTATCATGGCATTTGAAGTGTGCAATGGTTAAATTATCGCCATTATAATTTTTGTTTTACTCTCGCCCATGCACGTTGTTTTTTTTTTTTAATTTTACCGACTGCACATTATCGTAGGGTCAGTTGTGATCTGTCTGCGAGAAAAAGAGCAACATGACGCAATACACTCCACCATAAATTTCGAAACATGCAAACTGTTTGCCATTCGCTCTGGAAGCTCCAATACGTACAGTTCAGAGTGTTTGACTGCCAATAAGGGTAGTACAGGTGATTTGGAAATTACGAAGGTACGGTAGTTCGGAAAACTCACTTTGAACGTTATGATAAAAAAAATCCTGAATTTGTTGGTGGGGTCCTTTCACTCAACACTGAGGACTACGTCAAGTGCCTTGAGGAGACATTGATACCTTGGGTCAAGTGGGTGGTTCCTATAAAACATTATGTCGGTTAACATAACTCTGCATCATGTCACACAAGTAGGAGAACCCAGTTAAATGCTGTCAGACAATTTCTGCGACCACGTCGCCTCTTACATCTAGTAAACTACCTCCCCAGGCTACAAGCACCTTGATTATTACGTATGGGACGCAGTTGAGCCAGAGACCAACAAAACTTTTTGTAATACCACAGATGAACTTGAGGCAACGATTACGGCAGCATTCATCAACTTAAACAATGACACCGTCTAGAAGAGTTGCAGGAGATTCCGAAGTCGTCTGGAGGCCGTGCTTGAAGCCGATAGCAATTTTATTGAATAAATTTTCTCTTTAGTATTTTTAGATTTATCTGCGTAATTTTGGTAAATATACCTGTTTAAATGAGACGTCAGTGTTATTTCTAATATTAGCATCATTCAGACGATAATTTATCCATCGCACACCTTACCCAGAAAACGTTGAATAAGTCGGGGCTGACTAAGTACGACTGCAATGCGAACAGACCAGACACCTAAAACACCAGCTTTTGTTAAAAATAATCCTGACAATGTATGTTGGATATAAAATGTTACCCTACTGAATCTGGTGCTATTGAACACAGGCAGGCGGGATGTTTCCGCGGATGGACAGTGATGCGTTTAATCCAAGTAACACTGTATTATGGGTTAAGTTTGATGATGTAACATAGTTATGTTCTATAGATATTTCTTCAGCTACTTAGATTGGTTAAAGTAAAAAGGATTAGAAAGCACACACGGTATATTAACATCTGCAGAAAGCATTAAGTTGAAATCTCCACGGAGCTTCTAACAAGATAATGGCTGAATGTGTCTAGTTTGCCAAAAACGGTACGCGGACAACATCTATATTTCAGAATGGTGAAAGCCAAAACATTAGCCCAACTTAAGAGTTTTATGACACAAGGAATGGTGAGGAAGCCGTTCACTTGATAAGGAAGTAAAATCTTTAGCAAAAGACTAGTGAACAAAAAAAAATGTGAGTCTTATTGAAATATTTCAGGTAAGTATGAGAAACGAATACAGACAAAAATATCCAATAAAGATTATTAAGGCATATTAGACAAAGACTTGCATAAAATACTTTAATAAAATATAAGTTCTCTCTATATTCCGCGGTTTTCATTACATTTGGGTCAACGACTAAGAGTTACTTAAGCGAAACAAATTTTTATAATTACAGATATGAGTAGAGTATTCATTAAAAGAATTAGGAACCCAACCACAGCGAACAATTTCTAGTAACTGTGAATTTGGCGAAAGATTTGTACTCAATCCGTACCAGGCGTATTGAAGCAATTGTTCAAGCCACACACAACCTTTTGAAATCAATCTTATATAAGTTTCATTCATTTTTCTGTTTTAAAACATCATTTGATATGGTTTATGTGAGGTGGTCGAAAAATCAAGCGCAGAATTTTTTTTAGTCGTCTCGCATCTTCTTAGAATGTTTGCTAAAAGAATAGAATAATTAAGTGTGAAAATGACATCAATATGCCCTTTGTTTCATTTGTAGACAGCAAAATAAAAACACTTATAAGATGGAAAATATTAGAATTTTACAATACTTTAAAAAGGCCCAGGATTTTACACGCTACTGTATAATCAAGCAGATGTAAACATTTCCATGACGTCTGTAAGATATGGTTTACTATAGAAAACTGATTTATAATTATACACTTAAAAAGCTATCTTAGCTTTTTCTAACCATATTAAATACTAATGTTTTCTTTCCAACTTTTAGCCAATACCTTTTGCTATTTTTTTGTTTAAACACTCACTTTTTGTACACTGCAAAATTACAGCTCAGTATTACAGGCGGTCAGTAATGTATACACGCAATACATAAAGAATAAGGTAATAAATCAATACATAAAGAATAAGGTAATAAATCAATACATATAGAATAAGGTAATAAATCAATACATATAGAATAAGGTAAGAAATCAATATATAAAGAATAAGGTAATAAATCAATACATGTAGAATAAGGTAATAAATCAATACATGTAGAATAAGGTAATAAATCAATACATAAAGAATAAGGTAATAAATCAATACATGAAGAATAAAGTAATAAATCAATACATGAAGAATAAAGTAATAAATCAATACATATAGAAGAAGGTAAAAAAATCTATTAAGTACAAGGAATATTCTAACACAAAACCCGAATACTTGCTTATCATTCCTAGCGACAATCTAAAGCAAACAAAATATTTTAACATTTACAAATTATTTCTCAATGATTTTACCCAAGACGTTTTGAAGACATTTTGTATGATTTTTTCCTTTCAACACACGGCCTTACAGAAAGAACAATATCACATTTGTATTCAATTATTTAAATGTCTTGTACTCTCTTTCCCCAGTTTTTAAGAATTGTTGCAAAATTTCTCCAACCAGTGAGTTCGTTTGGTACTTTGTCTGATGTATTCATGAGCTAAATTGATGTTTTCACTGGTTGCAGGTGTTGTCTGAAAAAATCTCCAGATTACTTCGAAGTCACTTCATATCGACATAGGCTGGCGAAAAAGAGAGTGAGAAAAAAATTCTTCGAATTTGAAACAAACATGAAGTTTGAGTTCAAAGAAGGTTTCACCAAAATATGGAACTTATTTTCATCAGTTTTCGTCGGTGAATAACGTGTATTCCTAAAAAGAATTTTCGGTGTACTTGTGAGTGCCTTGAGGTAATAATTTATTTCATAAAAGTAGGTTTCACTCTTGATTTGGAGTTTAAATACTTTACACAGTAAATCTTCAAGGTATTTTCTGTGGTTTTTTGATTAGACACTCATCTTTATCTTAGAAAATAAACGAAACAGCTTTTGTTTCTTCTCTTCATAGTTTTGCACAAAGCGACGTAACAGTATATATATATATATATATATATATATATATATATATATATATATATATATATATATATATATATATATATAAATACAATTATTTGGTTAGGGGGCTTTTGTTAAGGTTTTTATATAATTTTTGATGTGTTGGTATAATGTTTTCATTTCAGGACATGAATTATATTAAAAAAAATGTCTTTATATATCCAAGCGCTTTCGGCTTTACTTTTAGGTGTTATGAAGGATAGATTTCATTTTTATATTAACTGAATATATGGATTGCTTTATGTATATATCTAGAGTTATAGGGATGCTTTATTTTTCAAAACACGTCAGCACATTGTGTCAGTTTCCATAGTTGATATTAAGAAAAAGCCAACTCTCAATAATGGGGCTAGTATCCCTCTCGACGCTGTCGCTATTTCCATGTCAAATATTTAAATGAGATTCATTTCTTAGTCCCACCAGCTCAAACATATACAACTACGCTCTGCCATGCCACATACACAGAGTCGAATCATCCTCATTCCCTTCGTATTCCATTAGTAAGACTAGGTTCTTTCCGAGACTGACATCTTTGTTGTGAAGACTCCGTAGACGATGCCTTCCTGATCCGTCATAATCTCTTCAAGTCGAGGATCAATCGTAATATTTTTTACATATCATCACAATGTGGACTTCGTTCATTCTCTGACGTTCAGACAACAATATCATTCAGTAAATAACTCTAACGTCTAACTTGAGGGGCTCTTGAGTCTTGTATTGAGCAGATATTTACTAAGAAAAAAGATATTCGATTTTATTTTCAAGGAAGGAGAGTCAGGATTAATTCACAAAGAAAAGCGAGCCATAATTCGGTTTTAAAAATCGCGTTTATAATTTTGAAATCTAATGTTAGAAATCATTGAATGTTCGATTTCTAATTGTCTTCTTTTAATTTAAAAGAAAAATTAATTCCAAATAATGGTATAGTTAATGGACATCAGTCTCCCGTCTTTAAAATTGGTCTTTTACAAATTGAGTATTTTTATACTGCCTAAAGAACTGCTGTACCGCCAAGCAACTGGCAAGAATCATGGAAGTAGAATTCACGTGTTTCTCTTGAAGAAATCGCGTATTTTTTTATTCCTGCAATGTTCAACTAATTCTATTTTATCGAATGCTTTTCGATATTTCTGTTTTCCCTGAAAGCGAAATTACTCATAAGAAAAGAAGACGAAAGAGAATTTTATGACTTGTGGGGCGATATTTCTGCAAAAATTCTTTTTCGATGTTATGTTCAACTTTCAATTGATTTAATATCCGTCCACTAGTGGCATATATAACTCTAGAAGCGGTAGTCGCTGTTCGATCTCTGGTAAAAATCGACATTTTGAATGCTAATTTTCAAGACAGGACTTTGAAAGTATGGCATTTAGGGGAGTATATGTCCTTGACAATAAAAAGCTACAACAACCGTATTGTACAACTACTAATCTGTCTGTGGACGGGCCTGTTTGGTAGCTTCTGTTTTATTTGTAAAATCAAAAATCTTGACAAAACTATCTATCTATCTCTCTATCTATCTATCTATCTACTTAACACATTTTATCAATATTTCCGAGAAATTTCGTATGTTTATCATATCTATCTATCAATCTGTGTATACA
>OZ010582.1:130584052-130621552 GCA_963932145.1 Acanthosepion lycidas | reverse complement strand
AGCAAATGGCGCCCGATGAAGGCAAAACAAAGAGCAGACGTAAACAAAAAATGATAAAAGTAAAAAACGCCAAATAAAAAAACGGGCTGATCAAGAAAAAGCAATAAATATAAAATAAATTAGGAAAAAAAGGGAGATTAGAACCAATGGAAAAAAAAAGGACATCTCAAACGTAAGGAAAAGAAAGAATTCAAGAGAGAAAGAAATCAAAATTCAGAGGGAATAAAACTTTGGATACAAGACAAAGAACAGCCAATGACGAATGATAAAGATCCCATAAACCCTCTGTGACCAGGATTTGATGGCGCGTGGGAAGTTGTTTTCATTTGCTTAACGCAGGATCGACTCCGGTCAGTTCCACAGTGTCGTTCTGTTAATGTTTCCCGTGCTGTGTTAAAAGATCCACTGAAAGGGAAGTTGACAATGAGATGTTGAAGATCTTTATCGAAAACACTGTTAGATGATCCTTTCCTGTCACATATAGGAATCGTCAGGAGTGTTGGCGACATTTAACATAAAATATCTGAGAAGCGCTTGGTAACACGTATAAACGGGGTTTATTGAAATATCATTTATACAACATAACAGAGAATATGCCTAACGGGAAAATAATTGATTGGGAAGATGAGATTGATTGGGGATAACATTTACATCTAATTAGGTAAATGCTGGCGGGTAACTAGAGTGGAGAAGGATAAAACGAAGTCTCGGCAGGGATGAATGGTTTTAAGACTTTGACTTATTTTTGGTCGGCCTCAAAAAAAACAAAAAAAACCCAGCAAAATTACAAGCAGCCTTCACCATAAAAACAAACATTAATAGCATTTCTTCCGAACTAGTGACAAAAATAGTAAATGTATTTCATGAAAACAGATGAGATAAAATATTATGTAACCATTAATTAACGCGAGAAGAAGCGATATTTGAAAACCTAAATATCATGTGATTAGATGATACTTGTAAGAAACTGATCTAACACCCAGGTGATAAGTAGAATTTTGAAAACTACGAAAGAAAACAGGATATGTAAACTCTGACACAGCTTTTTTGAATACAGTTCGGTTATAAGTTATTTCATGAATATATACAAATATTCATCGTTTCAGACCGATGTTTTCTTAATAGATGGAGTCAATTTATCCAGACGAAATGAAAAGGGAGAGAAAAAGAAAAAAAAAGGAAAAGGAAAAACAATATTAAAAGCGGAAGAAAGAAAAATAAAAAAATCAATATAAGGTTTTAAAAAAATTGATGAGAAAGAGAGAAAGATACATATAGGGAAGAGAGGGGAGATGAGAGGGAAGGAGAGAGTTAGAGAGGGAGGGAAAGAAGGAAAGAAAGAAGAATTAAACATGAGCTGATAGGGTGACCTAAAAATTATTTCTTCTTTAAGGAAAGGCAAGTTAAAAAGCAGGGCGACGAAGAGAGCGAAGCCACCAGATTCAAAGTAGATACATTGAAGTGTCATTGTCATTTTCGAATGGTGAAAACATCATCATCGCCGCATCATAATCATCACAGTTTCAAATTGCTAATAAGAATAACATTTAACATCAATAAAATAAAGTTAAAGTCAAATAAAGTTTTATATATATATATATATATATATATATATATATATATATATATATATATATATATATATCGAGAGAGATGACACTGCGGGATATTTAATAATGGAGACAAATACAAAAGAAAAATAATGTAAATGAATTCGACTAGATTACATACTCAAAACACAAACACAGACACACACAGAGACACAGACACAGACACACACACACACACACACACATATATATATATATATATATATATATATATATATATATATTCAGATTAAAAATTGTCCGCATCTCTCGTTCGTGCGGATAGGTCGAAACGAGTCACACGAATGAAAATTTACACTCATATATCGTTCACCCAATTTATTTATTTATATATATATATATATATATATATATATATGTATGTATATATATATATATATATATATATATATATATATATACACGAGGACTCATCAAAAAATATCGGGAATGATGCTATAGCGAGTAGTTGCCTCATCGCATTCTGTTGCGTTTGTTCGATGTCTTGATATCTTTTTCCGTTAAAGTAGTTCTGGATTTTTGAAGATGAAAACATCCCAAAGGCGGGGTGATCTGAGGCTTATAGTGGTTACCGGACCTAAAGAATGTTGTACTTTGCCTAACACTGATGCATCTGCGATGGTCATTTATGGAATATCCGTGGGCTGGGAGATGACCACTCTCTACACACTTTCATTCCAGGCTATAAACAACAAAAGGGTGCGACAACGTTTAACTTGTGTGTATGCCGGACTAAGTCCAAATCAATCGGCGCCAAGCCACATTTACCATAACAACAACCCCAATACTTTTGTTTAAACCTCTCATATATATATATATATATATATATATATATATATATATATATATATATATATATATATATATATATGGAGAGGTAATCCCGAGTGCGGCTTCTTTGCAAAGTCACTTAAAACTCTACCACACACTTTAGTGTCAAATTAGCTCGATGAACCCGTTTGGAAACTTTCGATGATTCTGCTAACACATCGTCACAAGTCATTGTAACCGATGGTTTGAGCTAGGCATTACTCACAGTACCTGTAGCTAACTAAAGATCTTCTTAACATTGTTTGCAGGTGAGCTCTGTTGGCTGAATGAACATCTGTATATGCTTTTTTATAATAAGCAGTATTAACAACATTTACATTTATCATAGAGAATTGTAGTTTGAAAACAGTAAAATCGAGCTTGCTAAGCGAAACGCTCCTCTGTGGCTCAATCGGTAAAAGCACGTCAGGCTCGATGAATGATATGATCCTTTTTTTTCAAAATTATAAGGTGTATAAGGTCTTTCTTACCATTTTGTTCTCTTCAGAATTAGATTCCTTATTCTCTCAAGTCCATTATACTAGTTCCAAATCGTTTGTTCAAAACGCATTACGCAAGACTCCAAAGGTAAACCATTATGTATCATTCGCGAATATGCAGCATTTTTAACAAAAGAGTAAAACTATTTAAAAGTAAAGGCAAGAGCGATAAGCACGCATGATCTAGAGCGAAGTGAATGCTAAAAGGTTTTCTTAATTTCTTTGTTTTTCGAGAATGCATTGTTTCTCATTGGCATTCTTGTTTAGCAACTGAATCGTAACTACAAACTCCTATTCGACCAAAGACGTCAATGTCAATTCTTATATCCGGCTTCCCAATGAAAAGACTGCCTGAATGCACAATAGACGTTTATCTTACCTTTTGTGTCACGCATATGAATAAAAATTAGAGGCGAACGTGAAAGTATTTTTCTCTATGCAATCTAGTATATCAGTTTAAGGGATTTGCATTTTTTAACCATATTTTAAATCAGTTGATTTATAATATTTATGCTCTGTAAATTTACATTGAGCACTGTTTTGTAAAAATAAAAAAAATAACAAGAACACCTCATTATATATCTTACTATTCTTTCTTTCTTTCTTTATATTTATATATATATATATATATATATATATATATATATATATGTATGTATGTGTGTGTGTATATATATATATATATATATATATATATATATATATATATATATATATATATATATATAGTTTTAGTATGGTTTGTTTTACAGCATATCCACCTGAATGGTTTATTTAGTGCTGACTAGATTTTTATTACTGGAAATATATTTTTTTTAAATTATTTCTGTTAATACTTTTTTCAATAAAAAGTATTGTTGGTAATAATTTAATGCTGTAAAACCTATTTTTACACGTTTTGACCCCAGTTTGTGGGGGGGTACTATTTCCCATAGTTGGGACCCTGACAGGTGCTACAAACCCAGGTCAGGTTAGACTTGGGAAAACGAGCAATCATGAGGTGGTTCCACGCTCCTCAAAACCCCCTGATAAGAAGTCTTGCTGTCCGTCAGATGTAGTTTACCGTCTTACACTGGATACGGATGTAGTTTATCGCCATACTCAAACGCATATATATATATATATATATATATATATATATATATATATATATATGTGTGTGTGTGTGTATGTGATTGTCTGTTTGTGTGTGTCTCTGTGTTTGTAAATATTTTCAACTGGAGCATATCTGTAGATGAGATTAAAATGAATGAAAAGACAAGAGAACTATACTTAGTTTTTAGCCGACGCGTTTCCTCATCTTGTGATGATTTTCTTTGGCAACATGTATATAATTGATAATTACGCAAACGTCTGAATCCATCATTTCAACTTTCAGAGATATAATTGAATTTTTTTTTCTTTTGCGAGTAAACAAAATACATAATGTAAAGGCTTTATACATTTCCGTTAATCTGATCAATATTTATGCTTTAATTTATATTTGAAAATTCCCTTTCGAAGATGCCACATGATTTAATCTAATGTCTAAATGCAAGGGTATTTCACTTAACCTGTTCGAACCTGTTTACGAACGTCTTTAAATTTAAAAAAAAAACATTTCGAAGATGTTATATGACGTAATCTACGTTCTAACACCTAAACTTTTCAGTTAACCTGATAAATATTTTTGAGCGTTTGTAAATATAAAAAAAATGAGTAAACTGTCTAACTTTGCAAAGTAAAATCATCAAATTTGACTTGATTAATATTATATATATATATATATATATATATATATATATATATATATATATATATATACCTTAGCCGACCTATTTCGTTTTTTGAGGGACTTGATCTACTTTGGGACCTTACCCATAATAACACAATGTACTATTCCGTACATAATAAATACTGCACCTCAAGAGTTCAGTCCGAAGTCGGGCGAGCGGCTGACCGGCCGATCGGTTGAACTCTCAGCCTTCGGGCGGGGAGTAACCCGAACGAAGCTACGTCGAATGGCGGAGTCTCTTTCGGGGAGGTAAACTGACCCTGAGCCCGTTTATACGGGTTTAAAGGGCATATTTTTGGCCAAGCCCACAGGCTCGGAGATCCCACGTTAAACCGGCCTTGTGCCCCATGATGCCCTCGTGGCGGGTGGCTAAATACTGTTCAGTCTGAAGTCGGGCGACCGGCTGCTGACCGGCTGATCGGTTGTACTCTCTTCCTTCGGGCGCGGACTCTCTTTCGGTGAGGTAAACCGACCCTGAATCCATTTATACAGAGATCCTACGTTAAACCGGCCTTGTGCCACATGATGTCCTCGTGGGTGGGGTGACTAAATATTGTTCCGTCTGAAGTCTGGAGTTCAGTCTGAAGTCTGGAGTGAAGTCTGTCGTCTGGAGTGAAGACCGTAAGTCAATCAGAGCGTGTCAGTCAGTCGAGTCAGAGGCAGTCCGAAACAGAGTCGCGTTCAGACAATTACTACTAAACCTGATTGTTCGTACTAACACTTTTCTACCTCTCTGTATATATTCCTGTTTGTAATATATCTGTGTTATTCCATATCCGCCTTCGAGTTCTTCTTTATTGGTTCTACCTTGGACGATCACCGTGGTACAAAGAACCGTACCATAACATGATCATATATAAATATATATATATATATACACACACACACACACATATATATATATATATATATATATATATGTATATATATATATATATATATATATATATATATATATAATCATTGACATTTGGAAAAATTACATGAAAGCATGTTACGCAAAAACATCCGATCATGCATTTCGCCTGTTGGGCTTCATCAGATCGGAAACGAAAAAATGAGATCTGTGTATATGTGTGTATATTTAAATACATACAAAGAAAACTTCTCTTTCGTTTTTGATCTGATGAAGCCTAACAGGCGAAATTCATATTCGTTATTTTTTTTACTGAAACATGATTTCATGAACGTTTTTTCAAATATCAATAATTTATAACTCGTCGAGATTGTATATCAAAATTTATAACTCTTCCTATTACACCGAAAACATGTCATAATCGCTACACAATTGCGGACGTGTTTCGATGTTCTCTATCGATTTCGACATGTTTTCGATGTAATATCCTAAAATGAAGAATATTGACTTACTTTATATTGAGTCCTCTTTTAAATTAAATGTTACGAATGTTGGAATTGCACAACATTCGTTCTCACCAAAAACATGTAAAAAATGATGGAGATGTTGACTTTCTGTACACAAACAACACACTTCGGAATGGGATCACACATATATCGACAGGATGAGGGCTTAGCAATGGGCTCGCCATTATCACCAGCAATGGTGAATATATACATGGAATACTTTGAGGAAATGGCATTAGAATTTATATTTCTAAAGCCAACTATATGGTTATGGTACGTAGATGACACCTTCATACTCTGGCCACATCGGGAAGATGTTCAGGTTCTACTCGACCATGTGAACTTAATAAGACCTTCGATACAGTTCACAATGGAGAAAGAGGGTAACAACACACTCCCATTCCTGGATGTTCTAATATCGCGAACAGAGTATGGGTTTAAGACATCCGTATACCGTAAACCGACATTCACCGAACAGTACATTAATTTCAACTCCCACCATCCATACAACGTAAAGAAAGTGGTCGTCCACTGCTTACAGCACCGAGCAAAAGTCATAAGTGGCGACCCAGAGACGTTAGATAAAGAATTGGTCAGTATAAGTAGTACCCTACAACGTAACAACTACCCTGGGTGCATGGTAGCAGCCCAAAACAACTGGGATAGGCGGGTACAAGAGGAGGAGGACAAAAACACTCAGAGAACAGTCTGCTTGCCTTATGTGAAGGGGTTATCAGAGAAAATACAAAGGATCTGCGGTTCATATAACATCAGGACAACTTTCAAAAGCTTGACGACACTTCGCAGATATCTCTTCCGAGTAAGACGCCCCCTCATAGAGGAGAACAGACTGTGTGTATGCTATCCCGTGCAGCTGCGGAAAGAAATATAAAGGAGAGACAGGCCGCCCCCTTAAGGTAAGGCTTCAAGAACACCAGAAAGCTGTAACACGAGCAGAAGTAGAAACATCAGACCTGGCTGACCACATATGGAGAGAGAAGGGAGATCACCGCCCTCTGTTGGATCATGTTGAGATCATAGACAAGGAACACCACTGGAAAATTCGTAAACTTAATGAATCAGCACATATGCTATGCCACAAAAATCTCCTGAGTCGACTAAGCATAGAAATAAATACAATATGATAATAACAACAAAGTTGCAATATGAGCTCTGGTAAAAAGAAAAAAATTGCAATGATAACAGCAAAAATTGCAATATGACCACTGGTAAAATGGTTGCAGAAGACATTAGGTTTATAATACCGAGAAATTGATTCCCAGATGTCCTCAAAGACATATGGCACAGTGGTCAAAGCCGTTGGTTTGTGACAGGACCCAAAGAGTGTGAGTTCAATACCCGGTTAAGATCTTTAAGAACAGTGGAGAACTTTCAGAGGGAAAATAAACAGGAGATAACTGATAACTGACATCCATTAAACATGAGCGAAATAAAGGGTTCAGTTCGACATTCCAACCACCTGAAGAAGGCCGGTGCGTAAAAGAAGTCCCTCATCAGTTGTCAAAGATTAAAAAATTATTTCATATTGACAAAACAAAATTTGATATCCCAATCATTGGCAATAATCACAGTAAACATACACACAAACAAGGGAGAGAAAGAGAATGAAAGAAATGAATACACAATAGATTAGTGATAGGACAGAATTATGGGATAAAAATAAAAAAAAATGTATGTTTAAACAAAAATACTTATACACATTATTGATAAATTATTCGGAAGGAACAAGAAACATTTCTCATTTGAGGGAAAACATAATTGCCACGCTTCTTTCAATGTGTCAATTTGTTTTCCCATTCGGGGATATATGTCTTGAATATATGTGCAAAATGTCATATTTTTACAAATTTTTAATACGTATAAGACATGTTAATTTGAAAATAATATTAGAATGCTTCATTTAAAAATTATAGAAACAAAATTTGTGTTATAGCTGTTTCGAATAGAAATATTATAGGTGAAGTTTCACTTATCAGCATGGTTAAGATGACGTCTATAAATAACAGATTCGAGTTCGTACTTGATTATTCCGGATTTACCTTGTTTGTGTGAAATGTTTATTGCCTCATACTGTGATAGGAAACCGCAATTAAATTATAAAGTGCAAGTATTATTTCATTTGTCATCGAAATTTAATTTCAGTCAAATGCTGTTTGGATTAAA
The DNA here is from genome assembly GCA_963932145.1 of Acanthosepion lycidas. NCBI lineage: Eukaryota > Metazoa > Mollusca > Cephalopoda > Sepiida > Sepiidae > Acanthosepion > Acanthosepion lycidas. Next base: position 130,613,312 of record OZ010582.1, on the reverse strand, counting down.
ATGATTCTGTAAATTAAAAAAAATTCTCAGATCTTCCGGATAAACGCCTGGATGAGTCATTATAAATACGCAAAGAAGAGATATCTTTAAAATTCATAATAGAATATAGCGTAAAATTATTCTAGAGTAAATAAACATAAAGTAGCAATAACTAGTGAAAGTTTTACGGTTTTTCTTTGATTTTTCTGGGAAATTATCATCCATAATTTATTAATTCAATAAGCTCTTTGCGACACACACGTATATATATATATATGCGTCTGTGTGTTGGTTTCCTTTGTTGTAAATGACAGAAAAGGGAAATTTAATTAATTTTCTATTTAGTCATTCTAGCATTCATAGAATTTTGTCTGGTGGGAGTAAGGAAAAGCAGAAATTGTCCATATTGTCCATTGTCTCACGATTGTCGCACCCACTATCAATGTCACTTTATTTAAAAGTGGGAGTGGTTTGATGGAATGTATTTTTTTAAATGTCAACATTCGAAGCCTCTGAATAAACTCTGCTACCTGTATTCCGATCAACACAAAAATAAAATACATCAAACATGAAGATAGATTGACAACACCTAAAACAAACCTCTTTGAAAATGGATAAAGGAGTGGCCTACAGCGCTTGGGATGAGGGACAATACGTACAATTTGGCACTCCAAACGGAAAAATGGAAGAATTCTGGAAGACTATATAGAAAATATATAAAAAATTCTCTTGTGTGCCATATGCAATAAAACATTTTTGTAACAAATGTTGCTTATATTTATATATATATATATATATATATATATATATATATATATATATATATATATATAAAAATAAAAAACACACATTTTTATGTTTATACATTCTTTTTATAGATACAAATATTTAAGTAAATGCTCTGTTTATAATAAACAGTATTAAACAAAATTTACCGGCCTGAATGTCCGAGAAATTTTCATAGAAAATATGCGTCCTTCGACAGGAATCGAACCTGTATCCTATACGGAACCGTTATATAGCCTGACGTGCCTTAACCAATTGGATCACAGAGGAGTGTTCAGTTAGCAAGGTCGATTTTACTGTTTTTAAACACAATTCTCCATGATTTTCTCTTACTCATTCATATCTGCTCAATGCGTATCCAAATGTAAATAAATGACGTCATACATTATGGAATGGACAAATTCCGACAATTATATAATACATTTTTATGTATATATATTATTTTACACACACACACACACACACACACACACACATACATACACATACATACATACATACATATATATATATATATATATATATATATATATATATATATATATATATATATATATATATATATTGTGTGTGTGTGTGAAAATATATAGAAAATAGGAAAGAACTCGTTAGGTAAATAATCCAAAGATGAGAACTCTTATGTAGCGATGAAATCATATTTTAAATAAATAATTATATATATATATATATTGAAGACTAAAAAATGCCATTAAAATTTTACAATATTGTCTATAAATTGCCATTTATTAGAAGAGATAGATTTTAATATCGGAATTTTCGAACAGGCCAGTGTTCTTCTTTACGATATGACGAATGGACAAATATATCGTTTTAAAAGAAACATAAGCCTGGCTTTTTATTCTTCAAATTTTATTAAGTGGCCTGTTAAATCTTCATATTATAAGAAGCATATCTGGACCACCCTCAATGTTAATTATATATATATATATATATATATATATATATATATATATATATATATATATATGTGTGTGTGTGTGTGTGTGTTTGTGTGTGTGTGAGTGCGTGTGTGTGTGCGTATGTATGTATGTATGTATGTATGTATTATTATTATTATACTTTTATTAGATAGATTAAAATAACATAAAAATTACATCGCTACACAAATGCTTTCATATTTCAGTACTAAGATTGTACTTCCTCAGGCGATATATACCCAGAGAAATATTTTTAATTCTGACCTTAAGCCTCCCACTTTAACTTCCGAAAAGAGGTAAGGATTTGTTTTTAAATTTCGCTGATGAATCAATTTTATCACAAGTTATCTACCATCTCCTGAAGAAGTACAATCTTAGTACTGAAACGTGAAAGCTTTTGTGTAGCGATGTCAAATGTTATATTGTAATGTGTTTTAATAAAAATATTATAATTACATTTTGCTCTGCTTTGTATTGAGCACATTTTTCGAAGTAAATACTACGAATTATGGATTTTAATTCCATTTGTTTTTTCTCTCAATTGTATATATATATATATATATATATATATATATATATATATATATATATATATATATTCTACCATTCTGTAGCATAACGAATGCTAGATATGTCTATCACTTTAGCTGAAGAATATAAAAATAATCACAAACGAAAGAAAAATAATTAAAAACTCCTGAAATTTCTACTATTTGACAATGAAGACACATGCATGCAGCCTCATAAACCCAACCAAAAGCAAACTAGGTAAAATAAGTAAAACGATACTAGAAAGATTTAATTCTGAACTTAGAAAGAAGTTACGAGTAAACCAGTGGAAAAACACAAAAACAACTATTGACTGTTTCCACAGTATAAATAACAAACAAAATTGCCAATTCCTACAATTAGACATAAAAGAAATTTTACCCATGGATAACAGAACCCATGCTAGACAAGGCCATCAACTTAGTTCAGGAAAAAATAATAATAAAACCAAACGGAATCGACATCATTAAGCCCTCCCGTAAATCATTACTATTTCACAATGAAGAAGCATGGATAAAGAAAGATGGGATCTTTGATACTACAATGGGAAGCACTGATGTTGTAGAGACTTGCGAACTTAGAAGTATATATTTGCTACACGAACCAAGTAAAATAATAGCTAGAAATGATACAGGAATCTACAGGGGCGACAGTTTCATAATCTGAAGAAACTGCAACAAACCAAACATAAAGAAAACTAGAAAAACAATTATAATTATTTAAAAAAATATGGGATTTTGACATAGACATAAAAACAAACCTAAACGAAGTAGATTTTTTGAATTTCACCTTCAACCTAAGAAAATGAACATATAAACCATACAGAAAACCCAAAGATAAACCTATTATATAAACACATGTTGCAACCTCCCGCCATTATTAATGAAGGAGGTGTAACAATCAATGAACCGTAGGCTTTCCTTCAATTCCTCGTGTGAAAAAAATATTCAACGAAGATAAGACTGACTGTGAAACAATCCTAAAAGATAGTGGATTCCTGGAAACACTCACATGTACAGCACACGGCCCAAAAAAGCCAACGCGAAGAGAAAACACAAACGGTTCAACTTGTACAACAAAAACGTAAGAAACAATTGTACGAAAATTATTCCCCAAACTCATGCACAAATAATTCCCCGCATCAAGTACTCTGCACAAGATATTCGACTAAATCACAGTAAAAATTAACTTTAGTTGCAACGAGAACATGGCACAAATAATAAAAAAGCACAACGGGAAAACAATCAGCAAAGAAAAATTAAACCCACGTGCAACTGCAAAATAAAGAAGAATGTCCTTTAAACGTCAATGGCTTGCAAAAAACTGTAATATACCAAACTACTGTAAAGTCAGCAGATAATGGAAAAAATATACATAGGAGAAAGGAGCCTGGAAACAAATAAACTATGCACACAGAATAACATTTATAAATAGTAAATACGTGAACAGTACAAGGTTTTCTAAACATATTTGGGACATTACAAACAAAAAAATACCACACCAAAACTATCGTGGAAATAAGGAAAAGAACATCAGCCTACAACAATCAATCCAAAAACTGTAAACTCTGACTGGAGGAGAAACTAACTGTAATTGTCTTCACAGAGTAAAACAAATTATTAAATAACGATTAGAACTGAACTCAAAATGCAAACACAAAAGATATTTTTACTATGTTACTTCATCCATAAATATAGCATGCCTAAAACATATATTTTATTATTCATATATATATATATATATATATATATATATTCTGTATGGCGTGTTTCGTTTTCTAGGATGAAGTCCTACAGGACGAAACGCATTATGTAGAAATTTTACACTTTGTCATTTATTTACACACACACACACACACATACACACACATATACACACACACACACACACACACACATATATATATATATATATGCGTGTTACCTTATAATTTAGCTATCATATTAGGTTGGTGCAAAAATTATGACGTAATAATGTCGTTTTTTGACGTTACAAATACGTTAAAAAACGACATTATTACGTCATTATTTTTGTACCAACCTAATAGTTGTTTTATAATGTTTCAAATAATTAATGCAATTTTATAGCGAATCCAAAATGAAATTAGCAAATTCGGTATCAAATTAACTTAGCAAAGGTACGTCCAATTGATGCCAATTTCTTTATAAAAAAGTCAAAATGCTTTTCTCTTTAGATGTCTTCATTCGTCATGTCATCAGCTTTAGAGGAAACCCTAACGACTGTAGTGGAGAAAAGAATCAAACTATTTTGTGAAAACAAAACTATTTTATGTGTTATATGTACGATGTAATGACAATACGTTCTCGTCTTTTGTATTTCGGGATATTACTAACAATATACAAATGTACTTATTTAGATAATCAATGTGATAGATAGATAGATAGAGAGAGAGGGAAAGAGAGAGAGTCAGAGAAACAGTATAAAGGAATTAGGAAAATCTAGAAATTTCGGCTAGGGAGACAGTACGAGCGAGAGATTGAGAAGGATAGAAAGAGAGAGAAATGACGAGATAGATAGATAGATAGAGAGAGAGACAAAGAGGAGAGAGACCGAATATAATTTAAAACGGAAAATATCTATAAAGAAAAATAGTAGATATATCCAATAAGAAAACAAAGAGCGGCACACACACACACACACACACACACACACACGCACACACATATATATATATATATATATATATATATATATATATATATATATGCTTAATCAAGCGTGGTCTCCACTTAAAGATTTATTTCTGTTTACTGGGACTATAAAAGGACACTATACGCGAACCTTGTATTCTCAGTTGAATAAAACTTTCTTAAAGCCTACACCTGCGTACCTTTGTCATTACATGGAAAGATGGTGAGCGAGAGAGTGAGATAAATTGATAGAATACTTTTCGTATAGGGAGCAAGAGAGGGTGCGAGCGGGTGAGTGAAAGTGACAAAAACAGAGAGAAATGCCGAGGGAGAAAAGAAGAGAGAGAGACCAGATAAATGTAAAAGGAAAATAACCTGATACAACGGAAATGAGAAGGCGTCGATATAACGAAGAAGAAAACAGTGACAGACACGCAGATAGATAGATAGATAAAGAGAGAGAGAGAGAAATAGAGAGCGAGATAAAGAGAGAGAGAGAGAGAGAGAGAGAGAGAGAATTAAAATATCGGCCCGAAAGAAGGATTGAGAAAAAATTAGTGAAGAAGAGAAAATGATTATATATATAAAAAGAACCAAAACAGAATTGCTGAAAACGACTATATATAAAGAGAAAACAAAAGATATAGAAAAAAAAAGAAATAAAAAAAAGACTTGTCGAAAACGACTAGATTTGTGAAACTAATTGCATTCTCTTGGAATGTGCGGAGACAATCAGAATAAATAATTGCACTGTTTCCCGATGTCCCTCAAACTAGTAACAAACTGTCACTCAATTTTAGTACGCATACATGAAATAGATTCTGCTAATAATGTTGTTTCAACATATCAGAGAGACTCTGTTCTATAATATGTACATTTCGCCGTGTGTGTATACACAGAAATGTAATTTATGTGTATACACACAAGAATACATTTGTCTTCTTATGATCATTAAACGCGATAATTGCTATCGATCTCTACCATCAACTTTCAGTGACTATCACTTCTATATCCTTTGCTAGTTATTACCAATGGGGTCTAAAGTGTGTCCATTATCGTGTGTTCCCAAATGCTGACTTGCAGGGAGTGCGAATTATTTTGGTCCCGAGATAAATGCTATCTCTGGTTTATTCTTATTGGAATGTTGTTACTTAAGTTCATTATTACCTATACTGATAAAGTATCAGGCACCCTGTGAGGATCGAAATCACTATTTACTCATAACTGTTTTATTAGGTTGGTGCAAAAATAATGACGTAATAATGTCGTTTTTTGACGTTAGAAATACGTCAAAAAACGACATTATTACGTCATTATTTTTGCACCAACCTAATAGCAAGACAAGCTTGCTAACCATGGCGAGGCGTCCACTTCATTATTGCCTATATACCCATTATTTTCTGACGCTTAGTGTCGGCATCCCTTACCTTTGTTGATTTTAGTTTCAGCCCTTGTGAACAGCTGTTAAATTAAACTATCAAGATTCGGAAGAAAAGTGTACTTTTTAGGTTTCGGTAGGTCCACGACACTCCTCAGCCATTTCATATAGTAAACATTTTATGATAAGGCAAGTGGTCAGTTTTAAGTCCAGCTATCGCAGAATAAATCACTTAAAAATGTTTTAATGAATAAGAATTAGAATATTAAAAGTCGTAATAACAGGAATCATTTCTATTGATTTGTTTGTTTGTTTGTTTGGGTTTTATGGCATATCAGCCACTGTGGGTTATTTAATGCCAAATCCAGTTTATATGAAATTTAAATGCCTATTTTGTATGGAATAAAATATGTATAGCTGGCAACATTATTGTTTCAAAAATAACAAAAAACGCATAGCTGGCAACATTATTCCTTTACAAAAAAACGTATAGCTGGCAACATTACTTTTTACAAAAAAACGTATAGCTGGCAACATTACTTTTCTACAAAAAACGCATAGCTGGCAACATTACCTTTTTACAAAAAAACGTATAGCTGGCAACATTACTCTTTTACAAAAAAACGTATAGCTGGCAACATTACTTTCTTACAAAAATACGTATAGCTGGCAACATTACTTTTTTAGAAAAAACGTATAGCTGGCAACACTACTCTTTTACAAAAAACGTATAGCTGGCAACATTACTCTTTTACAAAAAAACGTATAGCTGGCAACATTGTTTCAAAAACATAGAGCTGGCAACATTATTGTTTCAAAAACTTAGAGCTGGCAACATTATTTTTCTGAAAACATTATCTGAGACCTTGTTGTTGGATGCAGTTTATCGCCGTACCCAGGACGCGGATGTAGTTTACCGTCATACCCAGGACGTGAGTAAAACTTGGAAAACTAGGAGTTCACTATTTGCCCATAGCTGGGACCCTAACATGTGCTACCACCCCGGGTCAAGGTGGACCTGGGAACACCAGCAATTAAGAGGTGGTTGCACGCTCCTCAAAACCTCCAGATCAGAAGCCTTGCTGTTGGATGCAATTTAACGTCATACCCAAGACGCCTCATTGGGGGGGGGGGTCTTTCCCCTCTACAGAGGTGCAGTCGGCGTATTCTAAAGCCCCAGCCGACAGGGCCGATTTCTATTGAAATCTAAAAAAAATATTACTACAAATAATAATGATGCTACCGTTAGATTATCAACAATACAGCGTGGAATATATTTGGAAGAAAGAGACACTCAGAAAGATTATAATTTTTTATCCTAAGTTTCGTTCGTTTCAAGAGAATCAGTCGCCAGAGCTTCCTTTTAAAGGCTACTTCAACTTTCCGATCGCACTCTGAAATTTAATTTAATAATTATTTGTTTTTCTCCTCAACAGGAATAGATAGGTTCGTCTATCGTCAGGTTCACATCTCTCCTCGTCTTTTGAACGGGTCTAGAGTTTTATATCTTGTTCCCAGTTAATGACTGAATTTCCGGTTCCTTCGAATGTATTTTAATTCTCTTTCACTCCGTTGCGTCTTTAAACATATGTCTAATTTTAAAATCGAAAATTCATTCATATTTGTGGCTAAAGGACTTGAAATCCTTGTATTTAATTGTATTTACCTGCATTTTGTTTCATTTAAATTATTATTCTTTTAAAATCTTTTATATCGCAACATTTCAAACATTAAACCTTCAGCAGTTTTCGAATTTACGAATATATGACTTTGAATTTCATATTATGTCTGATGTTTTTGACAGTGATATCTTGGAGCTGTCTTCTCCTGATTCTTTACCGCTACTTCTATTTCTAAGGACATATATTCTTCCTCTATGTGACGTGGCCCTTCAGGACGTGGCCGATCATAATTTACTGTCCTTTGCAGCTTTTAATAATTTTTGTCTTTATGTTATCTCCCCATAGTCACTGTTTTACCATCGATTTATACAAGCTACGTTATGTATTGCATTCCACTCTCCTTCTTGCTTTCAGTATATCCCGCGAGTGTCAAATTTTCCAAGCTCACTTTCCTCATTAAGTGCCCTAGAAATTTCAACTGATTCTTTCTGATGTGACTTTTTTGTTTCTGTAATTTCGAAAGCATCGTCCTTAATCCCCTCTTCGGTTGATGACATTCTCAGCATCTTTCTGTTGTTTCAAGTGTCTTCTTTATCTGTGAGAATGCAGCATTCACTGCCATATTGGAAGAATGATATTACGTAACAATTCAGTATTCATTCCTTTGTTTCTAATGAAACGTTCCTGTTACTTTGCTTAGATTTGGAAAGCATTTTCACTATCTCAAAGCGACTTCGAATTTTGGGTCCGCAACTTCTGTCCTCAGTTAAAAATATTCTAAATATTTAAGTTGTTGATTTTGTTACCCCCAATTTGTAATCTGCTTGTGGGAACATCCATTTTGCTGACTGACGTGAATTCCATCGTCTTGCAATTGATGTTTAGTCCTCACTTTCCATTACTAACTTCGGTTGAAGTTCTTGTAGTTTCATCCCCGTGTCTTCTGCATATCTTTTTTTTTTTAAGATTGTGGCCGTCAATAATGAATCCTAGTAGAATTTCCCCAATTGTGAATAAATCCGGTGAGAAGTTACATTATTACCCCCCTTTCTATTTTTGTATATCTTCTGATTTTATTTTCCATCTATAAGGGCTTTTATCCATAGTATAAGTGCAGGATTATTCTAATGTCCTTCCCAAATTAATCAAAATCACCTTTGTTGTTTCAACAGTTCTTTGGGTGGTACTTTATTAAGCGCTTTTGTATAATCTAAAAAGCATAGGTATATATCCATTTGAATTTGTATTTCTGTTTTTGATATCTTACGAAAAATAACTATCGGATTCTTTCTTCCAGTTTCTTTACCGATCGCTTACCGTTCTTGTCTGATTTCCGGTGTAATTCTGTTGCGCGCTCTATCCATTAGAATTTAGCTTATCATTTTTGTTCTATGTCTCATTAAGCTCATTCTTTGATGAAATACACATTCGTTTGAACCCGGCTACTTAAGTCGTGGTATGGAAATAGATTTACTTAGATCTTCCGGGATATCATCATTGTTGTATATATTTCGTTCATTATGTCTGTAAACTTGTTGATGTTGAAATCATGTAAGGCTGCTTTTATCTTCAACAATACCGTCCAATCCTGCAGCTTTGTTTGTGTTTAATTTAGACAGCGCTGATTTCATTTCTGATTTTAATATTTTTGTTCTTTCGATATTTTTGTGTATTGTCTGTTTTTGTCCTGGTAAAATTCTCAATGTATTCGCTGCTTCTTTGAAGATTTTTTTCTTTCATTAATATCAGTGTCCCGTCCTTGGATTTTATGCATCCTGTTGATGAGTCTGTCTTTTGTACTGTGAATTCTCTTATCTTTTATAGATAGGTGTCTTACATTTTCTCTGTAATCTGCTGATGTTACAGTGGCTTGGTATATTTATACTAAGCCACCGTAAAATCAGCAGATATCAAAGAAAAATAAATCTACATTGGAGTTGCTGAATGACCCTGAAAAAGAAGAAGCTACGCACGCAAAACACTCTTTACAAATAGTAAATACGCGAACAGCACAAAACTTTCTAAACATATCTGGGAGATTAAAAATAAAAATCAAGCCAAAATGTCATGAGCTATAAGGCAAAGCACATCAGTCTACAACAATCAAACAAGCTACAAAATAACAATCAGAACTCATCTGAAAATGCAGTAAAATAAAGCAAATAAAATAAATGAATCGAAATAAGCAAATAAATTAAGTAAAAAATAAACAAATTGACAAAGCACACCCACCAAAATAACCGTTAGAATAATACAATAGACTACCCATAATGCATTACTGACCTGTACATATAAGACGTCGAGCAAAAACGCAACGCACATAGCCGGAAGATTGCGTTTAGCTTGACCTCTGAGTGTTGATTTCAATGTATTTTTCAAAACTTAGGCCTTTTAAACTGATGTAAATATCAAATATATTACCATATTATAAGTGGGTGTTTTATTGTGGTATCTAAAGATGGACCCGTGGGCATATTTTCACACTTAATGAACATATTATTTTAGCAAGCCTTTTCAAAGTAACATGGAAGATGCGGGACCACCCTACAAAATTTCATTTGAAATCCTTCGGCCACCTCGCGTAAACCAAGTCAGATGCTGTGTTTTAAAACAGAAAAATACCTACAATTAGAATTTACTGTATAATCTCAATTTCAAGAAGTTAAAGCACATTGATAATATTTTGTGTTGGTTCCAGCATCTTGAATAATCGCTTCAATGCGCCTGGTATGGGGTGCCAATAAATCCTTCACCATTTTCACAATACCATTCCCTATGTCTGTTCTGTCATAACTTTCACGTTGATTATTCCAATGAATACTACACATTAGTTCTGTGAACATTTTATCCTTGATTTATATCAGGGCTATATCTTGGCTAAGCTTACCGTACGGTAAACACATGCTTTGTTATTGGCCCTAACCCGGCTTCTCAGATTCAGTCCATTTCCTATCGTTTTAAAGTAGCTTCCTTGTATCATTTTTATAAATACTTTCATGCTAATAGTTCTTATTAATTTTCTGCTATGGTACCTAGATTTATGAAGTACCATATTGACTGAAAGGTCTCTTCATTTTGTAGTTGAAATCGCTAGATGTAACCGTAATTTCAATGCTAAGAGTCTCTTCTATTATAGTAATCCATTGTGGAAATCTGCTTCCTAATAAAAAAAAAAATGTTTATAATATCAGTCGTTATCTTCTGTCTTAATTCTTTTTTATTTAGTGATCTCTCTCCTTAATAGTAATTTTCCCATATTCTTTAACACTTAGTAACCCCTAGCATCCCTGTGGATTTATTTCCTTGATTAGTGTGAAATGATTTAAAACAAGAATCAATAAGTCGTTGTTATGTTGCATGAAATTTGATATGAGACCAATTTATTTTAAAACTCTTGCAGTCATCCAAATCTAGTATCAAATTTACCTTCAGCAACGTGCACTCGTCATTATTCAAGATATCGTGAATTTTAAGCCATTGTCTTGAACCTTCCATTTTATGCAGCTCTAAATTATCAGATTCTTACCCCCACAACGCCATGTCTTTTTGTGACGTGGGTCATTTTGCTTTCCTAACGGTTTTCTGACAAATTCACACATATTAGAATGCAGTTCCATCTTCGTTTATTCGCCGAATGTAAGCCTAACCCAAACATCTGTAAAGCGTATCCCAAACATCTCTATATAAGTGTCCATACAAATCTGACTAACGTAATGTTGCCTTCAATTTACTTATTGTTTAAACTTTTTTCTTCGTTGAAATGGATCTATGCAGTTCATTTTCTTGAAAGATGCACTTAGGGTTTTCTACTGATACCAAATTGAACAAGTCTTACTCATCCATCATTTGTCTATCGTCTTATTTCATTGATGTTTAGACTGAGAAGACTCCGTATAATCCTACCTGCAGCTTTCTAAGTGACGATCGGTTGGTCAATTGATTTCTGAAATACCGCTTTTTGAAACTCCAAGTTTTTTTTTTCATCCTCAAGCGAAATCTATTGGAAAAAAGTTTTTGGCAAAAATTTCGCTTGATAATGAAACAGAGCTTGATACTTTAATTCAATTTAATTTCAATAATTATATTGAGGTTTTTGGCTTCTGTTTTTAAAACATGACAACTCTTATGTAGCGAAGGAATCCTATTTTTAAAAAATAATTGTAATATATATATATATATATATATATATATATATATATATATATATATATATATATATATATATAAAATAACTAATCGCATGTCGATATGATTATTTATACTCATATGAGCTTTCTAAAAATATACAATATTGTTACCAATGTGTATGTGTATTTAAAAATACATATACACATACTCTCACATATATAAACACACACACAAACACATATATATGAATTTTCTTGTACCTATCACCTCTTATTTTTATATGAGTATACACACATTATGCGCAGGTCTGCAGTGATTGTTTGGACATTTTTTGCAAGTTATACATAGTTTTTAACAATAAAACATCTGCGTACGATCTGACTTCTTTTAATCTCAGCTGTACCGAATGTGAAGTGTTTAAGCCTCTTTTTATTGTTCGATCTCCAATTGTATAATCTCTGAAAGGAAATTCCATTTATAAAATCTTTTCACCCCAAACGATAGACGCTTCCTTTTTTTCTGTCGATAAAATGAACGAAAATTGGTATTTTTAGTTTGACTCGGAGCGAAATTACCTTAAACGAAGACTCTAATTATATCTGTAACTCGAATAAGGACAGCGATAATTTGCAGGACAAGAAAAGTTCTAACACACGGAATTATAACGACTATAGCGAAAATTATCTAAGGAATTCCTTATAAATATTAGTTTTACTATTAGTAGTTACGACACATTGTATTATAGAATATTTCTTAATATGAAGAACTAGCTTCAAGGTGTCATTGAAGTTGTTGAATAAGGAATGGCGTCAAAGCGTTTTCTTTCTAGAATCTTTTAATTGACTCTACAATTCCTATAGCTATTTCGTAAAGAAACTTAAAACAAATGTGAGAGACAAGTGAGAAGGTAAAGTGTAGACAGAAAGCGAAAACAACATGGACAGAAAGAGTGAAGAGAGAGAGAGGGGGCGGGAAAGACTGGATGCCATTGGAAAAAAAAAAAACGGGAAAGGTCAGCTTTGTGAAGTTAATTGCAATGTCTTCCGATTTGCACAGACAATCGGACTGAATAATTGCACTTTTTTTTCTGAATGGCTCTCAAAACAAATCAGAAAATGCAGGAAGGAAATAATGCAGATATTGTTTGAGCAACTCGTGAGAAATTCCCGATTCGGCTGATATTAAGGCTCAAGTTCCACTCGATGTAGATGATTACTGAATGCAGTATGTGCTATGTATGTAAAAGGAGAAAACTGGAAGTGAAACCTATGCGAAAAGGAAAGATTGATAAAGATTGAACATTGGCTTGAAGGGATCAAAATTGTAGTGATCGGCGAGACATTTACACGGGAGTCTATTCCACAAATAGTGGTTCATCGAAAAAGCTGAGTAGAACTTCCTGCTTAAAAGTGGAATACCCGTGAAATGCAAATCCTTCCACATTATGGACGTATCTTGGTCTATCTTAGCTTTAAAAGTATGAAACGGTGAAAGGGAATACGAGAGCTCTTATGAATATGAAAATAGAATTGTGATAGGCTTACAACGTTCCTTCTGTAGGAAAGTGGCCGCAGAGTGGCAAAGGCCGCATAAATGACCACGAAATCTATGAAGGCAGGAAAGTGAGGATTGTGTAGCTCTAGCCCAGATGTGGCACCAGTACATAAATGGCCACGAAATCTATGAAGGCGGGAAAGTGAGGATTGTATAGCTTCAGCCCAGATGTGGCACCAATACTCTATTGTTTGGTCTAATCTAGCTCTTGTAAACTATGGAAAAAGGTGTGAAGTACTTTCTGGAACGGATAAAAGGCGACCTTTTTTCCAGTATCCTTAGCAAAATTGCTACAAATATTGAGTTCATTCCGCGATTATATCTACTATATTTTGGTTATATCGACTATATTTTGGTTATATCGACTATATTTTGATTATATCGACTATATTTTGGTTATATCGACTATATTTTGGTTATATCGACTATATTTTGATTATATCGACTATATTTTGGTTATATCGACTATATTTTGGTTATATCGACTATATTTTGGTTATATTGCTATATTTCTACAACAGCAGTAATTTAAATTATCTAAGTTTTATAGACAACTTAAAAAATAGTGTTAAAATATACTAAATAATGATACATACACATTTGATATTGGCAATTATTTTATGCAGGAAAAATGCCGACGGCTAAGTAACAATTATCAAGACTCTCTCAACAGCCGTGGCGGGTGGCGTCTATCCTTATGGCGTCTATTTACATGGAGGGAGGTCACTAGTCTAACTTTGCACCAGTAACACGAAACTTAGTAAATATCTGCATAAAATATAATTTAAGCAACTTGTGGCAGAACGATATTTAGTAATCTCATCTCATAACCCATTGTTTGGTAGAATTCAATTTATTTCTGTCACCGTTACAATCTGCTGTAAATTTATCGATAAGAAAATAAAATCGCAAACCATTTATTTTTACTAAAGTTCATTTAACACAAAGCCTAAGAATCACTCAAAATAGGGAATTACTAAATGAGATATGTACTATGAAAATCAACGGTGAATATAAGAAAGGAAGAGTATGAGGATATGGGGGATATATAACGGTTGACTACAGTCTTAACCTCTTCAGAGGTTAAGACTGTAGTTTTCGGGGAAGCGTCTACGCAAGATTCTCTTCCACAAAATAATGCGTCTTGGGAAGAAGTGTGCAACATGTTAGTTGCCCAAGGGGTACATATAAAATAGGTGGGGGGTATTCAAAGTCATGTGCATAGCAAGGGGTTTTAATCTGCAAAGTTCTGAACTGGCGACGGTAAAGAATGGTACTCGTTTGCAAATTTGCCATGGAACTAGCGAAAGATTAACGATAGTCTTGCTTTGTCGCGTTTGTGCAGAAGAAGCTGTACGCCGAACAATACGTTGTCCCATCCCAGAAGGTCACGTAAACGATTTTGATTTCTATCAAAGCTTAAGTTTACAATGTTCAACTATGAGGTTTATCCTCACTACTTGAAACGCTGTTAGGAAATTCTTGCTAAATATCAAGTAAATAAAAAATCAAATCGAAATAAGGACTTCCATTACAGTCATTAACAAAAGTTTAATACGGACTTTTAATAATATCAAAAAAAACAAAACCCAAAAAAAACAAACGAACATAACTTCATTACACTTAAGCAAACTTAAAGTTTTATTAATGACTGTACAAAATGAAGTGACTTTCGTCCTCGAAAAAATGGATTTAGTGTTATATAGGAATAAAGTTAGGCACCTCAAGGCGGTTAATGGGTAGCAAGCTGGTTTCGCTAAAACAATTAGGACTGAATAGTGAGTTCAATCCTCACTAGGTGCCCCACACTTTCGGCTTTGTGCCACGTCTAAGCAACGTTCCGAAAAACATTAGGGCATCTCGAGGCGGTGTGATGGTTAGCAAGCTGGTCTCGCTAGAACAATTACGACTGAGTAGTGAGTTCAATACTCACTAGGTGCCCCATACTTTCGGCCTTGTACCACATCTAAGCTACGCCTAGAAACTTATTAGGGCATCTCGAGGCGGTGTAATGTTTAGCGAGCTTGACTCGCTAGAACAATTACGAGTGTATAGTGAGTTTGATGCTCTCTGGGTGCCGCATCTAAACTACGGTGGGCACCACGAGGCTGTGTAATGGTTAGCAAGAATAAATAAGCTAGGAATAAAGTGTCGCTGCTATAACACAGATCAGCAGTGAGCAAACACAGGCGATTCCATTTCTAATAAGTAGAACACGTGATGGTTAAAGAAATCTATATATAGGAATTAGCGTGGCGTCTAATTGATTACTATTTCTATACTATGCTCTATTACTATACGGTTCGCGATTCTCTTCTCTACGCTATTTTCTATACTGATCCCTATACAGATTACTATTACTTTTCGGAGCGAGTATTATCGAGCAAGTACTATTAGTGCGAGTGATATTTGATGGCGTCTGACACCAGTATTAAAAAAGTGATGACTTCCAAAATACCAAATACTGTGAGAATTTCAATACGTTATCACACGTTAGAAAAAAATTCTAGTTATCCATTAACCTTCTGTCCACTGTTGACTTTGACATCCCCAGTATGCATCTATCACTTTGTGTCTCTTTTGCTGACGACCATATACTCTGTCTTCTTCCGAACAATGTACACAGTATAAAACTAGTATCATGTTCTACATTTACAATTCTTAGATTAAATCAAAAAATGGAATATTTCTATCATATCTAGACTGGATTTACCCAGTTCCCAATATCCAGACTTTATAGATTTCAATAGTGTTTACGTGGAAGCGTGTTTCATGAATTATTTACGACCGAACAACTTCTTTCCCACAGATGAAACATTGTTAACATTTCACTGCTCAATCGTTATTCCCAAAGTAAAACTTAGTTCTTCCAGTTCAGACATTTTATAGCTGAAACTTTTCATGCCACATACACAGAGCCGAATCATCCCTATTCCCTGCGCATTCCATCGGTAAGATGGTGTCTCCACTAAGACAGCTTCTTCCGAAAAACTATTACTTTGTGAAACAAATTCCAGAGAACAAACTTCCTGGACCACTGCAATGGTAACCACTTCTATGGTCAACCAATATTTTTCCTTTAATATATTTTCTAAAAGTATTTTGGTTTTCTTTCTGAGGCTGCTTGTAAAACAGTGGCATCAGCGTATCTTATATTGTTAAGATAACGTTCACCAACAATAATTCCTGGTAAGTCTTATTCTTCTGTTAGGATTGGCTTGTCATAGATATGAAATCCGGTGATAAAACGCATCTTTGTCTAATGGCAAATTGTTTTCTATCTGCATGCAAGCTGCCTATTCTCGGTAGATGTTAAGGATTACTCATATCTTTCCTCTGCAAATTAAGATTTTCTGAAATTCTTCGTGGCTTTTCCTGTCGTGTCCTATCAAATGCCTTTGTATAAAAATGGTGATAGGTGTTTCTTCGCTTTCAACTACTTTGGCTAATGTATAATACGCAGACTCAAAATTAAAGTCGCGATTATTAGCAAATGTGAACCATTGCATTGCAGGCTTACAACACGTTGACATACCGATACCCGTACGATCACCGAAGGTAAGCAATGTCGACCCTGGTTAGTACCTAGATGGGTTATCACTGGCTGTAGGATTTAGTGTTCTGATGGTGTAATTGATAATGACTCAGAATTGTTAATCGAGGAGGCGAGTTAAATTCCTGTTTTTTCCTTTATATATAGATAGGCGCAAATACCCTGGAATCTACTTCTTCTTCCATAGCCTTGAAAGACTTGTATCACTAAACCATCATTATCTATCAAAAAATTCTTACAATCTAAAAATATTTTTGGCTTTAAATAACCTGCACAGGGTTGATAAACCGTAGAAAACGAATTAATCAATCATTATTCCTTTGCAACAGGCGCCCAACGTAACAGGCGTTTTTATAAAGAGACTGATATTGACTCCTGTGTGAAATGTAAGTTAAAATGATATATAAAGCAATTTTAGATTGAAAACATGTTTATAATATTGTTTAATCAATAGCCTAAAAGCCACTCAAATTAGAGGGATAATGGACGAGGTTGTTTCAGGAAATTAGGAAGTGTTTATTATGAGGATATGTAGGCTAGATATCGGTTAACCATACAAGAGGTTAAGATTGCAGTGGTCCAGGGAGTATATTCTCTGGAATTTATTTCACAAAGTAATAGTTTTTCGAAGGAAGCTGTCTTAGTGGAAACACCACCTTACCGATGAAATGCGGAGGGAATAGGGATGATTCGGCTCTGTGTATGTGGCATGAAGAGTTTCAGCTATAAAATATCTGTACTGGAAGAACTAAGATTTTCTTTGGAAATAACGATTGAGCAGGGAAAGTTTAACAATGTTTCATATGTGGGAAAGAAGTTCGGTCGTAAATAATTCAGCAAACACGGGGCCACGTAAACACTATTGAGGTCTATAAAATCTGGAAATTGCGAACTTTGTAACTCCAGTCTAGATATCATAGAAATATTCCATTTTTTTTTGTTTGATCTGACAATTTTAAAGATAGAACATGATACTAGTTTTACACTATTTACATTGTTCGGACTGTTTTCCTAATCTTTATTGTCATATTCACGACGTTTCGGCCGTTGTACGCTCCGGCCTTCTTCAGGTGATATACATTGGAATTTCGAACTGAACCCTTTATTTCGTCGCCCGAGGGTAGATTGTTCCAGTTCCACATGCCATGCCTTTTCTGGATATTTCACTTTCAGTTTTTTTCCTTTAGTAACTCAACCCTACGCACATGGTTCAGTGGATAAAAGCGTTGGCTGAATTAATCCAGTGACTTGACTGAAAGCTTCTGGGATCATGTCGACGAGTTGGCTCGCATCGATACGAAACAAATTGTGTTCATTGATCTCACATACGCGTGGGATAATGTGTCGCCCCCGTATTCTGGGGTGAGATGGATGGTGTTTCTGATGCTGCTCGCCGTGGATGGTGGTGTGGAAGACGTGCATGGAAAGAATCTTAAGATACGAACGTTGTTCTCATGAGAATCTGGTTGGATTCTTTCGGCATCAACTCAAGATAAAAATCAGAAATGGCAGAAAGTGTCTGTTATCGACAGATGTGTAAAAACGACGAGCTTAGTTTGTTTTGATTTTCATTTTTAGTCGCCTTTTGACACAACGGGGCAGTTTCCTGTTGGTCCCCTCCCCTCATTAAGCTAGACACTTTTGTTTACTTAGTTACTATCAATAATTCTTGTTCCCGATGCGCTCCCGGCGTTTGTTATGATGCATGTCAAGTTTCCCAACCTTTTTTTTTTTTTTTTTTATTTAGTTTCCAATCTTTTTTTTTATATCTTGACTGAGTCAGCCATTGTTAATTCTCTACTCTGTAATTGACTTTGTCTCTTCCTTGCCCCTAGCGGGTGAGTTACTTGATTCTGCTTAGCGGTAAAATACAGTGGACACTCTTATTTTTCTACGGGTTGGAATAGACCTACTAACATAATTTAATTTTTTTTCATGTCATAAATTTCTATATAAGTTATATTAAAAAAATGTAAACAGCATCATCCACATGTAAAAAAGGGCAAAAATAATGCAAGCATTATTAAAAAATAAGTAAATGCTATCACTCAATAATATTAACTATGAACATGGACATAATCTGCTGACCGTGCTTGTAAAATAAAACAGTCTTATAATTCTAGATACATGCATTAAACAATGCGTATATTCAGTTAAAATCAAAATAAAAGCCATAATTGATAATGGCTAAAAGAATAGCCGACAGCACCACAGCGCGTTGTCAGTCATTTTCAACGAAAGTAGCATATATATATATATATATATATATATATATATATATATATATATATATATATATATATATATTGTGAGCAAAATAGAAGTGTCTATTAGGGAAATATATACAGATAATTCCAGAATGTGCATTTAGAATAAGTTCATATGCATGTAAAAATTAAAGAAAATATTTTATTTACTTTTATGTGTATGACTTTTTTTTTTAGGACGCCGACGGTTATTTTTCATTTACAATTCTGTAATTTTATCATTCTTAATAAGGAACCGGAAAGCCGAGTTCGAATTACAGTCGAATCCATTACGTGCTAATACCCTTGGGAAAGGTATAAATCCTCTTTCCCCACCCCCCAGTTATGGTTAAACAGGTGAACAGACCGGGTTCTGTAGCCTTGGATGACAACAGGTCTACCGAAGAAAGAAATGGCAACCTACTGCGAGAAAAAAATATGCCTCGTCAGTCATGTATGGAAAGATACATGATGCCTAAGTGTGTCTCCCGCATCGAACTGACTGTATAACATTTGAGCTTTTACATTCCATATTTTTTACGTTATCCTTTCACATTTTTCTTTATTTCTCTCGACTTCAGTACATCAGTCTGTATCTCTGAAATGAGCTATTGTGATTACTTACATTATTCGGACTGTTATCCTCATTTTTATTGCCATATTCACAATGTTTCAGCCGTTGTACGCTCCGGCCTTTTTTTTTAACATTCCTAATAATACTTGAGCTTTTACATCCCATGTTTTTGATGTTATCTATTCACATAGATTAATTCCCTTTTTTTACTTATTTCTCCTGGCTCAGTGGATAAAGGCGTTGGTTAGATTCAGTGACTAGACGTGAAAGTTGTGATTTCAATACAACAGTGATGAACGAAAACTTTGAGAGTTGAGTTAAAGGGAAATAACTGAAACACCCGGAAGAAGAATGGCACGTGGAACTAGAACAATCTAATTCTGTGGACGAAATGAATGGTTCAATTCGAAATTTCAATCTCCTGACGAAGGCCGGAGCGTACAACGGCAGAAACGTTCAGTACACAATGTGTTCAATTTTCCAAGCACTCTTTCATCATTCTCTGCCTGAAAAGGTTAACTATTAATTTCCATATAGTCTCTATTTATCTGTAAGGCTCTCCGCTGCAAACGTGTTCTTTTCATGGCATTCGTAGCATTCCTTGCTAAAATCATCTTTGTCGATTCATGTCTCTTATTTGTCGCTGAAGACATTTTACAGTCTTCATTGTCATATAGGATATTATTAGGTTGGTGCAAAAATAATGTCGTTTTCTCACATGTGAGAAAACGACATTATTTTTGCACCAACCTAATATATGTTATATATCACATTTTCCTGTCTCTTAATACTTTACTTAGTTTCTGGAAGTCATCTTTTCACTGTTCCTATGCACCTTTAGATTTATCTGCCACAGATTCTTTTCCCTTTACATTCACAACACAAACGGTTAAATTTGTGATTCTCCTTCATTTCGATGTTTCCAGAATATTGATTACAACCACGACTGTTTCTTCTTAGTTATTAATCCTTTCAACTTTTGCTTTTCCTCCTTGGCTACTAGTTCCTTCAATTTTATATCTACAACAATGGCGATATACCGGAAGATCCAAGCAGATCTATTTTCATGGCACTGCCTAAGGAACCAGGCGCAAAAGAAAGTGGACTTCACCGAACAATCAGCCTAATGAGTCACATAACAAAACTCATCATCCGGATTCTGATGAATAGAAGGGACAACAGAATTAGGCCAGAGATAGGACAAGAACAGTGAGGCTTCGTTAAAGACACATGTACAAGGAACGCGATATTTATGCTTGGAATGTTATCAGAAAGAGCAATACAAATGCAGAAGAACGTGTTCCTGTGTTCTATAGAATGCGCTAAGTCGTTCGACAAAGCACACCACAAAGATCTGTTAGAGCTGCTCAACCACCTTGACATGAGATGTCTGGAAAGACATTAGAATAATCAGAAATCTCTACTGGCTGCAAACCGTCTGCATGCCGATAAAAAACTGAGTTCAGCATTCGTTCTCTCACAGACGTGCCGTCGCATCCCTCTGTCATTTTTACAAATATTTTCATGGTAACTTCTCCGATGAGATGCTTCCCAGACTTCATGAATTTAAGCGTTCTACTAGGCTGCCATCTCGCTCTCACCCTTTCACTGTCGAAACTGTTAAATGTAGCCGTCTCTTCTACTCCAATAGCTTCATGTCTCGCACCTCTCACCTATGAAACTCCCTCCCCCTTTCCTGTTTCCCTGATAGCTATGATCTCCAACTATTGAAATGTAATGTCAATCGACGTCTTCAGATCCCATAATCTATCCCCTATCCTTCTCTTCACCCTTTTCCTATATTATTCCTATTTGCTCTCACTCCAACTCTCTGTAACCCCTTGCGTGCTAGTGGCTTCCCGCCTTGCTCGGGGGTGAAACGCTTAAAATATATATATATATATATATATATATATATATATATATATATACAAAAATAGAAAGCGGTGTAAGGCAAAGATGTGTGTTCTCGGCGGACATTCAACATATACAGTGAGGTAATTCTGAGAGAACTGATAATCCTACAAGGATTCATCATTGGAGGCCACAATTTTAACATGATACGCGATGGCAACGTGCTGCTGATAGCAGACACGGAAAAGAAACTACAAGACCTCTTACAATAGGTAGTAAAAGAGAGCGAGTAGAAGGAACTAAGCATAAACTACAAGAAAACAGAATGCGTGGTCATCAGCAAAAAGATGATTACAAAATGCAAATCGGTGACAATAGAATCAAGCAGGAATAGAAATTTAAATTTTAGGGAAGTAATCTAACAGAGGACGGAAAGTCCACCAATATCCAATGAAATGTACTAAGTCCGCCAATTATTTAATATATTTTATGTTTATATGTTATCTTAAAAGAGAGCTTAGTGGTAAAGCGCGTCAAATAAAATGAAGGCTCCGTATAGGAAGCAGGTTCGATTCCTGATGGATAACGCATATTTTCTACGAAATTTATCGAACGGTAAATGTAATTAATTCTATTTAATTAAAAGCAGAGCATTTACTTTAATAAATTTTACCTATTAAAATGACGTATAAACAGAAAATACATTAAATAATTGTCGTCCATTTCATTATATATATATATATATATATATATATATATATATATATATATATATATATATATATATATATATATATATATATGTATATATGGTATAAAATGACAATTGGAAAAAAGATCTTAGATTTTGCTGACGCGTTTCGTCTTCCGACTTTTTCAAGGCAAAAATGAAATCGAAATAACAACAAGAGCATTTCGATTTCATTTTTGCCTTGAAAAAATCGGAAGACGAAACGCGTCGGCAAAATCTAAGATCTGTTTTCCAATTGTCATTTTATACCAATCTGTCTTGTCTACAGAATGGATCTGGGAATTTAACTATATATATATATATATATATATATATATATATATATATATATATATATATATATATATATATATATAGTACAAGTGTCATTAATTTGAAAATTAAAAATTGAATACAGTATACAGTTTATGTATAGATCTCTTGTATACCAACTTATCTACTCTCTCTCTCTCCCATCTCTCTCTCTCTATATATATATATATATATATATACATATATATATATATATATATATAGTTGAATTTCAGAAAAATTATGGGGAAGATTTAAAACATACTCATCATGATCTTTGGATGAAGTTTTCCTCTCACTTGCTGAGCAGATCTGTTTCCTTTACTGATAATAACACGTGTTGAAAGTTAAATGAAAATCTGTATCTTTGGTGTGCATAACGGTAAATATTAAACAAGACAATGAAGAATCCAAGCTTTCAAATGAAAGATATATTCCAAAACGTGTTGAAAGATTGATAAGCAAAAAACATTACATTTCACATACATTATACACAAGTCTATGGAATTTTCAAAGCTTTTAGAGCTAGTTATTTGTTAAATGCACTTTAAACTTTGGCTTAATTATCCAGCCTAAAACAGTTTTAATAAAACAAAGTGATGCAACTACAAGTTCCGGAATAGAAACATAACATGAAACAAAATAAATATGAAAATAATTTATTGTATTTTATTGTTCAGAAATGAAGTAACGATTTTCATGCTTCGCTATTTAATCAGAAATATACTTTTTATGATTAAAGAAGCATCTAGATAATAACTCTTAAAATGAAGTGGCTAGCAAGCAGAGTTAGAGGTAAATTTTCGTACACCTCGTTTACGAAAAATATCTAATTAAATTTATTCAACTTAATAATATGACATTAACTTTACATAAAACATTCTTAATTATTTTTTTTTCATTTATAAATTCATAAAAATATTACATTTACTTCTATTTTATGATTCTAAACAAAAATTCAACATATTTTTTAAAATATACTTTAGAGAGATAAACACAAATTCCTCACAAAACTTAAATTTTATCTTAGATTTATTTTTTGTTAGGGATAGAATTATAATAGAGAAAATATTAAGTTATATTTATCTTATGAATAGTTGTATTTGTAAATAAATTTCACAATGTAAAACAGAATCGATGAAAAAACTCTTCTAAAGAAAAGTCTCTATCAAAAATTAAACATAACAAAACATTATCAAATTTAATTCTCTTGAGAATCTTTATAAAATTTTAAAGAAAATTAGAAAAAATCGGATTAATAAATTATTTCTTTAAATCAAGTAAAATTATTCATCTTCGGTTAGGGCATGCTGACTTGTCTAGATCAATTTGTTTTCTGTAAATTTTCTATTGAAAAAAGTTACATTAAGTTATAAGAACTGGAGTAGAAATTCAACATACTTTTTTAATTGTAAGAAACTGAAATATAAATTGTGCCAAAAATATTAAAGTTTATGATGTAATGAATATGCATACAACTCACAGTAATATGAGTGGCTGGTGTCAGCCATAAATACAGACTGATGTGGAGTTACAAGGACGACGCCTATTGTCTACGCCTATTGTCCACGCCTATTGTCTACGCCTATTGTCCACGCCTATTGCCTTTGTATATTGCCTACCACTCTGACGAGGACCAGTCTATTACGGTTATCTGCTAGATTGTTCTATTCGGTTACATTAGTCCAAAACCAATTTGCTATTTCGAACAAATATATCCCTTTCCGAGACATATCAGTTTATAATTAGTGTATTTGATTTTATGAACAAAAATTTTACTGAATATTAAACTGACTTAAATTAAAAGATTACCAACAAACTTCCAAAGAAATAAACAAGAATAATAAATTGAATTTCATTCTTTTTCGCACAAAGAATTGTTTTTACTGTAAGCAAAAAAAAAAAAATTAAAATTAAAAAAAAAAAAAATAATAGAGCAAGTCTGAAAGAAAGAAAACAAACAAATCTTTTTTTTTTATTTGATTCTTTGTCTTCTGCGGGTTATTTAAAACCAGAAAATATATTTGTTTTTAAATAATAATGCTTCACTAATACTAATTAACTGGTAGTTTGAGAGAGATGAGGTGACTTCATACCCATTGCATATAAGTAGATATAACTAAACTTTCTGAGATTTTAACTCGTTTCTCCAATTTCCAGTTTCGAGCTGTTATCTATTTCATCAACCGCACATCTAAGCTTACATTACCTGTTATTTCTAAGCGGTCACCCGTCTAAGCAATAACCAGGCTCGACGTTGCTTATCTTCGATAATCGTAAGAGAACCGGTGTTTCAATATGTTATGGCTTTAACCAATACATATACTTACTTCAATTAGATAATTTAATGTTATTCCACTTGTTAAAGCTAAAATTCTTTTAGATTTCGTAAGTTGTCGATAACAGCAAACTATTGCAAATCAAAATCAGAAGCAAATATTTCGTTCCCAGTGGAATGAGTAGCTTTTGAAATGGAAATCCAGCTCTGGCTCTTAATTGCAACATGTTTAGGCCTGTAGTATTTAAGACCATGACTTAGACGCAACAGAAACAACAATTTTAATATAGCGTTTACAATAACGTGGAGTCAAAAAAGGTCCTAGAGAAAAACTAAATGACCAGCCACTGTTACCAATTGCAAATGCCAATCTAAATTAGAAGAAGATGATGCCGTGTAACTCGTGGGATTTGAAGGCCTTTGTTTATTGCGATCTCCGTTTGAAAATATCAGACGTTGAATTCAGAAGTGTTGATAAAATTAGACATAACTAATATATATGCCAATCGCGATATATCGGACGACCTAAGTAGATCCATTCTCATAGCTCTGTCTAAAAAAAAAAAAAAAAAAAAAAAAAACAGGTGCAAAAGAATGTGAACTCCATTGAACAATCAGCCTGTGGCCGAACATTTGGCCGACAGAAATTTCACTGAAAAAGTATAAGTAAAAATAGTAACAAGCAATACTTTAAGTATTTTAATTAGCAGTATTATAAGATAGAATAGGACTAATAATTACCACTGAATTTCAAGTGATTAAATTACTAAATCTAAATTTAAAGTTTCTTATTTCAATATTTGGTTATTGAAATTAATATTTTAAAAAATATTTGAGTGCATTTGGGTAAAAAGTAGCACCTCATTATTTAAATTCGTATTTAACAGTAAGGTAAAAGCTGGTTCATCCCTTTAAAATAATAATCATTAAAAGCGAAATTGAAAGATCTTTCATGTCGTAAAACTTAAGATTTTTGTTGTAATAAAATGTGGTTTTTCGCAAAATAATTATCATCTTACAGTAATACTTATTTTATGTACAAAATAGATAAAAAAAAAAGCCTGACAAAAAACGAAAAGTTACAAATTAATACAGCATATAAATACAAATATATGTAGTACATCACGATAAAGAGTGTGACATACATGTAAGTACAGCACTATGTCCTCGGCTAAATGACCGTCGGCCAAATGTCCGAGGACCCAATATTTAAACAACTGACCCTTATGTTACTAACCGGATTACTGCTATGCTCTACTTTTACAAGAGCCAGATCAGATAGAAAATTGCATATTTCTGGAGTCGCCCAGTGTTCATTTTTCCACATTTGATCAAAAGCGTTTAACTGGGATTGTGCATGATGAATTATTTGCCATCCTATGACCTCCTTTCCCACAGAAGCCAGGGGCAAAGTGAATGCGAACCCCAGTGGACAATTAGTAAAGCATATCATCCAAATACTGATGACTAGACTGTGTAGAAGAATTAGATCTGTAATAGGAGAAGGTGCGGATTCATTAAAGACACGGGAACAAAGATTGTTATATATTTAGAATGCAAAGAGTGCTTACTTATGTTTTACAGCTTAGGCAAAAACGTTTGATAAATCACGCCACAAAGACCCTTTGAACTACTAGGTAAGAGTGATTTATTTGAAAGTAAATCCTATAATGGAACCAGCAACCAGCATACGGTTAGAAAATAAATTCAATAAATACACAAAAGTAGAAAAAGACTTAAGATGAGAATGTGTTTTCTCAATGGACTTCAACCTTCACAGTGATGCAATTATGACAAAATTAAATAAAAAAACAACAAAAAAAACCCTACCAACTATCATTATTGACGCTCACAATCTTAACAACATAAGATATGCAGATGACACTGTTGATCGCAGATACAGAAAGGAAACTACAAGAAAACCTACCGAAGTTAGTAAATAAAAGTGAGGATATAAATGACAGAGAACACGGATCCTACATAAACCATTTGGAGAAGTGCTGCGCATCATCACCTTAGTCATAGTCAGAGTGTGTAATTACCCCCTTGTGCAAATTAATTGAAACAAAACGAATAATTCCGTTATTATTTATTTTGTTTCGTATTTGTCCAATGAAACATGGCCCAGTGCACATGTTAGTACTTCGTATGTCCAGGCCACGAAGTCGTTCCTTGCAGATTGACTACAGATTTTTGATTGGATTTAAATCAGGAGAGTTTCAAGGCCAGTCTATGGTACTTTGAATTGCTCACTGGTAAGGCTTGCCAATGTGTTCGTGCATCGTTACAGTTTTCGCACGATTCCTTTATGTAACGTCCATCGCAGACAACTAATCGACAGTCGAGACAGTAGTGTCTGGGCGTGATGATAATCTGATGCAATCATGGATGACGCAATATTTTTCAAGACCAACCAAATTTCATCATACACCCCGAAAATAGATTCATATTTTTAGGTCATTTGCAGTGGTGTGCTACTGCACACCACTGCAAATGACCTAATCTGAGGAAAAAATAGAAATCGATTTCACTCTGTCACACCAGTGGGTCAAAAACTGACCTTATAGTGAAGGAAAGGAAACTAAAGCGGTTGTTTCGATTAATTTGCACAAGGGGGGTACAACATTTATTCTTGGTAAAGAGACTGCACATATATTCTGATTCGGAAGTAACGATCTCTACATGAATAAATTCCCCATTTGACGGGTAGTATAAACGTAATTTTAGAATGCAGTTTAGATAAAATTTATTGATTAGTTAAGAATTGATTCAATTGTTTCATGTCATCAGATGAACTTTTGATGAATTAAGAATACAAACATTTAAAGATTTAAAGTTCAGAGACAAAAAATATATGTGCAGAAAATGTTCAACAAACAAATAATAATGGTTTAGTCCAGCATGAAAGATCACGAAAACGATTATAACAGCTTCATTTGTCTCGGTTATAATTTATAAAACAGTTTAAATAACGATTTATTGATTGAAACAATTAGCAGGCAGGCTTGATATTAACATTATTCTGTTTGCAAACACTTATTCTTCTTCTCCTATGCTGCGTTCTTTCAGAGCGTTGGAGACCATGGCTCTCCACAATTTCCTTTGTAGCTTTTAGCTATCTCACCTAATCCCTGCCCTGTAGATTATGTGCAGCTTACCCCTGTCCATATTGCTTTCGATATATTCTGTGGGTCTCCACTGTTCTGTGGTCTGTTTAATAAAAAAAATGGGGCGTCTATTTCAGTTACGAAGTGTCCACTATAGAAACCTTTGAAATAATAAAAATGCCGGATTAAAATAAAAAAACAACTGTTCTTTTGTAATATAACACAGACACACACAGACACACACAGACACACACACACACACACACACACATATATATATATATATATATATATATATATATATATATATACTAGCATCAAAGAATTGAAACATGAAAGCTTTTGTGTAGCGATTTCAAAACGCTTTTATTATAACAAATAAATATATCATAATATTTTGGTCTCTTCTTTGTGTTAAGCACTTTTTAAAAAGTAAGTCCTTTGAACTGTGCATTTTTTGTCCATTCTCTCAGATATATATATATATATATATATATATATATATATATATATATATACGGGAAGTGGCCGGAGGAATATAGTATCAACAAAATAAAAGAAAAAAATGCCGAAAAAATTTAGCCGTTAATAAAAAAAACAAAATTAGAAAAAAAAAACAGACGACATGCATTTAACCGATGTCAGAATTCGTTGAAAAATACACCCCTACCCTCCCTAAAGATAACCTCTTTTTCGAACATAACTCATAATTGATACAACAATAGTTAATAAAAATGAATACGCTACCGCCCCTGTCTAAATGATTGGATTTCTCTGAATCCTTGGAAACAGGAAATTATGAATTTATATGTGCGTTTAAAACTCAGTAAATGTAAAAATAAATTATTCCAATATTCGCTTGAAGATGAAACGGAAATAATGCTTTTAATTTAATTATCTAATTAAATTTAAAGTTTTTAGCTTCCATTTTTGAAACATAGTTATTACTGTGCAGCGAAGAAAACATATTTTAAATCAGTTAATTTAAAATGTTTATGTTCTGTAAATTTACATTGAACAC
>OZ010582.1:130509052-130579052 GCA_963932145.1 Acanthosepion lycidas | reverse complement strand
TGAAATGCATTGCTCTGTTTATTATAAAAAAAAACATTGAGCTCTATTTTGTGAATCAGTTTTAATATTTAATATTCAATAATTAATATTTTATATTGTGCTAATAGGATTCACTTGGATTATATGCCAACGAATTACTAAATTCATATATATATATATATATATATATATATATATATATATAGCTTATCAAATGTAAACAAATGACGTCACACATTATGAAACTAACAAAGTCCGACAATTTTTTAAAGACATTTTTATGTTTATACATTCTTTTTATAAAAAAATTGATACGCCATGAGCAGATATGAATGTACGTGAGAGATTTATAGAAGATTGAAGTTCGAATACATTAAATTCGACCTTGCTAACCGAACACTCCTCTGTGTCCAAATCGGTTAAAGGCACGTCAAGATAAATGACGGTTACGTATAGAATACAGGTTCGGAGGACAAATATTTTATGTGAAAATTTCTTGGACATTCAGGCCGGTAAATGTTGTTTAATACTGTTTATTATAAACATATAATAATTCCATTTCAACGTGAAAAACGTGAACTCAAGAAGGCGCATATTATTGCTCTTAAGGAGGTTAGCATCAACCATGCTGATGGAAGACAGAAATGGTTCTCTGTGGTAATTAAATGACAGCGGATTCGTTTTATAGACTTGAAATATTACAAGCCTTTCCTTGCCACAGTTAACCACTGTAAAGTAATTTTTGATTGCAGCTGGGGATTTCACTTTATCGGATTACAAAAATATATGTAAATAGTTGCCTCATCAGCATAAATAACTAGTTGGGAACTGGTTGATCTGGATGATCATTGATAAAGTTAAAAATCAATGTACATCTATGTATAGATCCGTTGGAGACCCCCGCATTAATGTAAAAAAAAAAGAAAAAAAAAATGAAAGTGTGTCCGTTCAGCTCGATATTCGTCATAGGATTTGTTAACGTTTTGTATTTATATTGTTTGTTTATCGGCATATCAACTCTTTATGGCTTACTTAAAAATTTAAGTAATAAAATATATGTTATTCTGCTTGAATACAGGGTTGATGGTACTCTGCTTCTGTGTTTATACATGTTTGTGGGGAGATGATTACTAGAGGGGATGATAGATGTATTTTATGCTCTAGTTTTGTTGAAGTTATATTTTGGAATACAGTTTGATTTCTTTAATAAAATGTTGGATATTATATGGATTAATGTCATGAAAGATTTCTTTGATGTTGGCTGGTTGATTTTGTTTAGCGGCATATCAAACTGTAGGGGTTATTTAATGGCAAAATATAAATAATTTGAACACAGTATTATGGCTTCAACTAAATATATTTTGAACGTTATTTTATCCCTTCAATTACAGGTAAATTGTATTCATCATTCTATAAAACCATATTTTTCATGCTTTCATTGTATCTTATTTTTGTTTTTATTATTTGCCCATAGCTGGGACACTAACAGTTGCTACTAACGCGGGCCAGGTTGGACCTGGGAAAAATATATATATGACTGACATCAAATATGTTGGGGTTCGATCCGGGTTTGAGGTATTCGGTTGTTTAGTCGCACCGAGGAGCTGTGATACAGCGAAACAGTACTGTCTTGGAATAAAATAATTTAGATCTTGAAAATATATTTTCATTTGAGCACTGTTGACCGCCAAGCTAATTCTAAATCAACGGTCACCTGCGTAAATGCAAAGCTCTTCAGTAAAATGAATGGAGTATGCAATTTATATATATATATATATATATATATATATATATAAATAAATATATAATTAATATATTATATATACGCGGTAATTATTGGAAAGCTAATATATTTAGTTCGATTGATGTGAGTTTGTGACCCTGGGTTTCACGCCTTTTGCTATCTTCTGACGATTGAAAAGAACATGAAACCCAGGTCACAAACTCACATTTCGCAACTTTATATATATATATATATATATATATATATATATATATATATATATGTGTGTGTGTGTGTGTGTGTGTGTGTGTGTGTGTGTGTGTGTGTGTGTGTGTGTGTGTGTATGTATGTATGTATGTATTTATATTATTAAAGAGAGAAAAATGGAGAGAAAAATAATAATAAATACACATTATGTTCCTCATCTTTTGGTACAAATTATGCACAATCGTCAAGGACTGAGCGTTTTAAAATTTAAATATTAATATATATATAATCTATAGTTAAGATAATGTGGTAGTTACTTATATATATATATATATATATATATATATATATATATATATATATATCGTACTTTCGACCTGTGGGAATCACACGTTTTGGATATTGCTTCGTATAACACTATCGGAAGAACAATTCGAGTTTATCTCACATGAAATAGAAAGCTAATGGATAATACAAAACACCTTTAGATATCAGTTTTGTTTTTCATCTTATCATTTTCACACAGGAGCTAACAAATACGCAGTTACATTAGTAAAAAAAAAATCAAGAAACATGGCGATTTATCTAAAAACTTCAGTACACGTAAATTCGTGAAACATGCATTTTTTGCACCTCATTCGGCTTATTTCAAATCTATTTCTGTACGTGCATTATCTATCTATCTATCTATCTATCTATCTATCTACGATGTCTGACGAAAAATTATCGGGCCTGTTTCTATAGTAACGGAGCTAAAAGTAGGGGCTTGTGAAGTCGCTAAGGACAGAACTCTGTCATACGAACACACTATGTTATAATGTTTTTATTCACTTCCATTGTTTTTATCAGTGCATGGAAGGAAAGTCTGTTAAGTTTGACCATCTAAGCACATAACACAGGTTCCATGTGACCATCGTTTGTGCAGCAGTTTTTGACCAAGGTAATTGTGTATTGTATAATCTTTCTTTTATAGATGATTCAAGCCCTTTCAAAGTTAAAGTAAATATAACCTTAATAATAGCTAAAAGAATAGCCGAAATCACTCACTTATACAGAACATTTGGACACTTTCTACATTTGTCCCGAAAATAAAAAACGTGCTCAAGAAGTGTCTGTTTAGGAGTATTGTTCTAAATTTATTTTTAATGTTAGTCCTCCTCTTGTAGACGCCTTGTTAATGAGAATGGTTTTGTGTTAGCGACAGGTGGGCGCGTAAGGTATCTTATCCTGAGGGAAATGGTCTGGGGTTGATGTGTATTTATGGCTAGAACTTTTCGATGTTTGTAGTTTAATATCAGTTCCTACTATGTGGCTTTTCTTATACCAGCCACAAGTGTATTTTCTGGGATTCACAGTAAGTAGTTTTTGTACGCCATGTGCCCATTATTATTAATAAGCGATGGGGAACACGGTAGGATTAATATAAATTAGTTGAATTATAGATTTATAGATTGTGGGTAATACAAATCATGCTTTTCAACACGCTTATACGCGTACATATCTTCATACATACATATTTGTAGATTTACATGCCCATACATATATGCCACTATACGCACACATACACCCCATCATATATACACATGTATTCTTATATAATTTTGAATCTTTTTCTGTCTACATTTCTTGATTAGTTCTCTCCGTTGATTTAATAGTTTTCACTGATCTTTATATTTTATTATCGTGATTTTTTGCACCTATCCTTAAGACTATTGGAGGTTTTTGCGAAACCTAGAATTTCCCAATTTATTTGAGGATTCAGGATTTCCTTCAATTCCCAAAATATTTTCGAAAGGGCTGTTTGGTGTTTTAATTTTGCATTGGTGAATAAATGTTTATGTGTATTGATTCTCACTTTAAATACTCCTGCGGAAATGCCGACGTGAATATTAAGGTTTGTCGTATTTTCTTTAGAGGTAATGGTTGCCTGGTAAACTACCCTAGTGGATCTGCACTTGCCCTCTACTGGTCAGTTTTCTACAATTACAGGGGTTTTCCATGTTAAATTTAATTGTTTTTTGTTTTTTTTACAATTGAAATTACTTAAAATGTAATTGTTACCTGAATTAATAATTTGGTACATACTATCAGTGCAGGAGTAACTAATTTTGATTGACTTCCTGTTGAATATCATATTTAGAGGATTTTTTTGTTGAAGTAATTAAATTTAGGAAGTACTGTCCGATGTATATACTTGACAGTTTGCAGAAGGTGGTGTTGAACCAAGTGATTTCACTATGACGCCTGGATGTCGTCTACGATTCTAAATCTGCGGGTCATGACCTCTTACTTATGATTGCTTCTTAACTATAGTTTATCCCTTTACTTTGAAACTACCTTACGCCATTCCGATTGGTTGATCTGAATAAAAACAAAATTAAACCTGCTGCTATCTCCTCCCTTTTTTTATAGTCTTTTTCTTTTCTTCTTTTCCTCGTGTAAAGAGGGTGTATCTTGTTTTTAGAATCACAATAAATTGTCTACTCATCAGAGATATACTAACACCTGAAGAGATGTGTTAATGCGCATCGAAACATGATTGAATTTGAGTAGCGTTTTGTTTACATGTTTTTGATGTACTATCCTAAAATAAAGTATATATATATATATATATATATATATATATATATATATATACCCTGAATGCATGACACCACATCTTTTTGCATCTTCGCTTTTAGCCTTTTGGAAGATGTAGAGTTAATTCGTACTACACAAGATAAGTGAAAGCACAACAGTAATAGTAGTAGTAGTAATAGTAGTTATAGTAATAATAATAATACTCTAAAGGAATACAAAAAGTATTCACAAGTCCAGCTCAAACATTACAAAGAGTCATATCTATGTAAAATGAATATGTGATCATTGGTTTTTTTTTTGCTTTGCTTTTTAACAAAAGAGATCAGTGGAAAATGTCATCGAGCAATTTCTGACACTAGTTCTCTGGTTGAGACCCCCAAGAAAGTATGTATACAGCAGAAATTCAAGGAAATAATAATAATAATAATAATAATAATAATAATAATAATAATAATAATAATAATAATAAAAGGCAAATTTAAAAAGTATTTTGTTAAAATTAGTCTAATTTTTATGATGATATTTTGTTTTTGTGAAATAATTTCTTAGTGACGCTGCTAAAGTGATGAAAGTCGATTTCAAAATTATGTTATTTATAAACCATTACGTCAGTTTTCGTTTCAATTTTACTATTATATATATATATATATATATACATTATGCATGAAACATATATCTCCATATGTATAAGTGCCTCTGTGTATGCGTGTGTGAGTCTGTGCGATTTTGATATACATATTATGCAGGCGGAGAAGTAGAAAAAACTGATTTGAAATGGTTTGAATAAACCCATAATGAAGACTAACTCATTGAGATTCCACGTAGTTGTACCTATTGAAGTTTATATTGAGCTATTAATAAATCATAAGTCATAAAATGAATAAATAGCGTCTATTCAACCAATGAAAATATAAACAATATACAATGCAAAAAACAACAGCGAAACCACCCCTCCCCATTATTTAACTATCCAAAATCTTATGATGAAACTCAATAGAAACACAGACAGAATAAGCAAAGCTAATCTCCCTGACATCGTGACTAGAGACCGCAAAGACAAAATGTGCCTCCTTATTTATATGGCAGTCCCTGCAGACTGCAATGTATCTTTGAAGATCTTCAAAAATCTATCAAATTACAAGCAGATTGAAATCGAAATCTAAAGAATGTGGCACCTGAGGACATTAACAATTCCAGCTCTCAGATTGATTGGTAAATATTCCAGTAGATTCATTGAAGAAATCCCTGGTAGCCTATACACAAGTACATCCCACACTTTACATTTCTATGTGAAATATGTGCTTTTTTTGTTAAACTGTTCAGTGGAAAATGTCATGATGCCATTTCTGACCTTAGATCTCTAGTCGGAACGGGAAAGTATTGAGTATACACCAGAAATCAAAGGAAAATAAAACAACAACAACAACAACAATAATAATAATAATAATAATAATAATAATAATAATAATAATAATAATAATAATAAAATCGAAATATCGGAAAGTGGTACATGAGAACATCGACAATACTTGTTGTAGTTGGAGCCCACGGATTAATTTGAAAATATTCAAATAAACACATTGATGGAATTCCTGGTAGCCGATGCCTTAAAGAAATACAAATATTGTTCTCACGAGTACAGCCCACATTTTACGACAGGTTTTATCTATGTAAAGTGTTTTTTTTTAATTGCTCAGTAGAAAATATCATGATGCCATTTCTGGGCGGGACTAGGAAAAAATATGTACACAGCGGAAAACAAATGATTTAAATAATAATATTAATAATCGAAAAGCTATCAAAATACATGAACCTTGAAATCAAAATCTCAAAAATGTGGCACATGGGAACATAAACAATCCCCGTTGTAGTTGGAGCCCTCGAATTGGTTGGAAAAGATTGCTGTAGACTAATTGAAGGGATTACTGGAATCCCATGCCTTAAAGAAACACAAAGAATTGTTCTCACGAGTACAGCCCACACCTTACGAAGGGTTGTGTCTATGTATTTTTTTTTGTCAGTGGAAAGTGTCATGATGCCATTTCTAAGCTTAAGACCCTGGGCGGGACACGGAAAGAAATGAGTACACATCAGAAATCAAAGGAAATAAAATAATAATAATAATAATAATGATGATAAAAATGATAATAAAAAGAAATACAAAAATTGTTCTCACGAGTGTGTCTATTCCACGGAGAATTACTTTACAGATTGACCACAGATTTATAACCTAATCTTGTACTGCATTTCCAAATGCTAAGAAATAGAGACGGAAAAGTTGTTCCCTGTTGAACTTTCACATACTGTGGACATCACTGTCTTGCAATTTATGATTTTAAAAGAACTAACGTTTTTCTAGGAATCAAATAATGACAGCTGTAACTTCAATCGAGTAGAAACTGTTGCTTGAATGCAATGTTTTCATTAAGTCATTGAGTAAAACTGTCAATGGTTCTAAGCCCTTTTTGTCAAATGCATTCTTTTCAGCATAATCAGAATATAATCCCCCACCCTTTCCAAGATTATCCGACCCAAAAGGTGCATTCCAAATAATATGAATATATTCTTGAAAATCTTCATTCTTTTCCATATTAGCTCATACATAATTACATAGAGTAATTCTATAGAGGGGTTTTACAAATTTTACAGTAATAGATGTTAATGGATTCTTAAACTTGAATACATGTACAGTAATTGGTTTTAATTTAGGTACCTCCACGAAATCGCTAAAAAAAGAGCATAGCTTGATGAAAAAGACGCCAACCTTGCCGAAAACAAAATTTTATTGTCTATATGCTTATGTTATTAAGAGAAAAGACCAAAGTTTTTTCATTATTTAAAAAAAAAATTCATTCTTTTTAGAACATTCTAAATTTTGATTAAAAAAACCTTGTTTCTATTTGTATCAGCGGAACTAGTAAATAACATAGACAATTTTTAGCACGTTTTTTTTTTGGTATGACACACATTAATTGGAAAAATCGTGCAAAAATAGAAATAATTGTCGGATGTTAATGAAACTTTCAGGAACTATTCACAGATGATCGAAATTATTATAAATATGTTTTCTTTATTAAAGTCACGGTAGAAATATTTTTTTTTAAATATTTATTACCCCCCGCCCATAACTAATTTTTATGAAAACGCTAGAAATTCGATCGCATTGGGTTTAGTGATTACAATAATTAAAAGCACAGGGCTTTGAGGAATGCGAATCATGTTTTTTTTTTTTTTTTTTAATTGGAGCCAACGTACCTGAAAATCAGCTCTGAATTGTAACATACAAAACTCAATAAAACAAAGATATTATTCAATTTCAAATGCTTTTATTTGCTTTTAGTTGTTTTTATCAATATGGACAATATTTTATGAAAGCAAAAAAAATTTTTCGATGAAAAATGAATTTTTAATACAATTATTTGTTATTTCTTTAATTATAATAGATTTTACATTTAAGTTGTTAAAATATTATAAAATTAGTTAAAAGCCCCACCGGCTTTCCTAAGTGTCCTTATGAGATAGATCTTTTTTAGCGCGTTGTAAATTGTATCATTTTGACTAATCAGAAGATCACCAGTAATTAAGAAATGTAATTTTGTGCTTATAACCGGGCTGTAATTATAAAGTACGGAAGGCCAACCAGAATATAATTAAGTTGCGTTATTTGAGTTAAGCATTGTTCTCCGCTATTAAGGCCTTTACTTTTGCGAAACACGTGTGGAGAAGTTAATTTGATTTTTCCATTTCAACTGAGAAGGGTACCTACAAGTATCAGTATTATCTTATGAAATTTATATGATCTTATTTTTATATTAATCTCAGTTATGACATTTTTCCATAAATGAAATATCAAAATTAATAATAAAATGAATGCAATTACAAATAACAGAAAAATGTAATAAATGTACATAAAATTATAGTATTTTATGTACAGTTTTGAGAAAATTTCAAAAGAAAGGTACCTATAAATTAATTAGATACATTTCTTAGGAAATATGAAATTTAATGTCACTCTTAACAGTCTTATTTTAATTTCTTTATAATATATTTTCCATAAAGAATCATAAACGTAAAGGTGAAAGCTAAGTACAAAAAAAAAAAAAAAACGCTGAAAGTTTTCGTTAAAAATAACGAGGTAAATAATTTGTTCACTTAAATGTAAATTATTTCACTTTTCTCCTTTCATAGAACAAATTAGCCTCATGGAATTCGTAAATATGTCATTCATCACCTGTTAAGAGACGCAAAAGTTTATGACCTGCTTTGTTTTATTTTCAAATTACATCTTTTTGGCACAAAAGCTAAGTTAAATTTGGTTCAAAATATTTTAAATAAACATCATAATTTCTGATTTTCTTAAAATAAGTTGGGAAAAATGATAATTGATATTTAAAAGAATTTCAAAGTGAGATTTCCAGTTTTTTTTTTTTAAATGGAAAAATATGATCAATTTTGCTGACTCAAAATAACTAGATTTTTAACGAAAATTTCGGACGTGCTAGGAACGATTAAAATATGGAAAAAAATACCTCCAAAATACTTTGATCTTTCCTCTTAATAATAACAAACATTTAGACGATAAAGTTTTGTTTTCGTCAAGTTTGGCGTCTTTTTCATCAGGCTATACTCTTTTTTTAGCGATCTCGTGGAGGTACCTATCTTAATTCGAAAGAAATAATTAAATAAATAATATTAATAAAATTATACTTCAATAAACAAAAAGTTCAATATAATGCCAGGGTATTTCTAATTCAATTAGGAAAATTCTGTAAAGAAAAAATAAGTAAAAGTAAAAGATTTTCCCTCACACCTCGAAATTGCCCCTGGGGGCATACCCTTTCTGGTTAATAACCATGGACTGTAAAATCTAAAGTCAATGCACCTTTTTATTTAGTTAATATCTCAAGAGTAAAATAAGCGTTTTTATTTTATCGAGATATGCAATGGAAAGATTTTATGTAAACGAATTGGACACATTTTGAATACAGTTATTCATTCTGTTGTCAATTGTACTTGATGGAAATTTTATTTCTAATCGAACCAGTAATGCGTTTTATTTCCAATTCACTCTACTTACAAATCTGGGTGCGTCTTTAGCTTTCTCAATTTTTCTCTTAATATTTTTTCATTTCTTTTCATTGCATCTTGAATCATTTTGTTTCTTTATCTTTTTTTTCTATAGAAAATCTTTTATTTATTTTTTGTTTCTATAGCAAATCTTTTTATTCATTTTCTGATTTATATTTTTATATTTTTTCTACTTTTCTCTTTGATTTCATCATTGCAGCTTTTCTATTTTACGATGCTTTTGTTAGTTTTTCAATAATTCATTTTTTTCTTACTTTGTTTTTGTTCAATTCTCTTCTTTCCTTCTAATTCCTTCCCTCATCTTCATCCTTTCTTGTAGCCTTTTGCATCTTTTTCTATACAATATCTCTTTCTTTTTTTCTCTTGTAAACTATTTATATTCGTCACTCTTCTATCTATCTATCTATCTATCTATCTATCTATCTATCTATCTATCTATCTGTGTCTATTTATATCTATCTATCTATCTATCTATCTATCTATCTATCTATCTATTATACTTTCCTTCTTTCATACCGTAAAGTATCTTTCTTTGTTTCATCGCCGTAACGTATCTCTTTCTTTCTTTCTTTCTTTCTTTCTTTCTTTCTTTAATGTATCTTTCTTTCTTTCTTTCTTTCTTTCTTTCTTTCTTTCTTTCTTTCTTTCTTTCTTTCTGTAATGTATCTTTCTTTCTTTCTTTCTTTCTTACCTTTCTTTCATTCTGTAATGTATCTTTCTTTCTCTCTTTCATTCTGTAATCTTTCTTTCTTTCTTTCTTTCTTTCTTTCTTTCTTTCTTTCTTTCTTTCTGTAAACTATCTTCCTTTTCGTTGTTATAGTTACCGTCGTCGTCGTTGTTGTTTTCATTCCATCTTCTTTCTCAGCGAACGTTTATTATTTCTCTTTCTCGTTTCTTTTTCCTTATTCGATCCTCTTTACTCTTACCTGTGCCAGACTTTGATTGGAGAACCGGTTTTATATTTCTCAATTAAGTTTTGAACAGAGTAATGCGCTGTGAGAAAATAAATCGATCGTTCTTTTTGTTCAGTAAAGTTGATTACAAATAATCCCTTCCAATCCGAAATAAGAAGAAAAAGAAAAAAGAAAAAATCACGAGCAAAGGTCCGAGACATGAAGGTTGGGCTTTATATTAAATGATTTCTTTGATGATGCACAATTGTCAGTTTTATCTCTGTTGACCAATTCAAGTGATTCAGTACAGCTTTCGACTTAGCTGATGGGCACCAGTTCTTTGTACTTATCAGCCTTAAATCACAAGAAGCCATTTCTGTCTGTGAGCCTTCAGTGTAGACTGATATGAAAAGATGTTCACGTTAAGAACACTTATTTTATGTCCGACTTAATTTTCTCTTCATAGAAAAGAGGCATTTCAAAAGAAACGTTAATAATATAAATTCAAAAATGAAAATAAATCTGTCGTGTTTAAGCTGTACTGGGAAGAAGAAAAGCAATATACTTTGAGTAT
Organism: Acanthosepion lycidas; assembly: GCA_963932145.1. Lineage (NCBI taxonomy): Eukaryota > Metazoa > Mollusca > Cephalopoda > Sepiida > Sepiidae > Acanthosepion > Acanthosepion lycidas. Next base: position 130,568,008 of record OZ010582.1, on the reverse strand, counting down.
TATATTTCAGATTCTGCTTATAATTAATATCCCCCAACCGGATGTAGTTACACGCATTTCTAGTTCATACTTAGAGCACAAACAAATCTGCTTCTGTTTTGATTCGAATATCTATGTAAAACTTTGATGAATAAATAAGAGTTGTCATACACATTCCATATATTCTCCGTTTTTAAAAGTGACATGGATTACACCATACATGTCATAAAATGGATATTAAATCAGTTATGTGCTATGTGTGATACACGCTTAAGCGATCATGCATCTTCCGATACATGACTGACGAGGCAAATTTTTTTCCCGCAGTAGGCTGCCATTTCTTTCTGCGGTAGACCAGTTGCCATCCAAGGCTATAGAACCCGGCCTGTTTTACTATTTACCCATAGCCGGGGGGAAGAGGATTCATACCTTTCTCAAGGGTATTAACACGTAAGTGAATGTAATGGATTCGACTGGAATTCGCTTTCTGACAACACAACCCGAGACACTTTCCATTGTCCCACCGTGTCCCTTCGGATATTAAATACAAGGACAATAATACTGCGAACAGGAGATCTAGCCATAATAAAAAAAGAAAGAAAAGAAATTACTTAAGATTTCTTGCCACTTTTGTAATGTCTACGAATCCTCTTTGTCACTTTCGTAATGCTCATTGTAGTACAGACTTTGTAATCGCAGCTACAACTATAGTAAGGCCGTTGAACACTACTGGTGTCAGACGCCTTCGAATAACACTCGCACCAATAGTACTTGATCGATAATAATCGCTCGAATAGTAACCACCGAATAGTGATCCGTATAGCTATCCGCATAGTGATCAGTTCGAATTCCAGTCGAATCCATTACATTAACTTAAATGCTTGTGTAAGGTATGAATCCTCTTCTTCTCAGCTATGGGTAATTAACAGGACAGACAGAGAATAGCGATCCGTATAGTAATAGAGGACAGTATAGAAATAGTGATCAATTAGACGCCAGGATAACATATATACATTTCTTTTACCATGACGTGATCTACTTATTCAATATGGGATCGCCTTTTTCTCTCACTGGTGATCTGTGTTCAAACTTCATTGTCGGCAGTGACCCTTTATTCCTATATAAAGCGATGATCTCATAGTCATGAGAGCACAAAAATTCGTAGATTTGATTTTTACGGTTTATCAACCTTTAAAGCCGAAACATATTTTGGAAAATGAGAATTTCATTAATAATTTTATAAAAAATAACAATGATTTTTCTAGAGACATATCCTACTATTTAATCCATATTATTGAGGAGGAGATGAATTTATACCTTTCCAAATGGAATTTTCGAAAATGAAAATTTCATTAATAATTTTATAAAAAATAACAATGATTTTTCTAGAGACATATCCTACTATTTAATCCATATTATTGGGGAGGAGATGAATTTATACCTTTCCAAATGGAATTTTCGAGTAAATAAATGTAAGGAACCTGATAGGAATTCAATCTTGCCTTTCCGATTTCTCATTCAGAGCCGCTTATCTAATACACCATCCATACGTCTACGAAACACTTGGAAGTCTCACGTGAAAGAATTGATACTGTTAGTTGCCTGAGAACAATTTGAAACCCTTGAAACTCTGCTGATTGAATTCTGAAGAAAAAAAAAAACACCTGGAGATTTAACAAGATTTTCTACCTATCGATCTTCCTACTGACTCTCCTAATAAAAAATAAAAAATAAATAAAAGCTGATGTGATTTATTCTATCAGATAAATAAAATATCAAAGATAGTAGAGATAATAATAAAAAAAAACTGTTAACATCCAAATGAGATTCTGTTGTGATTAAGAATTTCAAAAGGAAACGGTACAAATAACAATTTCAGAGGCAACCCGAATATTTAAATGAAACTTAAATGACGATAAAAGGGAATCAATCGATACTTCCTTAACCTAAAATTTTATATACAGGGTGTCCATAAAGTTCGTGTGGACTTTAAAAATTTATAACTTTATTTGTATTTGCGATAGAAATAATCTGTAAAAAATATTATAAAGTCTAATGTACTTAGTTTTAAGTATAGCTAAAATAACTAATGTGATTTCACGCATTACTGTAAATCAGTTGGCAAATATTTTCCGTGAAATACCAAATCGTATCACCCTTTGCATTGCTAATGATGGAGGACATGTGGATACCTAAATAAAATTTCAATAAAACCTTTAAAAATATTGATTTCCTTCCTTCTAATCCTTTTTATAAATTATTTCTATCGCAAATACATATAAAGTTATAAAGTTTTTAAAGTACACACGAACTTTTTGGACACCCCGTATTAGCTGGATTTTCATGCGAAACATTAATTGCTAATATTCGACTGTTGTGATTAATGGAAAAGCCTAGGATTAAATGAATAGATATGGAAGTAGATTATTTTGAAAAATAAACAATTGTTCAGTAAAATAAATCAGTTGAGACTACAGAATTATTAATTTAGCTACATAACTTGAAGTGGTTAGACAATGAAATCTATACTTAGATTCCTACACGATACTAGTTGAAGGAAAACTGAATAGACAGTTCACATAGACATTTGTTTTGTTTTTTACGAAGGGACAAACGGAAATACTTGGTCTAACCAAGAAGAGTACCTTAAACCAATTCTGATGTTGAGTTACTTTTTTTCTTTTTTCTTTTTTTAAAATCATTTCATCTGAAGCTAGGCAAGAAAACCAATAAGTCACTGAGTGTGAAAGAATAAAAAAAAAAGAAAAAGAAAAACGTTATTAATGAGCGAGGACAATAACAGAAAAGAAATCAAGATTACAGACGATAACAATTAGCACTGCATTAATTTTTGAAGATCAAAGGTGGCTAGAAACAATCAAACGGAATATAGTTCTACAGGAGAGAAATGAGAACAGTGGAGCTATTAGCAAATAACTTACGGTTAAATATAGCCATTTCAACTGTAAAATGATGAGAACTATCCGCCAATCTAGTACTCCGCTTAAATTCATAAAGTCTAGGTACCATAGAGAAAAGTTCATCATAACGATTACCATGAAAGTATATATAGAAAAGGCATAGGGAAGGTACATTACGTCCGTGGGAAAGTGACTGATGCTGGGATGCCAGGTCAGGACCAATAATATTGAAGATTCTTCTTTGGATTTTATCAAGAATCTCTAAATATACAGCAAGAGCACTGAACCATATATGGCAGCAATACTGAAAGCAAAGACAAATGGTAGGTTTATTAACACTTCCGCTGCTAACTACGGAGATCTACGTTTTTTGCATAACTCTGGTATGAGTGTCCCGTTGCGCCATCTATCGTAAAATCACAAAGGACAATGCTTCAAAAGATATCATGTGTATATCCATGAAAATGGAATGCTGTAAAACACACTGGTGCCAGTTTTCTGTGTAATAAACAGTGTAGGTTGAAATTTGGCATTTTCTTTAAAAATGGCTGGCCGGATGGGGGCAGCACTGGGCAAATAAGTAGCAGTTAAAGTGTTAATATAGAAGATAGATTCTAGAGAGAAAAATTGTCTAGCGTGACACAGTGAACCAACTTTCCTAGCGGCAGACTTAGCAATTGATTCAATTTGATCGGTTCACTTAATGTTAGGAGAAAACGTTAGCCTGAGAGGTGCAACAAGTCACTGCCGAAGGTTAGCAAGGACTATGCCGATGGGAGACAGAAAGGGTCTCTCAGAGAATTAATTGAAAGTATTGTTTTGTTTTGTCGGCATTAAAATTAATAAGCCATTCACTGTCCCAGATTTTAGGTCATTTTTAACCTTATCGAATCGATTAGATTTACTATTCAGACAGGAGTAAATACTTGTGTTATCAGCACTTGGGTAGATTTTTGGAAGTTCGTTGGGCTGAGAACTTTTCATCACTTGTATCTATACATATCATTTCAATGATAATCAGAAACACCAAATCTGTAAATACAAATTCAATGGAATTCTTATATATATATATATATATATATATATATATATATATATATATATCCTATGTTTGTACTTGGGAGCAGACAAAATGGGCCTGCGATTGCGTTGTAGCTGACAATGGTGGGCGAACCGACTTCAAATCTTATGAAAGATAGCAATCGTTCTTCCATTGTCGCCCTGATTAGTGTAATTACGGGGCCTTGTTTGCCGGATGTACAATGCTTAAATAGAGTGTTTTCCCGAGGCGCTGAGCAAATTACGGTTTTATCAAGATGAATCACTGGTGAGTCGCCAATAATAAGTATATTCTAAAGATTTTGTTGATAGAAAAGAACAAAAAAAAAAGATATTCTACTGATAACGGACTTATAAAGAAGATAGTTTGTATTACTTCGGTGAATCTCAGAAGTTATTTCGGATTACTTCGTTACTTTCCGTGTAAAGAGGTTTACCGCTGAATGCTATTTGCGCAGACGTGAGGAGTTTTGTGCATAGAATTCGATTCTGAGACGATATTCTTTATTTGCCTGATTCTGTCCTCATTGGTCAGATAAATCTTTAATTATTAAAATAAAAATAAATTTCGATTCAAACAATACTGGTTTGGAAATAAATTCTCGTAGCTTTTCTCAGTCGTTCGCGTTTGAAATGACTGGAAATCATGCCGTATACACATATAATGTGGAAAATTTTACAATCATATCTGCTCGATGCGTATCCAAATGTAAACAAATGACGTCATATATTGGACAAAGTCCGACAATTATTTTAAGAAATTTTTTTTAGGTTTATACGTACTTTTATAGATACAAATATGAATGTACGAGAAAAATCATGGAGAATTTTAATATAAAAAAAGTAAAATCGACCTGTGGCTAAATCGGTAAAGCACGTCAGGCTATATGACGGTTCCCTATAGGATACAGGTTCGATTCCTGTCGGAGGACCCATATTTTCTATGAAAATTTCTTGGACATTCAGGCCGGTAAATGTCGTTAATATTGTTTATTATAAACAGAGCATTTACTTAAATATTTGTATTTATAAAAACAACGTATAAACATGAAAAATGTCTTAAAATAATTGTCGGACCTTGTCCATATCATAATATATATATATATATAATATTCACAGGGACCCACCGGGCCCTATTTCCAACATACTTGTTAATAATACAAATGTAACAGCATCGTCTACATGTAAAAAAAGACTAAAAATAATGGAAGCCTTATTAATATTAGGTTGGTGCAAAAATAATGACGTAATAATGTCGTTTTTTGACGTTACAAAATACGTCAAAAAACGACATTATTACGTCATTATTTTTGCACCAACCTAATAAAAACAAAGACCAACACTCAGTAATATTAACTATGAACCTGGATAAAAGTTTATTGACTGTATTTTGAAAATGAAACATTATATGAATACATGCATAGAACAAACCCTTTCTTGTTAACAGTTAATATATTTCACCCTTGAAAATGACTAAATGCATAGGCGAAATTGCTGCTTGGAAAAAAATAACTTTTGGACAGTTTTTATATAATTCATCTTCTGAAATGAAAGGAAAATGATAAGATCATATGAGAAATTATATACAAAACTTAATCAAAGCACCTTGTCTGTCATATTAAATGAGGCGTGCATGAAAGAAGTATTGCTGCCTATAAATATATATATATATATATATATATATATATATATACATATATATATATATATATATATATATATATATATATATATATATATATATATATATATATATATATGTATTTCTGTATGTCTCTCTCTCTCTCTATATATATATGTATGTATCTGTGTATAGATATATTTATATATATATATATATATATATATATGTGTGTCTGTGTGTCTGTGTGTGTATTATTTATGTAGATATGTGCATATATTCATATCAACAAATGAAACGAAATGTTCAACTTCTCTGTACCTCCGCGGATATAATATCCACGCAATACACGGCTTGCTATCAAAATTTGAATAATATTTACAACGTCTATATATTCTGTGTATCTATATATATATATATGTGTGTGTGTGTGTGTTTGTGTGTGTGTGTGTATATATATATATATATATATATATATATATATATATATATATATATCTATTTATATATATGTTAGCTCTATCTCTGATATTGAGCTCTTTCTAATAAGTACCGCGCATACAATATATAAATAATTATATATATATATATATATATATATATATATATATATATTTATATACACGCACTTTTCACACACACACACACACACACACACACACACACACACACACACACACACATATATATATATATATTTATTCACTGACCTTCCCCTATTCTAAATTTCGCAGTTATTGTATCAACTCATTTTGCGATCGGTGAATAAAATAGAATTTATTTACAGGATAAATTTTCTTAAAATAATCTAATATTTTTCACACTACTTTGCATCATACAAACATATCTTCAAGAACTAAACAATTTTAAAAAAAATTGATCGGTTTCACAGTTCTAGTATTTTCAAAAGTTAAATTGTGATGGAAAGACGTCTAGCTATGCTGCTATTTGTTTCGCATCTCACTAGAGTTGGAGATTTGTTTCCGTTTTATGCAGAAAAAAGTTGGCTTCGATTGTTATCTATTAAAACTGCAATCTGATTGCGTCATGAGGCATAGTATTTTTTGCGCCAAAAATTGATGATCAAACAATTTTTTCAAACGTTGGAAGTGTCATAGTTCAGTGAATGTAGCTAATGCCAACAAAGTGTTAAGTAGTTCATCACAACAAAGTGTTAAGCAGGACATGTGTGATGGATTCAATTTTATTGGACATTAGTGACAATCCCCAAAAGGTTCAGTATACAAGGATTAAATTTGTGTGTGTGTAAATATATATATATATATATATATATATATATATATATATATATATATATATATATGAACCCACGCTATTGTGTATTCAAAAATGTACTCATTTTCGACTCTCTATAACTTCTTGAATACTTTTCTGATCCATATATTTCATATTTATTTTACATTTTACATCTTTTTAAGTAACAAAAATAACATTTTCTTAAATTTTAATCATTAATCTTGCTTGCCTGTTAAAAAAACACTGCACTCATTTGTTATGGGGTCCACCCCTTTTTCATAGGAGTGGACTCAACCAGTGTATACTTTTACTGCTGTCGGTGAATACCCGAGCGAGTAAGATAGAGATACACTGATACAGTGATAGTGTGAGGTAACCGCTTTGTAGGAGTCACAGTTGCGAGCACGTAGACTCAGAAGGAAGTCATACTTCGATACTGAATTTCCCAGAGTGTATATATATATTATTGCTGCTAACAGCATTTCTGGATCTATTAATACCAACCGCATTACAAATTGTATTATTAATCAATACATTTATTTGCTATATTTCATTCCTGCGTTTGTCATTCATTTTGAGACCGGATTTCATCTCGGAATCCACAACATCATTCTCATTTCCTGAATGGCTACATTTTAGAACATCCTGTATACATACATACATATATATATGTCTGTGTTTGTGTCTGTGTGGGTGTATGGCGTTTATGCACGTCCTCATTTCACGAGCGATTTCGATGAAATTATACTCACGTATTGCAAATTTATCAATTAAGATAACTGATAATATGCCCTAGAACTTTCAACTGTCTCTTATTTTATAAGTGTCCTTTTTTCCATTTTCTATAAAACTTTGTCGTTTTTCAGTCCATATTCTACTCAACCCCCATCTGTGGAACTAAATTTCTGTTGCTTCAAGTCTATCTGTGAGGTGATTGTCCCCAATTCACAGTTATATAGGAGTACTTATATTACATAACAGTTCGGTACTATTTTCTTTGTTTCTAATGAAAAATTCTTGTTTCTTAATACATTGTTTAGCTTTTAAATGACATCTTCTGGATATTCCAATACAATTTAGATATGATTGCTGCACTTTACTTCCTTTGCTAAAATACTTTCCCTATATTTTGAATGGCTTTCCTTGTCTGATTTTGCTATCTCCATTTTGTCTTTTGCGTGTTAAGCAATTCCTATTGCAATATCGCACAATGCAGACTTACATCACATTTTATCATCTATCAAATGTTTGAACACCAATGAAGATCGTAAAGTTAAATCACATTAAGAAATTTAACAAATGTTCCAGTCTATTGCACTCATCTGTGAAAAAATCTTAATGCCATCTCGGAGGTCGTCGTAGTATCCACCGGCTGTGTAATTACTAGAAAACACGTTTTATAGAACACTTCACGAGTGTAGTGAATTTACATGTCTCTAGGAGCTCTATGCAGTAAGCTTAGTAAATGACCCACATTCTTCAAGGTTGCGTAACCCTTTTCCAACAGAAATAAGCCTATTGTTACTGTATACCTATTTCCCAAGGGTCAAGACTAACTCTATTGTTTACTTCCAACATCTCCGGCCTTCATTTTGCCCCAAATTGCTTTGTTGATTCGTCTCCCTGTGGGTGTTTCCCGGACTATCACTTCATTACTCTTTTAAATATTTATCTATACTCCTTATACTTAAGATATTAAATCCTTTTTACCTTCTCTTGCATAAATATCACACACATCATTTTGTGAAATTTGACATTGAGTGACACTTGGTTTTAGTAAAAAAGAAGAGTAATGCACCACTGATCCGTTTAAAAATCTCTCCAATATTTCAAAATACGTAGTTGGAGTAATAGATTCCATTATCGAATGATTTGAAAAATCTTTAATTTGGCACAACACACATTAATCTTCTAGCATATTCTCCTTCATTGACAATGCACTTAATCCAACGTTTTTCCATTACATTAACCGAATATGGCACAAAGAAAATTTCATTTTAAATTTAACCTAATAACTGCCGAAATAGAGACTTATTGACGCATATTCCTAAATAAATAAGCTTTCTTGTAGTTTTAATGATTTTCCGCCTCTTCTAGTCATTTTCATTTCTTTGTTAAATCTGTCTGTTTTTATGACAACCTACCTGAGATTCAACGCTTAATTTCTTATCCAATATTCATTTATTGAGTTTTTTTTTCCGTAGAACATTCAGAGAGCTTTTCATAAACATTTCCCTACACGAATCTGTGGTTGTGTTTATGTATATGCCATGTCGGTTTGACTACATCGGGTGCACCGAAACGCATATCTCATTCCATCAACCATCAGCAATTTGGAAAAAAAAAAGAGACAAGATCTTCTAAAGCAGAGTCACTTTCTGACATTCTTTCAATTAATCTGTCAAGTTTTATCTACATCTGCGAAAACCGTCGCTAAGAGACTTACATACAATGTGTTCAGATAAAATACTATTCTTTCGTCATGCTGGGGGGGGGGGAATTGAATTAGCTTTTTGAAAGTGACAGTAGCAAAAAGGATTTTCAAATATTTTGTATGTGCTGCGTATTAATATTTGAAAATCTGCGTGTGTGTCTGCAGACAAAGGAGGAAAAAATAGAATGTAAGAGATTTGATTATAGTCAGATTGGATTGGTTTCCGTTGATTTCGAAAAATAATACAGAAAATGTCGTCTACCTAGCTAGCTAGTTAGTTGGCAGGACAGATTCATTGAAATAAGAAACTATGAATTTGAAGTCGGAAAAGAAGCAAGACTGACTTGTATAAAAAAACAAAAAAAAAAAAAACAAAACAAAAAAAACAAACAAACAAAAATAACGAGAGAGTAGGAATGAAAGCATGTGTACATATATAAAACTATAAACACGACTCAAACCAGTTACGTCATAACACATTTGGCCAACGTCACAACATACTCTAGTTATAGGAAACTCACCAATTGTGCCTAACTATCTTGACGATGACTTAAGAAAATCGAAACGCCGAACCACATTTATTGTACATTTTTTTTTCCCAAATGAATTTAGGACAATTTGAGACGGAATTTCCTCCTTTGAAATTTATAAGTTATCTGGAAAATTCAATCGGTTAATCGACACAAAATCTCCATTATATATATATATATATATATATATATATATATATATATATATATATATATATATATATATATATATATATATATAAAGATGTTTTTGTAGGTACAAACTTTAATGATCGAAATAAAAGTATAAAACTTAATATTACGAGACATATTAAAAAAAAAAAAACGGAAGAAGCAACCGGTTTCGCACCGGCTCTTCAGGCTTCAACGGGAGATTTAAAATTAACACTGAAAAATGTACAATAAAAGGAAATGTAAAAAAAAAAAAAATGCAAAAGGAACTAGAAACCAATGACAGCGAGTCACAACAAACACTCACGTTGTTTGGACAAAGAAGGCTTACAAGACCCGATGTAAAGTGCCTCCAGAACCTTTAGATGAAATAAGGAGTTAGACCGGGACAACACGGTGAACAAGTCAACACTAGTATTTAGTTACCCCCCCACACACACACACGAGGGCATCTTGTGGCACAAGACCGGTTTACCGTGGGGTCTCCGAGCCCGTGGGATCGGCCAAAAATATGCCCTTTGAACCGTATAAACGGGTTCAGGGTCGGTTTACCTCCCCGAAAGAGACTCCGCCCTTCGGCGTAGACTCCTTCGGATTCCTCCACGCCCGAAGGCAGTGAGTTCAACCGATCAACCGGATGTTCGACTTCAGACTGAACCAGTCAACACTAAATTTGGCTGCACAATCTGTTCTTTAATAGGTGTTCGCATATGGCGGAACTATAGGTGTTCGGGACGAGTCCATTCAAAGGCAAGGTGTGATTTCTAATTTTTGTAGGAACGTGTTGTTTTATTCTCATGTCTAAGCGTTGAGTTGTTCTCCCTATGTAGTCGGCTCCGCAACTACAAACGTATTTATCAATAACTGAATTAATTTGATGGGGAGGGAGAACGTCTTTACACGCAGATCGAAACATGGGCCGAGTTTGAAAAATAATCCGAACTTCAGCAGAGAAAAAACAACAGCGAACATTGGATGAAATTTGTTTAGCTATTTTTTCACATTTGGTACCAATCCAGGGTAATCTGAGGTAAACTGGGCATTTTTTGACAGTGTAGAGCTCGGCACTTCTGAACTCTTCAACTTTACTACGGATAACTGAATTAACAGTATCAAGAGGATAACCCAAATTACATAGGGTATCCTTAATAAAGTCGATTTCGTTATTCAAGAAAGGCAGATCTTTAATGCTCTATTTTGTAGTGTGACAAAAAGAGTCCCAACCCGTGTACAACCCAGCGAAAGTAGGTTTTCTGTAAACGGAAGTGAGAAAACCTATTAATGTGCGATGTACTAATACATCCAAAAAGGCCAATTGATGATTGGACTCTTTTTCAATAGTAAATTCCAGTGCAGGATGGATACCACTTAAAAACGAAAGAAACTGGTCGGCCTCAAATTCACCGTTAAATAAACAAAAGGTATCATCAACGCACCGACAGTGCATTTGAGGACAATGTGGATTCTTTCGTATCTTTTCTTCCTGGAAGCCAGCAAATATGTTGGCAAGTGCCGGACCCATAGGCGAGCCCATAGCAACTCCGTCGATCTGTCGGTGTATGGTGTTGTTGAAACTAAATTCGACGGAGGACGTGGCAAATTTCATCAATTCACGAAATATTGACTCAGGAAAATTAGGTGAGTCAATGAACTGCGATAGAGAAAATTACAGCAAATATCAATGGTTTCCATCAAAGGGATACAAGTATACAGGGAGCAGACATCAAAAGAGCACATGCACTTACCGGAAGAAGACAAATTTTGGACGCGGTCGACGAAGGAAAAGAAATCCTTTATACAAAATCCATCCAGGCACTGCAAAACAGGATCCAAAAGTGTGGAGAGCCATTGGGCTACCTTGTGTTGGGCTGAACCGATCATAGATAAAATCGGTCGTAAAAGTACACCTTCTTTATGGATTTTCGGGAGATCATATAATCGAACCGGAAGGACGGATTTCGTTGTCAATTTTTTTTGACAGTAGCCCTGACTTTACCCACTTTAGAAGTAATTTTTGAAATTTCGCTTCACCTGAAGAGGTTCCATCACAGGTGCCAGCAGAACCAAGTTTAGTAAATTTTGAAGTATCTTCTAAGATAGAAGACATTTTAGTTATATAGTCAGCTCGATCTAAAATAACTACTCCAGCACCTTTATCTGGTCTGGAAATTATCAAGTTATAATTATTCCTCAGAGAATTAACAACACGCTGATGTTCTGCTTTCCGTTTGGATTCAGCAGTTGCAACAGAGGAACAGGAAAAAATGTGTGCGAAATTATTCAACTGGGCTTTCAAATTAGTCACAGCGTCGACAGAGGTAGGAGAGAGTCTTGCCAATTGAGCATAGAAAACCTAGAACTCTGAAAAAATCTTCTCCTTGTCAGGCATAGAGGGTGGAATGGAGAAGTCCAACCCGTGAGAAAGAACAAAAGATTCTAACTCGGTTAGTTCATACGTGGACAGATTGATAATATATATATATATATATATATATATATATATATATATATATATATATTGAACAATAAAAAAATATTAAAAAATTAAATCTTCAGACACACTAGGTTGTAGATTTATATTCTTTCGTTTTTTTTATTATTATTTCATTTAGGTTCCTCGACTAGTTTCGACCAAAATGACCATCATCAGGAGAAGAAATATTTCTGCTTGCTGGTAGCAGTAAACTACAGAAATGAATGTCTTGATTGGGAAAATGAACTTTTGTCTGTAGTTTTAATTTGTTTTTTATTTTTTTATCTTTTTAACATGAATCTTTTAACATTCCTTGTGTTGGCCAAACAGTCTCTTTTAAGTTGTTATTTGAGATAAGGGCTAGACGGATCTATGCTTCTCTGAATTTCTTTGGTCAGTTTGACAGTTTTATTGGTCCTGGAGAGGGGATGTGTCTCTGTTAAGCGTTTGTTCGTGTGTTATTTGGTTCTTAGGGAGTGATTGTCTATGATATGTGTAAGCGTGTGTATTGCTGTGGATGTGTGTTATCATTTGGCTCATTAGGGATGGAGTGAGTATGATGTGTGTAAGTGTGTATATTCATGTGGGTGTGTGTATAAGTGTGAGGCCTCAACACCTCCGTAAGCATGTCTGTCTTGTGTAGGTGAGAAATGTGGGTAGGTTTTGATTTTTAGGGTTATATATTAATACTATCTATATTGTTAAATGTATGGTTTAGCCCGGCTGGATAGTGAGTTTTTAGACGTTGTATCCACTTATTTTCATGGAACTCTAAAGTCTTTCTAATGTTATCTGCTCTGAACTTTTCTATACTCTCAATTATAGTGAATTTGACATGGGTTTTGAAATCATTTTTTCTAGGCGGAAATGTTCTTCGGGTAATATTTTTTCATGGGGAGTCGACTTAATTCGATTGCGATAATTATTAATTATGTAGTGAAAGGGCCATTCAGATTTCCCTACATATTGTTTCTGGCATATTGTGAATTCTAGGAGGTAAATTATGTTATGACTTCTACAGTGAGAATCGTGGTAGATTTTGAAAGAAGATTTAGTTGCTGAGCTAGTGAATGAATTCGTGTGCTTAATATGGTTGCAACATAAACTTCTTTTGTTGTTGCATGGTTGGGAAAATACTGTTGTTTTTGTTCTTAGTTTATTACGGATTACCTTGTCCCCTGAAATGTGGTTACTACCTATGATTTCTTTTAGGTTCTTAGGTCTACGATATGCAAGAAGGCCGGGTTCCTTAAACAATTTTTTTACGTCTGGTTTGAGATGTAGTATTTCCCAGCAGCGTTTGATTATTTGGGATAGTGGAGGCAGAGTGGGGTTGAAAGTGGTTACTAGAGGAATGCGGCTAGATTTATTTTAAATTTTGTACATTAGGGTGTCTTCTCTAGGTGTGGAAATTGCTTTATTTATTTGTTCCCTGATTATGTGTTGTTTATAGCTACGTGTTGTGAATTAATGCTCCAGATTTTCAATATATATATATATATATATATATATATATATATATATATATATATATATATATATATATATATATACCACATGACACCCTTGAGCGCATAGTCTTGGAGCCGGTAGAATGGAGATCAACGTGTTCTAGTGGACACAACAGTTTTCAATCTGCTTGTCTGTATCATCTTCAAGAAACGAGAGCAATGTCTAAAAAGTCAGCCTATCTAACACTGATCTCATCTCACAATCCTCACTCTTGGTCCAAATATGACCTCCTTTGTATATCACTAGCGGGTCTTAAATGCCACTTAAGATTATCGGACAAAATCTCATAACTGAATCAATTAAGCTGTCAGATCCTCATACGTCGAAACCGACGGGAGAATCCATTATTATTATTATTATTTGTATAAATGTAATATTCATAAATGCAATATTTCAGATAGAATATATTTGTAAAAGGACAATATAAATAAAACCAAAAGGAAAACTTCTTTAGTTTAGCCGTCGCGTTTCCTCTTATAAGGAACATTATTCAAGGCAAATGAAGAATTTTGTTTTGTAACTATTATTTACATATAAGAGAAAAAATCTTATCGTTTTTTGACATTTTAATAAAATGAGAAGGCTCATAAATATTCATGAGGTTAACCGAAAAGTCTCGGCAAACTATGGAGGACACTAAGTGACACTATTCAATATTTAATAAACAACGTGAGTAAATGATGTTTATGAATTATTTTAATGCAAATTTGTATTTAAATTATTTTAGTTTGAGATTAATTTATGTGTTATATATTTTAAATAACCGAGGTTATTATCTTTTATAGCCATGTCCCTTGGTTTAGGTAAGTAGTATTTTTTTCAGGAATAAATATAATTAAAAAGAAGTTTGATAAGATTCTATAGCGGCAACCTCGAAGATTTTCGTCTAAGAAATTTACTTTCTCTTTTAATAAGTGGCTCACTCTTTAGATCAAAGCTGTGGTTGAATGTATTTTTATGAACAAAAATACATTTGATAAATTGTTGTGTCTAAGATCCCTTTTGTATTTATAGATACGTTTATATATATATATATATATATATATATATATATATATATATATATATATATATATATATATATATATATGTAGTTTAAAAATCAGGAGGTCAGTTGAAATTTTTTGTTTACACTTCGGCGAAATGTCATAAGAGGAGAGCCCCTCAGTAAACCAAGTTTTTTGTCAATAAAAGTTGTTATCGAATCTGAAGAAACACTTATTAGTGATTAAATGTCACATTTTTATGATTTCATTTATAGAAAGATATAATTTTCTTTTAAGTGGGCTTTTAGTAAATTTAGGCATTTCTTTACAGGAATGTTTGTATATAAATATTTTATACCTAAACTATTAGGACCTTGAAGAAGTTTTCCTTGATTTTTCATGAAAAGTCATGTTTTATTTACAAAAATAGTAAAAAAAAAAACATACCACTGAATGTATTGTCCATCGTTAGCCACCTTTCTGGTAGCATTTGAATTCCACGTCTGAAAAATGACACATCTTTTGAGGCTAATCATGAGTCGGGCTACTTTTTGGCATCTTCATAAGAAGGAAAGTGCTGCTCAACCAGGCCATGTGCCATACATTGGACACGGTGATAATTGAACGGGTCTATGTCTGGTGAATAGGGAGGGGTGGAGTATGACTTCCCATTTATGCGTTTCGAAGTATATTTTCATGCGTTTTGCAACACGAGGCCTAGCGTTGTCATGCTGCAAAACCATTTGTCGTGTCTCTGCTTGCACAGCGGCCGTTTTTTCCTCAGTGCTAGGCTCAAACGCATCAATTGTATTCGAGGGCTATCTGCCGTGATAGTTTCGGTCGGTTTGAGCAGCTCATAATAAACTACAACCTGGTTATCGCACCAAATGAAGAGAAGAAGCTTCTAACCATGGATATTCGGCTTTGCCACCGATGTTGATGCAAGACCGAGATTACCACACGGTCTTCTGCATTTAGGCTTATCGTAGTGTATCCACTTTCCATCGCCTGTCACGATACGATGCAGAAATCTTTACTTTTCTGCCGTTGAAGCAGCTGTTCACACCTGAGAAGACACCGTTTGACGTCTCTCAACTTCACCTCGTATGGCACCCAATGTCCTTGCTTTTGAATCATTCCTAATGTTTTCAAACTTTCCAAAACTGTTGTGTAATCAATTCTTAAGGATTCTGCAAGTTCAGCTTGCGCCTGACATGAGTCTTCATGAAGTAATGCCTCTAATTCTTTGGCACCAAACTTTTTCGATGCGCCTGAGATTTCTTTATCTTCAACATCAAAATAATTATTTTTGAAGCGTCTAAACCAAACTCTGCATGTTGTTTCCGACATAGCATGGGCGCCGTAAGTTTCAACAAGAATTCTGTGTGCTTCAGCTGGAGATTTCTTTTGAATGAAGTAGTGCAGTAAAATTTCCCGCAAATATACTTTTTTTGGCACGAAATCCGACATGTTTACCACTATGAAAAATAAAGTTGTTTACACTTCGGCGAAATGGAATACAATGAATTTCAAGCTTTTTTTTGTACTTCCTTGTAGATGTGTTACCAGCTGAAACTAGATGCATGCAATTCTGAGAACGCCATATTTTGAAAAACAGCGAGAACTTATTCATATATTTGTTTCGATGTCAATTTTTAAATTTATTCAACAAATCTCCAGATTTTCTTATTTTCATATGCGAGTAGTAAAAAGTGAGGTTAAAATTTGTGTTAGTGTGCCGTTTAGTTTATGCTGATTCTTCCTGATATAATGGATATTATACAGTTTATGTATCTTTGGTAATTCGTTCGGGTAAAATACTATTCTTCCGTCATGCTGGGGGTGGGGAAAATTGAATTAGCTTTTTGAAAGTGACAGCAGCAAAAAGCATTTTAAATATTTTATATATGTCGCGTATTAATATTTGAAAATCTGCGTTTGTGTCTCCAGACAAAGGAGGAGAAAAAAATTAGATATAAGAGATTTGATTATCGTCAGATTGGATTGGTTTTCGTTGATTTCGAAAAAATATTACAGAAAATAGAAATAGAAGGTGTTAGGCCAAGCTACTTGTTACTTGGCAGATTCGCCAGAGTTTTTTTGTTTTATATACATATGGGAATAGTTAATACAAAGAATTGGGCTTAAAATTTTGGTTGGTGTGCCGGCAAGTTTATGTGGGGCGCTGTCTTATCTGGATATATTATTTTTTTTTTTGTTAATCCGTTCAGATAAAATATTATTATTTTTGGTAATTCATAAATTGTTGATATTTTCGGGTTGGGTTCTATAAATTTTAGCCAAGAATTGTTTTTCTATTTACTTATTTGGTTTCTTTTCTTGTGTCTCCTTTGTGTTCTTGTCTTCTTTTATTTCATTTGTAAATATTAACGGTATCGAGGAGAAGCCTCATTTTTTGTTGATATATAAGTTTTTCCATAATTATAATTCCACCGCCTTTGAAATATCCTTGGAGAAAATGTAGTTTATTCCGTTTATTTTTTCGAGTGTGGCTGTAATTAGAGCCTGTATTTTACCTTTGTTGAAATCAGAGTTATTGTATTGGCAATTTTCTATCCTGAAATCAGTAATATCATTTTTCGGCGATCCGGTGTCAAATTTTTGAACGAAGGTAAAAAGTTCCAGTTGTGTTTCCGATGTTTTAAATTTCGATAAAATTTCAGTCTCTGTCCATATTTCTGAGATGAGGTATTATGTACACTATTTACATTATTCAGAATATTGTCCCCATCTTTGTCGCCGTATTTATTACAACGTTTCGGCCATTGTACGCTCCGGACTTCTTCAGGTGGTTGCAATGCTGAACCGAACCCTTTATTTCGCTCACTAGAGTAAACTGTTCTAGTTCCACGTGCCATGTTTAATGGATGTCAGATATCAGTTATCTCCTGCTAATCCCCCTCTCCATGTTCTCCACTGCCTTTATCCACTGTACCATGTATCCTTGAGTGTGAGTTCAATACCTGGTTAAGGCAGTGCAGAAATTTCTGGGGGAAATTATCAGGAGATAACTGATAACTGACATCCATTAAACATGGCACGTGGAACTAGAACAATCTACCCCAGTGAGCGAAATAAAGGATTCAGTTCAACATTCCAACCACCTGTAGAAGGCCGGAGCGTAAAACGGCAGAAACGTTGTAATATGGCGACAAAGAATAGGACAATAGCCCGAATAATGTAAATAGTGTTCGATAAATTTGTAATTAAGTTCTTTTTGAAGACTTTAGACCAGTTACTTTTACAAATCAACGTATTTAATTTATTTTGTAAATTACGGATTTACATATTGTTATTGTAATTAACAGAATTTCTTAATTCATTCCGTGTTTATTTAGGATATTATGGCGATGACTATCATTTCCTAATGTGTTTGCGTTAAGAAAAATATTGCTTCTTTTACTTCTAGTTCATGAGCTGATGATTTTAGGAATTTGTGTGAAGAATGGAAATATATGATGAGTGGTTTTCATTAATTTATTTGAAAATTAAGGAATGACGTTTTCTTGAATGCCATTTTTAAGACATTTTTGTTTCTTTAATAATGTGCGGATTTTAATAATTGTTTCTGTCTTCTAATTAAGTGGATGTATAGATTTTTTTGTTCTCTATGTCGACATTGTGTACAATTTCTGAGAGAATATATATATCTCTAAAATGAGAATATGAACATATTATCCAATCTAAATGACATCAAAATAATTACAACCACATCCAAATCTATTACGGATATGATAAGAATCAAAATTATTCATAACAATAAGAATTCAGAAGAAGGTATTTATAAAATAAATTCCAGAATTGGTCCTCACAAAAATCTAAAAACAACGCATCCATGATTAGAAATGGGATTTTATACAGAGCAAATTATCAACATTTCAGTTTGGGAAATAAATTTAACTACAATTTTGATCTAAAGAATGCCACACTTATTAAAAGAGAAAGTAACTTACTTCGATGGAAAATTATCCAGAGTGTGCTCAAAATATAAATCTGCGACCGGCATTTTTTTTCAAATATATCTATTCTTGAAAGAATCTCCTACTTTCCCAAATCAACATACAGGATTATACAAGAAAACCGTTAAATTCATAACCTCAGTTATTTAAATTATATAACATATAAATTAACTTTAAACTAAAATGATTTCAGTACTAATTTGGATTGAAAAATATTCTAAAACATCATTTACTCACTTTCGTTTATTAAACATTGTATTGTTTCACTTGGTGTCCTTCATAGTTTGCCGAGACGCTTTGGCTAACCTAATGAATATTTATGCAAGCAACTTAAAAATTTTCCAAAAACAATCACATTTTTGCTCTTGTATATAAATACAAAATAAAATCCTTGCATTTTCCTTGAATAAAGACCATGAGAGGACGAAGCGCTTTGGCTAAGAGAAATTTTCCTTTTGTCTATATATATATATATATATATATATATATATATATATATATATATATATATATATATATATGTGTGTGTGTGTGTGTGTGTGTGTGTGTGTGTGTGTGTGTGTGCGCGCGCGTGTGTGTGTTTCTTTTGCTCTAATGACAATTTAAAGTGTCAATCATCATTCACATACTGTGAATGTCAGTTACAACTGTATATAATGACTATGAAAAATATTCAGGACTGCTTGACAAAGGTTTAACATTACTATATATATATATATATATATATATATATATATATATATATATACATATATATATATATATATATATATATATATATACATATATATATATATATATATATATATATATATATATATATATATATGTGTGTGTGTGTGTGTGTGTGTGTGTATTGTATATTTAGGCAGCAACCTCTCTTTTATACATGTTTCATGAAATCCGACAGACCAGGTACTGCGATTATATTTTTATTTCATTTTTCTTGTGTTCGAACAAGTGTGCCCAGTTTCTACACACTCAAACACAAGTGAAAAAAAGATTTAAAAATATCACACTGCCTTTTCTGTCGGATTTACTGAATAACATCACGCACACACACATATATGCGCAGGATACGATGGGTAAATTGTCGCCATATTATATTTTAATTTCTTGCATGCGCGTTGTTTGCTTTTGATTGTGTAAACTGCACTTTATAGTATGGTCAGTAGGACATCGTCTGTGAGAAAAACAGAGTTACCATGTGCAAGTCACTTAGCCAGAAATGTGTAAACGTCATACAATAATGCTTGGCATTCGTACTGGAAAATTTTAGAGTGTTTTCTGTGTCAATCTGAGGACAGTGCAGAGAATTCGGAAAGGATTGGATGATATCCAATCAACAGCATGGTGTTTCATGTGATCACTAGTGATGGTGACGTTCCAATCATCTTCTCACAAGTCTACAGCCTCAATACGGAGTCCTACATCAAGTCGCTTCAGTGGGTAATACTGTCCCCAGTTAAGAAAGTGGCTGCTATGTGGCAACAAGACTCTGCACCATATCACACAAGCAGGAGAACACAGTCATAGCTGTCAGACAATCTCTGCGGTCACGTCACCACTTACATCTGGCCACTTAAATCCCCAGACTGCATTATTATTATTATTATTATTATTATTATTATGTGTGTAGCGCAGTTGATCGAGAGACCAACTAAATCCCTTGCAACACAAAAGGAGGCAAAGATTATGACAGTTCATACATTGATTATATATTAATTTTTTATTAATCTTGAACAATTTTTTCAAACAATAGTTTTCCTTAAAGAATTGACATAATTTGTCTATCTGGAACTTATTGCAAAGCTGCATGATAAGCAGCATTATTGTTCAGCACAAATAGATTGTTTCCCTTCCACAACTCTTTACCAACCAACATAGCGCATGGCGTGAGAAAATTAGGGTTCCCTCAGATGAACTCTAGTTACTTTCAATGATGGTCGTTGAAACTTATTGACATAGCTCACTCTCAATGGAAACTGAAGTTTTTTGAACTGAAAATGTAGATCTGGTGGAATTAAGGGGACTTTTGGAATAAAAAACAAAAACAAAACAAAGACTTTCCTCCTTTCCTGGACCTGTAAATATCTCTGCTTCCAAAAGATGAGGAAACAACTTCTTAAGAGCCTTTTTATATTACAAAGCTTTGGAGGATACAGACTTCTCAATAACATAACTTGTACATTTTCTTTTATTATCCCCAGGTTTTGTGATTAAATTTCAACAACTTAAAGAAAGAACGTCCAGAAGAGATGCAAGTACGGGCGACTATACATGATATAATCAGAAAATAAGAGTGATAACGTTAGTTAATTTAAAGCCAAAATTTCTAAAATTCAATAAAACGTTAGATTACGGAGATAATTGTCTTAAATTTCTAGCATTACTGAGTACTGAAGAAGGCGCCCACACGTAATTTTACTCAATTATGTTTTACAGATAAAGTTTCCTTAAAAAAAACATTAGATTTCTCACCCGACTGTCAACACATAAACACTGTCGGGTTAAAATGCATTTCTGTGATATTTTAAACTTAAAGTAAATAATATTTGTTTCCAATCAGATTAATTATACTTTAAATCAGCTAATATTCCTCAAATAACGTCCCAGAAAAATATATTTAAATATTGGAATAAAATCGTTATGAAATAATTTTCATTTTGAATAATTCATTTTAAACATTACGTATCACGCTTTTTTGTGGCGGTTCCAAGTTTAAAGTTTTCCGTGCAAATCTCTTGTATGTTTACTTTTCTTTTCCTACATACTTAAATATGAATTAATCTCTAATAAATAAATTTTCCATTTCTCTTTTCAGGTGAGTCGAACATTATTTTTCTCTCAGTCATAAAGACGGTACAATCTCCTGAAAGTACATTGCGAAAAACAAGGAAAACAGTCGAAATACAATGGTTTGTTTGTATTGGAAATCAGTCACCGTACAAAACTGATTTTCATTTCTAATTCTGCTTTTAAAATCGCTGATGAGTTTTAGTTTGTTTAGACATTCTAACATGAAGACTTTTCATCATTAATTTCAACTAATTTGTCTTCGTTTTTCTCTTGCTGTCTGTCACAACGAAGTGTTAGCGCGGTATTTTGCGAAACAAAAATTTAGTAGGAAAATTAAGCAAATTAGTTAAAATTACTAATAAATTCCCTGCATATTAAGTCCAATTTTCACAGAATCTTAAAAAGAAAACAATAGAGAAACGAAAAAGAATAATTGTACAAATTAATCACGACTTCCAGAAATACAAAAATAAAAACTTCCATTAAAAAAATAATTAATGCCGTATCATAATCTAATCAGTGATATAAAAATCAGCGTATAAAATGCGTTCAATATGATATGAATACACGCGCAGATTTTTCCCACCTAAAATTGTAACAGAAAGAAATTTTCTTGTTGTGGTAAGCTTGCTTATCAAGTAATCCTATGGCTTACACTCAGAATCAAATGTCATTCATTATCACTTTCTTTCTAAAGAAATAGCCATGACGGCTTATTATTAACGTTGCCTTTTTCGAGTAAAACTCTCTGAAAATAGTTTTATCGGAGCACATGTTTTTAAAACTGTATTTACTTTTTTTACAATGCCTTTATAAGTCTTGGCAATGGCCGAAACTCATTTACAGTACCTGACTTTCTTAAATTAACCCACATTACTGTTTAGATTGTTAAGAAATGTTTGTTAAGTTTGACAAAAGGCCAGAATCTCTTGAATTTAAGTAACAATCAGCTTGTTTAGCGGGCAGTGAATTTGCCCCATTTAATTTACATTTTCTACTGTTCTCAAATAAGCGCATATCTAGTCCCGTAGCCGTATCTTTAATAGGATCTGATTACATTGGTATAAGATGAGAAGACACTTAAGATATATAATGCCACATGAATATACATAAGACAGTGAATACTGGAAATCTCTTTATAGATCAAGAAACGTCTGGAGGCAAAAGAAATGTGATTCTACAGATTCTACATGATGAAAATTACCAAGGATAGCTTAGTCAACGAAAAGGTTTTAAGAAAAATGAAAACAAAAAAGATACTTCAGTATCTGTTTATATTTCTGAGATGAGGTATTATGCACATTATTTACATTATTCGGACTATTGTTGTCATCTTTGTCGCTATATTTATTACAAAGTTTCGGCCTTTCAGTATCTGTCCATATTTCTGAGATCAGGTATTATGTACACTATTTGCATTATTCGGACTATTGTTCTCATCTTTGTCACCATATTTATTACAACGTTTCGGCTCTTCAGTATCTGTCTATATTTCTGAGATGAGATATTATATATACGATTTACATTATTCGGACTATTGTCCTCATTTTGTCGCCATATTTATCACAACGTTTCGGCCTTTCAGTATCTCTCTATATTTCTGAGATGAGGTATTATGTACACTATTTACATTATTCGGACTATTGTCCTCATCTTTGTCATCAGATACTCAGAATCAAAAAGAAAGGTTTTTAAGTTTCTTATGAATATAAAGAAGAAATTATGTCCCAAAATATTCTTTTGTAAGATAAATGGATTTTTTTCATTAGGCTATAAACTTATCAACATACGTGGCTTGACTAGCTTCGTACAAAACAACATTTTACGGTCCATATTATCCATCAGTGTTTACTCATCTAAGTACGGATCAGGATCATCTCTGCTAAAACTTATTTCATTATCAGAGAAGAAACAGTATTTTCGGATACTATTTTCATTGAATAATTGTATGTGTGCGTGTTGGTGTGAATGTTTATATATTTGTATGAAAGAAAGAAGCCAGTAGCTGATAGCTAGTAATGTCAGCATTTCAAGAAAGAAATAAATGACAAATAGGAGGAGCAAACAGCAAAAACATAGGATAGGTTATCTTTTTTTGCCATAGATAATGCAGACGTAACGACGCGCTTGTCAGAGATCAGTGATTAGCTCGCTAATCCTGCAGACCAATGCCATTGTTGATGACGTGTCGGATTAAGATAAACATTAAAGATATCAATCAGACAGGTCGATGCTATTAAGTATTCTCAATAATAAAGCAAATTTCCTGGCTTGTACGTGCTGTGATTGTATCGATCAATGAAAATAGCTTACGATCTTAGGCAGTCGGATTACCGAGTCAGTCTGCTTCATGTTACTTATTTGTTGTTAATTATACAACGAAGAATTTCTGTCTGTATTTCTGGGATGAGGAGTTATCATTACTTACTCTATTTACTGTTGTCATCAAATTTGTTGTTGTTTCGGTCGATGCACTCTCAGGTTTTCATTATGTGGGTAATTTATAGAAAATTCTTCTTAGGATTTAGGTAATTTACAGGTAATTCTTAACTGAACCCTTTATTTAATCTACACGTGTAGACTGTTCTTGTTTCATTGTCCATCTTTAGGGATATCTCGTCTAGTTCTTATTTTTAGTATTACTCAGCTATTGCTCATACAAACTACCTGGGCAAAGGATTGAACTCACACTTAATATCTTTTTATATCTATGAGATGAGGTATTACGATTACTTACATTATTTACTTTATTCAGACTGTTATTCTCATCTTAATTGCCATATTCACTATTCGCCAGTGACTAGGCTCAAACAGTTGCAACTTCAATATCAGGGCACAGCAGTGGAGAAACTAAACTTTGGACGGTTGAGTTAAAGGGAAGTAATTGAGACATTCGGAAGAGATATAACACGTGGAATTAGAACAATCTACTCCGGTAGACGAAATAAAGGTTTCTCTTCAAAATTTCAATTACCTGAAAACGGCCGTACGGTACAGCGGCCAAAACGTTGTGAATATAGCAATGAAGATGAGGATAACAGTCCGAATAATTTAAATACTGTAAGTAATCAAAATTACCATGTTACCTAATTCACAAACCAACGTTTTAATCCACTAGAAATTAAGATTTCATACAGGTGTGTTGCAACGTGTCTTAAATATTCAAAATGGCTGAGAAATATGTACAACTTACCTCGAATTTTGAGTGAACATCAACAGGTTGCTAAGATGACTTTCGAAATACTTCGTCATGCTTTCATCTTTGTAGCCATATTTGTCACAACATTTCGGCCGTTGTACGCTCCGACCTTCTTCAGGTTGTTGAAATGTCGAACTGAACCCTTTATTTCGCTCCCTGGTGTAGATTTATCTAGTTCCACGTGCCATGTCTAATGGGTGTCAGTTACCTCCTGTTATAGAATTAAGTAACAAAAAAGCTTCTATGTAAAATTAAATTCGTTTGATTGCTTACTAATATCATGATAGCCATTACCAGCTAAATATAATGGATTGTAATTGATTCTCGCATCGTGATCCAACGCATAAGTATTCTATCGACACATTACCGATGAGTCCTTTCGTGAGAGTAGAGTCCAATTTTAGACCCTCAAGCCCTAATTACAAATGCTGCATTAATAAAGTGGGTTCTGAATTCTACTATTGGTTTTCCTCTTGGCACGTCTCTCCTTGCAAGTTCTCCTCCAGGTTGCACGGGCTTGCATAGTACGGCCCTGTGTCGTCATTTCCCATCTATCAAGACCGATGACACATTGTATTTAATTGTATTTAACAGTGTCCTTGTACCTCTGTGGTCTGTTGCCGTGCTTTAATTCACTGAAGAAGATAGCTTTGGGAATTCTTGAGTCTTCCATCCGATATACGTGCCACACCCAACGAAGTTGTACCTTGATTATCTGACATTGTATGCTGGTTACAACACATCGTTCTAGGACGTCTACTTTGGAGACTTTATCCTGCCAATTAAATTCTGCAGATGGATCACAGCAGGCAGCTTTGCTGGAACTAGTCAAGAAGCTTAATATAGCGACGATAGACTGTCCATGTTTCGCAGCCATACAAAATCGAGTTGACTATTACAGCTTTGTATACATTTATTTTGGTTCTCAGTCTCACAGTATGTTCATCCCATAGACTAAATCTAAGCATTTCAAAGGAACTCCTTGATCTTGGAATCCATTGGGCGGCCTTGTCATCTATATTCACTGAGTTTGACAAAATACTTTCTAGATAACAGAAATTCTCTACTGACTTTAGACGAATGGAGTTCATAAAAACAAGGGGATTGATGTAACTCTTGTCAAGAGCTGGTTGATACATGACTTCGGTCTTCTTTATTTTAATAGTCAAGCCAAATGTTTCTGACGCCTGGGAAAACATATATGTTATCAAATGGATTTCTTCCAGTTTTTGTAGAATCGTCGAAAGTCCACTGAGGTTGATCGTGTCAAATGCCTTGGTCAGCTCGATAAAAACCATGTAGAGGTCTAAGTTCTCTGTACTTCTCTTGAATCTGCCTCATAGATAATATCGAGTCTGCACATATGATATCATCATTGTTTCTAAAATGGGATTTTGAGTTTAGGAAACAGAAAGAAGTCAGACGAAGGTAATTCTGGTGAGGAAGGGGGGTAGTAACTCAAAACCACAATTGACTGATTCATCTAATGCAGCATGACCAGTGTGAATGGCTGGCTCATCTGGGTGCAAGAGCACACCTGTCCTCATCTTCTCGCTGCAGCATTTCAATTTGCTACCTTTATTTGTCTTAATTCTGATGCATAGTAATCTCCATTAATAGTTTTCATTTTTTCAGGTTGTCTATAATGCTTACATCTTCAAAATCTCAAAAACCAGAAAGCAGCACCTTGCCGACCGACGTTACTTGCTTGAATTTCTTCGGTGGTAGAGAACTGTTTTCACTGGCTTTTTGGTTCAGGTTTTAAGTGGTGAATCCAGGTTTCATCTTGAGTTACTAATCTGCGGGGAAAATTATTAGGGTCA
Source organism: Acanthosepion lycidas (assembly GCA_963932145.1). Classification (NCBI taxonomy): domain Eukaryota; kingdom Metazoa; phylum Mollusca; class Cephalopoda; order Sepiida; family Sepiidae; genus Acanthosepion; species Acanthosepion lycidas. Next base: position 130,541,264 of record OZ010582.1, on the reverse strand, counting down.
GCCTGGAAGCCAGTTAGAAGTATTCTGGAAATATAAACCATTTTCAGCTTTTGTTCTGGTGTCAGCATTCTTGGGACCTATCTTGCAGACAGCTTGCTCATGCCTAAGATCTCAGTTAAAGCAGTATGGACCGAACTAGAACTAATGGACTTATGTATCTGATGAAGATTAAGACGTTTGCCATCCAAAATCATACGGTGAATGGCATCAAATGGTTCATCAGTGGTTGAAGTTTTTTTGGATGACCAGACCGAGGGTCAACTTCTTTGATGTCCCTTCACTGCCTGAATTCCGCAGCCCACTTATTCACGGTTGCATAGGAACTGGAATGTATCTGTACAATGTACTCAAGGATTTCCTTGGGTGTCATACTTTTCTTTCGCAGATACTTTATAAATGCTCAGGCATCTCTTTTCTCCATTTTCAGATTTGTCGCGCACCTCTCAATTTTGTATGGGCACTGAAACTAAGACAGAAATCTGAAATATTCTTTTCTAATTTTATAAGACGTTTAAGGGTGTTGCCATAACTAAAATATTCAGCTATGGGTAATTCTTAGAACGTTTTGAACGACCCTCTTAAAAGAAAATGGGACGAAAAGCATAAAAAAGGATTAATTATTTAAGATGTTAGTCTTTAACGATTAAATTATTTGTTTTTCTAACAAACAATATCCTTATACTTTTGAGTTTCAGCAGTTTGCGTATATTTGATAAAAAACGTAAAGTCTGGGTGTCTTTGGACGCCTACGCAATCGTACATAAATACATAATCAGATAACAATGTCTAAATCTTTTTGCCAGTCTTAATAATTTTTCATAGTCAAAAGTTGAGGTAACCTTATAGAGGAGCCATTATATTTTTCATCTTAATTGGTATCGATGTTTGGCTACAGACGCATAATTAATGGTGTCTAGTAACAAGGGATTCGTACCCCCGGGATGTATTTCTCCATTTTTATATCATCAAGTCAAAGTTTCAAAAACTTGTTTACACAAAGGAATCTTATTAATGAACCGATGAAGAAAAAATGGCAGGGTATACATATATCTATATGATTCGTATATATATATATATATATATATATATATATATATATATATATATATATATATAATTTTCAGAGGATAAAATTTATCCTTATAAAAATATTGATAATGACTGGTTTTGAGATATGTCAAATTTTATTATGCAAACAAAAAAAGAGCTGTATAAATTTTATTTATAAATATGATGGTCAGCTGAAAAGTTCATAGGCTCTTATAGAATGTTATCAAATATTTTGTTTCCAACATAGTACCTCTTGTGGCAACACACTTCTATCGGTGTTGTAGTGCTTGAGTCCAGTTGGTGAAGAATCTTTTACCCTTTTGGTCAAAAAGTCCTTCAACAGCAAATATGACACAGCGATAATAATTACCAGGCAAGTGCTTTCTCATATTGGGGGACAGATGATAGTCATATGGAGCCAAATCAGGAGAATAGGAAAGGTGTTCAATCAGTTTAAAGCCACAGTCACGCACAGCTGCCATTGAAACCAAGACTTGTATGCTGGAACATTCTTCTGATGAAACAAGACCTCTTTCGGTGTCTTTCATGGGTGTTTGGTCTTGATAGCCTTTCGTAACTATCTCAGTAATTAGTCATAGTAATCTCCACTGATGGTGTCACCCTTTTGAAGATAGTCAATAAACATAATACCTTTGCATTCCAAAGATCTGTGGCCATTATCGTCTCTGCAGATGAAACGACCGTGACATTATTTTGAGCAGATGAAGAGGGGGATTTCCACGACAGGGATTCTACCTTTAAGGAAAGAACCCAAAACTCCTGCCGAGTTAGGAAATATTCAAGCAAACCGGTTGGATTTACCTAAAAAAAGGTCGGAATTTTTTCCTTATGTGATGAACCTGGTGAACTTTTGTTCAGTTGACTGAAATTGTGGCACACAGAGAAGAGAAACCTTCGTCATGTTCATTGGGCTGAATATTGTGAACTCTCTTATAGGATACACTAATGGAATTGGATACTTGATTTATAGTCACTCATCTGTCATCCATTACCGTGTGATGAACACAGTCAATGTTTCTCTTGATGATGTCACTTGCAGGACGTACTGACTTTGTTCATATTCAAGAGTCTCTGTTCTCCTAAATTCAGCTACCCAAATTTGCATTGTTAATAAGGCTGTGATGTAATTCCCTAATGTCAGCATGTATGGACTTGAGGCATAAGCCATTTTTCTACAAGTACTTGATAACACCACGATGCCAAATTTTGTCCATTTCTAAGAGAAATCGGTACCAGTGAAATTTAAAGACGCCCTTGAAGATTCGTATATGAGTTTGCCTGGAAGGAACTAATGCAGTTATTAATAAGAAGGGTTCAATTTAATGCATACAAGTTTTCTCATCTCTGGCATCAGAGTCAACCTGCTTACTTTTCAGTCCACCCTTGTGCAAATTAACTGAAACATAATAATTCCATTACTATTATTTGTTTTCGTATTTTTCCAAAGAAAACATGATACAATGCACATGTTAGTACTTCGTATGTCCATTACACGAAGTCGTTCCGTGCAGATTGACCAGAGATTCTCGATTGGATTTAAATCAGGAGAGTTTATATAATCTATAGTACTTTGTGATTTGCTAACTGGTAAGACATGCCAGTGTATTCGTGTAGTGTTATAATTTTCATACACTTCCTTTGAGTGACGTCCATCGTAGACAATGGCTATAAAACAACTAATCGACAGTTGAGACAATATCTCCGGGCAATCATGGATGACGCAATATTTTTCAAGGCCAAACAAATTCCATTATTCACCCTTAACATTGATTTAAATCAGAAGTTTTCGGTCCATTCTAGTGCTTTGATTTGAGGCTTGCCGCTGTGTTCCGGAAGTGTTACAATTTTCGCACGCTTCATTGGAGTCAATATCGGACAGTGGCTGTAGGATAACTAATCGACTGTCGAGACAATAATGGCTGGCCGTGATAATAACGATGCAATGACGGATGATGCAATATTTCGAGGCAAGAATATTTCATCATACATCCCGAAAATAAATTCATAATACTGTACAGCACTGCAAATGACCTAATCAGAGGAAAAATAGAAATTGGTTACACCCTGTCACTCAAGTGGGTCAAAAACTGACCGTATCATAAAAGAAAGGAAACTAAAGCGATTGTTTCAATTAATTTGCACAAGGAGGTATAAACAATCTCTAGATAGATATGTTTCATTTGCACAATGTCCTATACGTCATAATAACTTAATATTATATTATTAAATTGCGATGTTTACAACTCAAAAATCATCTTCAAAAACTTAAATATCAACAACGTTGACGGGGACTATACTTTGAATTCATACAATACTAAGCGAAATCATTATTCTTTTTCCCATATTTTTACTCTCAGTACAAGTGGTTGAGTATCTACATGAAGAATCCAATTTCTTGCCAATCCATGAAGTCTAACCAAATTAGCCTCATGTTCATAACGAAAAATATTGCTGCGAAATAAGTTTTTATTTAATTCTTCCAATTTATCACATTCCTCTTCGTGATGTTTGTAATTTCTTTCCGTGTTTTCATGCTTTTTAGCCAATTTTCTTAAAATTGTTCACTTTTTTCTCTCTGTACATATTCTTAACACAGATATTTTCACAGTGAGGAGTACACTTTCCTTTAAGTTTTGTTAAAAAAAAAAATTTCTGCTAGGCTTAACACCTGTTTTTCTTCATATCGCATAAATGTTTTCGCCTGATTGTTTTTTTAATCCCTTTTCAACATTTTGACAATTTTCTACGTAGTGTTTTTATTATTCAGGAAAGTTACAGTTTTGTTTCGGCATTCGGTTTAACCATGTCTATATTTCTTTACCGGTTATTAAAAAATAAAGATCATTAACTATGCTATTAGATCTACCTATCTATCTGTCTATCTAGATGTAGTAATGAATATATGTATAACTTCTCAGAACATGAGATAGAAGTAAAGAAGCGATCTATCTATCTATTTTATCATATAAATATAAGTATATCGTATATTGGTCGGTTAATATCTCTTTTATTGTCAACACATTGGCGTTTATAATAAATCCAGATATATTACGAGAATGATAGGATCATGTGTACACTTTAATACCGACTGCATTGATCGAGGGACAGAAATATATTTTTATTTGTAAACTATGATTTGTAGTCTTGTATTGTTGAGGATGTACAGTATTGCCTATAAAAAATGAACCCGTATGAAAGTTGAAACAGTTTTTCTAATGAATAAATGACCAAGGCTCAATTAGAAGCAGGTAACATACGCACACAATATTTGCGTTTTATTTAAATCATTTCACACCAAGCAAGGCGATAATGTCACTAGGGAGTTACAGTGAATAAAAGAATTGTGAAGACTTTAATGTAGAGGGAAGAGGAGGGGACAATAAAGGAACAGGCTTCAAGAAGACAGAAGATGGTAGTTAACGTTACATTAAATTTTTGAAGATTTTAGTTATCGTAGAAGTAAGACATTATGTGTTCCACAGGTGAAAAGTGCGAAAAAAGAAACTGTTAGAGTAGAGGTGGTGGTTACATTAAACTAATTCAACATTAAAACCTAGTTGCCTATCTAGTCGGGAAATCAGCGGAAAATCTCATCAGTGCAGTTGTCAGGAAAATCTTTAGAGAAAATACATATGGAAGTCACATTGTGGCAGTGAGGAAGGGTCTGACGTTGAGATGCCCGGCCAGAACCTTTCATTTATTTGAAGGAATCGGTCAACAGATACAGTGTTCCCTGTCTCCACGTCTCTCAAGATCTCCTTGCCAGCAAAAAAACAAACAAAAAAATTATCAGTTCTTATTTCCCCGATAAAGTCATATGATGTCGCCAGTTCTGCAAACATTGTGCAGTACCTCATGTGCATGTGAAGACATCCATTGTAAAGCGATAGCAACCAACAGGTAGCAGTTGAATATGATCACATTTCGGATTTCTGGAAACTTTGTATTCACACATAGATTACGCAACACTATATGTACTCTCAGCATCAGACAAACTTGATTCAATATATAACACATAATTGTAAGCATCAGGTGCCATATAGGATTAAAGCAGGCTGATTGCAAGGTACCAGCGTGGGAGTTAATGCTGAGATCATATGAAATTATGACATATGATATAATTAAAGCAACCGGTGTTTTCAGGAGAAACTATATAGTGAGCGGGCTTGACACTGTTTAACCTTTGGTTGTCAAACGAAAACCAGTTCTTTTAGAGGGGATTCAGCAATAAGCATATCTGCATACATTCACTCTCTCTCTCTCTCTCCCTATATATATATATATATATATATATATATATATATAAATTATATATGAAGAAATATAGTTTTAAGGTGTGCTATATTCATGAGATAAAGTGCTCAATATCAGTAAGATACAATAGTTTACAGATGCACGTCCAAACACCTGGACGACCAGAAGCTATCAGCTCATCTCTCATGTAACCTTCCCCATGTTGCTCATTGAGGAACGGACTAGCTTCTAAAATTCAATCCGGTCAAAATTATACTAGTCATTTTTCACCTCTACTTAGCAGACCTTGAACTTTCAACTATCTTGATGGATGGGTCTTCTCTAAAGGAGAGTCTTTGTCTTGAAAATCTATTGTTACTCAAGCTCTCCCCTGACCTCAAGTGGAAATCATATATATCCAATCTGTTTCTAAGTATGCTGGAAAAATGGCTAGTTCATTGTACTGCTGCATTATATCGTTACAAGTGACAGATCACGCCCAAAATGGCGTATTGCCGCATTTGATTGACTATGTTCCACCCTGCTGTCCATTTTCCACAGACAAAACGATATGCGCCTTTCACTGTTCTATCGCTATTTCTATGTCTTGTGTTCTGTCGAGCTACATACCTTCGTCCCACTACCTTTGATCTTTATATCTGGGACTCGCCATATCACGTACAAAAACGTGAATCATCTCCATTTCCTTCGTATTCCAATAGGAAGTTCCGTTTGAACAGCTTCTTCCCAAGAACAGTTGCTTTGTAGAAAAAGTGCCTGGCAGGAAGTTTTCCGAATCACTGCTATCATGTCTTTTTCAAGTCTAAACCGTTATCTTAACAGTTTTCTTTTATGCATAGTTACATGAACATCCCATCTTACCATTTCTGACGCTTATACAACAGCAAAATGTAACGCTGTTACTGCTTAAGTCTTGTATAGAGTGAACATTAATATAAAAAAATAAAAATAAACACTGTAAATAGCTAAAAGACTAAAACATTAACCTGAAAACACGAGTCATGTTTTAAATAGCTTCAGCAGATCGAGACATACATATTGATGGCGCCAAACAGATTCAGAAATATTTAAACTGTCTGCTCTATACAACCGCTTACTCAATTATCAATGCTTAAAAATGGCTTCGAGCGAGAAAAAAATTTTGGTCTTGGAAAAAGTCACACTTCGAATCTTGTGGACTAAACCTACAGGATCACAAATAAGAGAAACCAAATTTACTTGAAGACTTCCAAAAGAAACAACATCAATAGTGAATATCATATTTAACTCGAAGAGAAAATAATGACAGAATGACTGACATTAATTCAAATGAAAAATTGAGGGAGAAAACTCCCATCAATACTGGAAACTTCGGTAATAGCTACCGGACTTGAGAAATGTATTTTCCTTAAAAATTGATTCAAGAGAAATATTTTATAAAATTCCCATGACACCAGTATTGGATGGTTGTTCAATGAATACCGAATATTTCCTTATAAGGAAACAGCTAATATTACCATTGCCATTAGTATTATCATTACCATCGGAACAGTAGACATTTCGGCTGTTATATCAGAAAATGTAGGGAGAGGGAAAACATTTAACATTGTTTAAGGATATTTTGTAATTACAGTGTAACCCGGATATAAGAGACCCGTATATAAGAGAGATTTTCTCTGGTCCCAAATTAGAGCCTGTGTTAATGTAAATATAATAGACCAAACCCGGATATAAGATAAACCCGGATATAAGAGACTTCTTCTCCGGTCCCGACAACTCTCTTAAATCCGGGTTACACTGTATAAGAAACATTTAAAATTATATTTTCTTTTACAAAAAATTGTTGAAAAATTTCTTTCAATACATTTTATTGAGTATCTTTTAAGCATTTATTATGAAAAATGTATTTTGTGCTTACGGAATATATAAAAGATATATATGATCATTCTTGAAACAGGGAGACTTATAATGAATTAAAAATAATCGAAAGAAATTTACTATTCAAATGCTTCAAAATTCATGTAGATTATTTACATATTTTTTAAATTATCGTATGCTACGATAATCCCCCCACACAACCCCCCCACATATATATATATATATATATATATATATATATATATATATATATATATAGATGTGGGGGGGGCAAGTCTTTGCATATATATATATATATATATATATATATATATATATATATATATATATATGTATATATATATATGTACAAAGACTTGTACCCACAGAAAAAGAAAAATAGATTTAAATAAAATAGACGTCATTATTTTACATTTATGACCCTTTAGACCAATATTTTCTCAAAAGTTAATCGTTGTCGAATTAGGAAACAATCGAAGACATATTACTAAATAATGAATGAGGAGGGAAAATTCGAACACGATTAGAATAGATTTTAATTATAAATAAATTAACGACTAAAAAACTGAGAAGTTCCAAATAAGTTTAAAATGGAAAAAAATTACTCATAATTTCTCGATCAAACGTAAAGAACGAATAACATTTTCCTTTTGTTTCCGTAGATTCGGCTGATGAAACTTTATATAAACAGCCTCATGAACTTGGAGAGAGTGAACTGAGCGAGTACTATGTAAAATGTAAAAAATAAAATGCGTCATTATAATCGACGGAACAATCAGGATTGTCCTTCAAATGCTGCCAATGGAGGAATAATGTACCTCTTGAATGGTTCTTTTAATACGACTCTGACTATTAGAACGCACTTAGGAAGGTACATGTCGCTATGTCTATGTGTTTCGACATCTATATAGATATATCTATATAGATATATCGATTTTTAGCCAAGAGAAATCAAATAAATAAATACATAAAAAATCGATGAAAGAATTATTCATTAACTTCTGTAAAATTACATTATATAATTATATTCTATGTACATTTTTTGAATTTTCTATCAATTTTTTAGAAAGCACGTGAAACTTTTAGTTAGTTTGTCACTTATATATAACCACATTCAATTAAAATTTGCGACTTTTGTTTAGTGACGGATGTTTTAAATCTTATGGTCTATTATTCCATTTTGTAGTATAAACTTTAGAAAATCAGTTCGTAAACGATGCATATGACCACACGAAAACAAAATGGATACAAAGCAACGATTTTCAACCAAACTCTAAGTATTACTTGACGCTGAGGTGATCATATGTACATTTTTTGATTGTTGCATAAAGAAATAAAACAGAAGGTAAAATGAGTTTTTATTAAATTCCTTAATTCTCCGGCGAAAAAATCTGACATTGCGATTACAAACATTTCTTTCCCAAGAGGGAGTTAAAGAATTCAAAATGTGATTGAGGCAAAATTAGCGTTTCTTTTTTTACTTCATTTATTTATCAGGCAAACGTCTTGAAATAACTAACAACATATTCTAGATTAAATAATCGTGAAAGTTCTCAGCCACTCTTCAGGCTTCTTTCATTTTTTTGATTACAGAAATTTTTGGTCTATTTGTGGATGGGATTTATGTTTAGTTTTTTAGCATGTGACACCGAACTGTACCTGGCTATTGCAGTAGTGAACAAAAAGGTGGAGTGTTGCGATAAAGGGAGATAACCGAGACATCTGGGAATAGGCCTGGCGCGTGGAACTAGAAAGATCTACCCCGGAGGAGGAAATAACGGGTTAAGTTCGAAATTCTAATCACCTGTAGAAGGCCGCGGTGTACAACGGCCAAAACGGCGTAACTATGACAAATAAGATGTATGTGTATGTGTGTGTGTGTGTGTGTGTGTGTGTGTGTGAGAGAGAGAGAGAGAGAGAGAGAGAGAGAGAGAGAGAGAGAGAGAGAGAGAGAAGTTTCAGGTAATAAAATGTGAGTTCTGGGGAGATTCCCATTCTTTACAGACATAGACACATATATATATATATATATATATACATTAAGAAATGGACAAAGTCCGACAATTTATTTATTAAAGACATTTTTATGTTTAACGTTCTTTTTATAGATACAAGTATTTAAGTAAATGCTCTGTTTATAATAAACAGTATTAAATAACATTTACCGGCCTGAATGTCCGAGAAATTTTCATAGAAAATATTCGTCCTTGGACAGGATTCGAACCTGCATCCTATATGGAACCGTCATTTACGCTGACGTGCCTAACCGCTCGGCCACCAAGGATCGTTCGGTTGGCAAGGTCGAATTTACTGCTTATAAATTTCAATATTCCATGAATCTCGCACATTCATAACTGCTCATGGCGTATCAAATGTAAACAAATGACGTCATACATTAAGACATGGACAAAGTCCGACAATTTTATTTATTATAGACATTTAAATTTAAATGTCTTTAATAAATAAATAAATAATAAATAAAATTGTCTATATATATGTGTGTGTGTGTATGTATGTCAGAAAGTGTGTATATATATATAATTTCGATTTTGATTCCGTGAAGATTTAAAAATATTTTCATAATAAAAATCTTAGGAGGATTTATGAATCAGGCATAATATCCATCTCACGCAGGGTGAATACTAGACCTGGCTTCTTTAGTATTTCCCCTTTTCTAGCGAGATTAATGCTCGACAAGCGTACATATAAATTTTAGATCAAAATAGAATTCTTTTCATTTTTCATTCAAAATACTCAAATTTTAGGAATACGTTTTCACAGCGTAGCCCACGTGACGACAACGTGACCATGTTTAAACGGAACGCTGATCATATAAAACTTTCAGTTATCTGTTTGGATAAGTCTTGTTGTTATGTCCATCGTCTTTGTCATGTTGAATTGATAATGTTAATTATATTTTATGAATATGTCCTGAAGATGGTTTATTAGACCGAAACGTCCGACGTTGACATTATATTAACATTAAAACAGAATAATTGCATATAAGTATTGTTGTTTGTTTTTTCCGTATATTTTTCTTCATATATATATATATATATATATATATATATTCACCGTTTGGCACATAACTTTCTTGTCTTCAGGTATTGATTGAAGCTGACCGTTGTATAATTTTTAAATGTTAATATTAATAACCTACTCTCAAGTCAGTGCAGCAATCCATTAAAAATAATTATAATATATATGTATATAAATTTTTGTTTATATATATATATATATATATATATATATATAATCAAGAAGAAACCTGAAAGATTCATTTTCTTCTTTCTTCATTATTATTATTGTTATTATTATTATTATTAATATTGTTCTCTGTAGTTTACATTGACCTGTCAGTGGATTAATATCCTCCTTGGAATTATCCCAACCAATCCCAAATTGGTAATATATATATATATATATATATATACGTATGTGTTTTCAATAATAAGGTAACTGAGACACTACTCTATTGAACAATTTAGTTCATGCCACATTGACTTAAACTGCTAAAAAAAAAATCTCAAATTCCCATATGAGTAAAAAACCGCACTCAATTAAATGTTAAAAAAATTCAACCTTAGCGTTGCGACTGCACGTTCCAAAATTTTGTATCTTTTTTTAATAACACATGTAAAAAAAAAAACATAAAAAACATATTTTGATTTGACTGATATTTTTTCGTCTCGGATGCTACCTGAATTTTATCAAAAACAAAATAATTTCCATGCCTGAAGATGACTGAATGTACAGTCAAAAGTACTTGCGTATTTAAGAAAAACCTTATACAGCTTATAATTAAAAAAAAAAAACAAGGATCATAACATTCATCGAATGATTAGAAGGTTAATGCATCTTTAAAATTTAGTTAGCGAAGGGAATTCACCATTTTATATCATTAACTTTACTAATTTACTTTTTGTATGTATGATTCATTGTAATATAAATTGAACTTCACCACATATTTGATGCGCACTGCTGATGACTCCCAAATAGAGGACGAAACGGCCGTCCAGTGCTTTCTGCATTCTGTTGAGGTTTCTTTCAGACTCGATGAATTAAATATAATACAGGGTGTCCATAAAGTTCGTGTGCACTTTAAAAAATTATACCTTTATTTGTATTTGCGATAGAAATAATTTGGAAAAATGTTTTAAAGTTTAATGTACCTAGTTTTAAGTATAGCTAAAATAACTAATATGATTTTAGGCATTACTGTAAATCGCTTGGCAAATATTTTCCGTGAACTGCAAAATCGTATTAACCTTTCTATTGCTAAGGATGGAGGACATGTGGTAACTTAAATAAAATTTCAATAAAACCTTAACAAATATAGATTTACTTCTTTCTAATCCTTTTTACAAATTATTTCTATCACAAATACAAATAAAATTATAATTTTTTAAAGTGCACACGAACCTTATGGACATCCCGTACACACACACATACATATATATATATAGTGGTCTATCAGATAGGGCAAGCTAGTTTGCACCCCTCAACCCTCTTAAAATTGGCTAGCTCAGAATAAACTCTCCTGAGTATGAATGTCCGTCTTGCTTTTCTCATGTAATAAGGTAAATATTATAGCATTCACAGATGATAGCCGGTTAGATCATACAGTGTCATCCGTCCACGGATATTTATTATGTTCTTCTTCAGCCCTCGATTTTATTCAGATTCTTTAGTTTTCACATTAGTAGGCCAAACCACTGGATAGCTACGGCCTCTTTGCAAGTGTAGTTAATTTTTAGAAACATGGATACCTGTCTATCTCTTATTTCTTAATCATTTCCCCTCGCAAAGGTGTGAAAGAGAATGAAAATATTTTAGTGAGGAGAAAGGACAACAAAAGAACAGAATTCAGGAGGAAAGATGGCGATTGACGTTGCATTTACAGGGAAGCAAGAAACCGGAAGAGAGTTCCACACTCTTGTAGTGCGAGAAAATAAACTATTAGAATATATCTTACGGTTTCATCTTAACTGTCAAACGATATGACCTCGTTTCAAATGTTGTACGTTTAAATTCACTCGGTCGGCATATCAAGGAAGAGAACAGCTCCCATGAAAAAATTATCGAAAAGACAGAAGGAAGCCACGTCACGGTGGCGAGAAATTAACTGAAGTCGAGATGCCCGGTCAGGACCAATAATATTACAGACCATTGTTTTTATTTTCACAAAATTATTTTAACCGTTGTTACCAGTTGGAGTAATTACAGAATATTCACGCTAGGAAAAAAAAATACAAAAAAACAAAAACAAACGGTGCTGATGCTAGTAGCAAAATCGAGTATAAATCCATCTAGTAGGTGTATAAGTTAGTCTAAATACTAAATAATAAAGCTCAAACATTAAGTGATGAAGCAAGCTAGCCTGAATGATATCCCCCTTTTTTTTTCTTGGACGAGTTTAAACGATAACTGAAAATATAGGAAGGGATTAACCTGTGTTGCTACAACATTTGTAGAATTTTCATGATCCTCAGTTCCATTCTAATGTCTTGGTTGATGTTTCACAATAATCGCCTAATTAGATTATCCCATCTAGTAAGAATACGAGCCATTTATTTCTGATTAGATTTCCTTTTAATAACGGCATTCATATTCAGCAGCCAACTGTATTCATTTTTATTTTCTCATGTTTGAGAATCACATGTCATTTTTGTAGAAAACTTGCAGAAATTTCACCAATGATAGAATAAAATCTCATAAAAAATAACAGGGAAATAAAGAAACACCTGGATATTTTTTATCGAGAATTAAACCAATATTCATCTCATAAAAAACTTTAGGGGAGTGGCTGCAAAGTTTTAATCTCGACTCAGTTCTCAAAATTGTCTAAATTAGCAACACTTCAGAGGAGGATTTTTTTCTAAAGAATCTTGGTTGGTTTGAAACCTTTTCAGCAACAACTTTTATGATTTTTATTTAAGTTGAACCCAAATAACTGAATAGAAAGACGGATAAGGGATATTTTACCATCATTATCGCTAATATTATTTATCACCGTCAGAAATATGGAAAAAGAAGTCAAGAATCGATCATGTATAGTAACACAATATAATCATCTTCAATCTTTTGATCTGTACTGCAAATTAGTAAGGCTTTCCGCTATGACATGTAAAAGGCAATTTCATTCTAAAATAAATTCGAAACTTGATTATTAGGAAACAAATAAAAATAGGAAAATCTAACATAAAATGTTACAATGTCATTGTTTACTGACAACAAATCGTTAAATGAATAGACAGTTTAATAACAATGAACAATTCCTCTCAAATAATTCTGGAAATGTAACAATGGAAATCTAAGAATAATAGAATAAAACATAAAACCACTTAAACAACAGGAAGGCACTAATAAATGAGATAGGAACTGACGTTCCATGAATTTGCTTTTATTCTGTTGTGTTCAACTAGAAATCATTTTCCGATTCCCAATGTTTATTTCCTTCGTGTTTTTCTGTACAGAAAACGTTACTGGCCAAATCTAGTGGGAACAAAAGATTTTATTACCAAAATTAATAAAAACAAAACAATGCCGTGAGTAATTCTTTACAAAGATAAAGTAAGTCCATTTTTATGATGTACCCGAAGCTATAGTTCTTGAAATATTTTATATGACAAATAAATCAAATCTCTGATATTGACTGTATTTAATTTCATAAAGATACAATAAAAAAAAATCAACCTTAACACTTCTGACATTTTTTTTGTATTTTAAGCAATTATTAATGATTATTATGATCGATATATTTTCATCTCCAAATGTTTCAACATAGTCACGATCAGTTTTGTCTGCTGTACGTTCAACTAATGATGGCAGCGTCTCTTGTATTTCGTACGCATGCGTAGTTGCATCAACGTAAACATCACTCTAGTTCGATGACGAAGTAAGGACGTAAAAGAGTGACGCGGAAATTTTTCCACCTTGTCACATACAGTCAAATAATTATATGTACAGTCATCATTTAAGACTTTTCATGGAAATCTCTAAGTGGTGTATTTCAGCATACCAATGACTTTATAATTTCTTTTGCTCTGTATTTTACTTTACCCAATATGACATTATAAAAATGCCAACTGAAGCCGTTTTCGCTCTTTTTTCAATCATTTCTTTCCATACAAGGCAATAATAATAAAGCTACTAAGACTCAAGGAGTCACTGAGTATAAAAGAACGAGAAAAAAAATTAAGGTGAAAGAAAAATAAATACAAACGATAACCATAGATATTGCATTTAAATTTTTGAAGATCAAAATTTACTGAAAAGCAGTAAGACGGATGTGAGTTCCACGAACAAGAAGTGCGATAGTATAAACTGTAGGCGTAGAACTTACGGTTATGTCTAGACATTTCAACTGTAAAATTATGAGACCTTGCTACCAATCTAGTACTTTGCTTAAATTCATAAAGAAGAAAGTATTAAGTTCTCTAATCATAATTTATACATTCACCGCTGTTTATACAAATGGACAAACTTCGATGATTTACTGTAAGTGAGAAAATACGGCAAACTAAAATATATACTTATATTAACTTCAATGCTTCATTGTTAGTGAAATCGTTAAAACCAGATTCAAAATCTCTTGCTAGAAGTATGAGTGTCCATCTTAATTAATAGAAATTACTCATATTTGCACAAGCCGTGATAATACTTTGTTGATGGCAGACACAGAAGAAACATTACAAAACGTACTACAAAAAATAGTGAATGGAGAAGGAAACAAACGACTAACTCTCTATTGTAAGAAGAGAGAATATAATTCTGTCTATAATGCAAAACGCCCAAGGTACTAACGGTGGTCAAACAGGTACAGCTGTTTTAATATCTGATAAGCAGTGGAAATGCGATATTGTAATGCAAACACACAAAAGATACATTCCAAAAGCTAGGCAAAGTACTGAGAAATAGCACAATTTTCATAGAAACAAACAAAATAGTGCTGAATGGTTGTACGCTATCAATCCTCATGTAAGGCTGTGAATGCTGTAAAATTTCCTCACTGAAAAGGGAAGATAGGCGAAAACAAAATTGTTGTATATATCGATTCAGATAATACCATGGACAGAGCCTGTAAACATCGAAGAAGTCTTAAGGAAAAGGCCACTTATACTCAAAATTATAAAGAGGCAGGTGGAATCTCTTGGACACGTAAAGTGGAAAGGCCGCCATGCTGACTTGCTTGTGTAAACGGACGGTGGAACGAGGTGGATAGCGAAAAGATAAAGTTCTATTGACAGCTACAAGGAATAGGAAGTTGTGGAGAATCATGATTGACCACCTCCTAAAAGGATGCTGTACACAGTAGGAGAAGAAGACACATCTTCACAGTCGGCATATATTATACATGTTTGGTGCTAACTTAAACTACAAAAGGTTTTATTAATTTTGAGAGAAAAATGCTGTCTGTAATGGTTTTCATTTCCCTGATCAGTATCCATATTAAACAGAATAAAACAACTGGCCTTTAAGACGCAAACTTAGCATCTGTGAAGTTGGTTCTATGTGTCGCACCAGAAGGTTTTTCTCGCTTGAGTCCATCCTTCAAATCTACAAATCTACAATTCGTTCTTGCATTGAATACTGTTGCCTTATATGG
Organism: Acanthosepion lycidas; assembly: GCA_963932145.1. NCBI lineage: Eukaryota > Metazoa > Mollusca > Cephalopoda > Sepiida > Sepiidae > Acanthosepion > Acanthosepion lycidas. The sequence goes on along the minus strand of OZ010582.1, from coordinate 130,525,474 downwards.
TCTGGTGTCCCCGTTGTTCACCTCGAGGTCCTAGACAAAATCTAGAAACGGATAAGCAATGCGATAGGTCCTGATCTGGCATCTCGTCTACAGTCACTTACTCACAGACGTGCTGTGGCTTGCCTCTGTCTTTTCTACAAATATTTTCATAGCAACTGCTCTGACGAACTACTTTCACTAGTATCGCAACTGCATGATTTTAAGCGTGTTACTAGGTTGGTATCTCGGTCCGACCCTTTCATTGTCTAAAGATAAATATAACCACTTATTCTACTCTAAGAGCTATTTCTATTGCACTTCCCGCCAGTGGAACTCCGTTCATCCTACTTGCTTCCCTGATTGTTATAATCTTCAAATATTCAAATGGGATGTCAATCGACATCTTCTGATGCCTTGATACTCATCCCCGTCCTTCTCTATATCCTTTCTTCAAACACCCCTCTTTACTCTTGCTCTCTATGTAACCCTGTGCGCGCTAGTGGTACACCCGCTTTACTTGGGGTGAAATGCTTAAAATAATGATATCTGCACTATAGCGTTTGTATCGTGATTTGACTAAACAGCGGCAAGTGATATATTTTGAATATAACGGCACAGAATTAAAAAGAATTCTATGTGAGATGTATCTGATGTTCCACGATGAGGAGAAACCAAAAAGCATTATGATATCACTAGGTTTTATTGGTTTCAAAAGAACTCAGTCGATTAGTTAAATGATAGTTCATCATCTCCTGTAAACCCATATAGAAAGAAGATATATTCATATTCACACAATCATTCGCTCTACTTGCCCGATGAACTGCACAGTGTCTCATTGATGTATCAACTCGAAAGAGGATACCCAATATATTAATTCAAAAAACCAACATTTTGGCGGGAGACACTGTGGAATGATGGGCAACGCCTTGTACTGAGTGAGTTCGAATCGCAGTCGGATACATTACATTCACTTTGGAAAGGTGTGAATCCTCTTTTTCTCTCCCCAGCTTTGAGTAAATAGCCGGACAGATTGGGGTCTGTGGTCTTGGGTGGCACCCTTTCAAGGAGAAATTAGCTCTGAATTCAAAACTGTATCTAGCCCTGGCGTAACATACTATACAGCTAAGGAAAGGATCTTTCGCATTGGGTCGAATGATAATGATGAACATTTTGGATTTAAATAAACATCTTCGATGCATTTCAGTAATAAATTAAATACATTTTCTTGTTAATTCTTGTAAAATTCCCTGCTCTTCACCGTAGACTGCACTAACAAATATGGAATACGACCCGGATTATATTATTGCATTATACATGTTGGACTCACCCGTCTTTTTTTCGACATATGAGTATCAAGCAACCCAGTTCCTAGGAATCGAAAGCCAGGCACTTGCACTTTACAGAGATCTGGTGCAACATGTGCCACAAGTTCCCTAAACTACTCTGCGCAGGTTTTGAATTCAGAGTTGTCTTTCCCCTATAGTTATCCAAGGCTATAGAACACAGTCTGTCCTGCTATAGCTGGGGAGAGAAGAAGGGGATTTATACCCTTCGCACGTAAGTGAATGTAATTGATTCGACTAGAATTCGAACTCTGATCTCGATTTCTCAATCCAAGCCACTATCCATTACTTGAGCAAAATAAATAAAATTATAAATCCAAATAGTAAGAAAGATACTGTTGACATTTCTGGAAGATATAATGAGAAAAGTCTCCTTTGACACTCAAGTGATATACTAAATATATATGAAGCAACGGAAAACAGTGAATAAACTTCTTAAAGGACTTATATGAAGAAATAGTATAACATAAACAAACGATAGGAAAGCAGGAAAAATTACTTAGTGTGACAAACTCGAAGCTGTAAGGAACCATAATCTCTCACGTCCGGAAGGGACAAGGAACATAGAAGAAGACTTTGATTGTATGATTGTATTTAAATAATATTAGAAAGAAGAACGACCACAGGAAGACAGGAAGAAGAAGTAGGAAAATTATAACTCCAACGACGTAGACAGCAATGTCGTTTCTGCAGTTAAATTAATAGATACATATAATGGATTTTTTTCTGACAGAATTGATGAGATATATATATATATATATAGAAAAAGATTGTAACGCTTTATTTTTCAAATAGGGTACCTACTGAAAAACGCTATAAACATTTAAAAGCATGAAATTTATGCCATATATACATATTCTTAAAGGCGACATGACAATGTAGCTTTCTATATGACTCGTGTGTATGTGTTGTGAATTTTAAATGGTTTTACCGTAAAAGTGAAAATAGAAGAAAATGCGATGTATTTTGTTAATTTAATGCTCTTTTAATTCTGGAAAATAAAATAAAATAGCAGTACAAACAACTAAAAATATATGTACTATTTATGAAGATCTTATAGTTGATAACATTAATGTAGTTCAAAAGTGGAAATATTTCATTCGGAATGCCGATAGCCTTTTGACAGACCTACAGTCGTTGATGATGATTGAATCGTAATTCCGATGAAAAATAACCCAGTTCACACGATACGGGACATCGCAGAGATACTCCAGATAACTCATATGCGCGTTGTAACGTATTTGAAAACACTTGGGTACGTGTACCCGCCTATGTTTGGCTTTAAGGGAAAAACGGAGCGCGTTCCCACCTCAATTTGCTGTTCAATTGAAACAAAAACGTCACATGGAAAAAATAAAAACGATAACAGGCGATGACATGAACCCTTGGATAAAGACATTCGTTAGATCCAGTGACTAGACCCAAAGAGTTGTGAGTTCAATACCAGGCCATAGCAGTGGTGAAAAAAAAATTTGTAGAGTTAAGTTAAAGGGAAATAACTAAAACAAGAAGAGGCACGACACGTGGAACTAGAACAGTCTACCGCGGTTCGAAATTTCAATCGCCTGAAGAAGGCCGGGACATTCAACGGCCGAATCATTGTGAATATGGCAATGAAGTTTCAGATAAATGTCCGAATAATGTAAATAATCATAATGCCTCATTTCAGAGATATAGCTAGAAACCAAAAGTGTTTGAACCAACGTTAGCTTATGTGTTCATTGGTCTGTTAATTGGATCGTTCTGAAAAAGTTACATATTCTGGTTCATTGGAAGACAGAGACAACTCAAAACGGAACAAGAGTGCTAAGTATTAAACAATATGAGTTATCTCAGTTAATCCTGAAATCAATCCTTGACGAATTCTCGTTTCGATCCGCTAACCATTGAGACACCTACACATCTATGCAGATAATAAAGCCAGGTATATAAGTATTATGACATTCTGAATGAAATCAGTATATTTCTAAAAGAAATTACTTTACACGGAATGAATACACTCAGCTAACTCATAGTTTATGTTTGAAGTTTTGAGATGAGACATTATCATTGTTATATGCCTTATTATTGAGACTAACACTATCATTTTCATAGTTATACTCATAATATTTCAGCTTGATGGCGAGAATATCAGTCCAAATAATGTAAATAATGCAGGCGATCTAAAATAGATCGTTTATACCAATTATGGAACAGGATATATTCTGGGAAAACTACTCCAAAACCTGGAGTACATCCGCAGGTGGCCATTCTGTGTAACTGTAAAATGGAAGGACATTGAGAATTAAGAGCTCTTTCCGTAAAATCAGATCATTGAATTCAGGCAAATACCGACAGATTAAAGGCAGCAATCGATGAAATGTCTCCGGAATTGATCAATCCGTACGCACGCCGCGTCCTTTTTCTTATTTTTGTAACACGGCAAAAATTAGACTAGATTCTCTGTTTTGTCGTACTGCACCCGGCCTACCGGAATTCGCACTTTTCGATTAGCATTTTATTTTAGAATCTGTTTATACTTCTGAGATGAGGTATTATGTTCACTATTTACATTATTCGGACTATTGTCCTCATCTTTGTCGCCATATTTATTACAACGTTTCGGCCTTTCAGTATCTGTCTATATTTTTGAGAGGAGGTATTATGTACACTAGTTACACTATTCTGACTATTGTTCTCTTCTTTATCACAACGTTTCAGCCGTTGTACGCTCTGGCCTTCTTCTGGTGGTAGGAATGTCGAACTGAACCCTTCATTTCGCTTACTGGGGTAGATTGACACATGGCACAGGACCCAAAGAGTGTGAGTTCAATACCTGGTTAAGGCAGTGGAGAAAATTCAGAGGGGAATTAACGGGAGATAACTGACATCCATTAGACATGAAACGTGAAACTAGAACAGTCTACCTCAGTGAGCTAAATAAAAGGTTCAGTTCGACATTACAATCACCTGAAGAAGGCCGGAGCGTGCAATGGCCGAAGCGTTGTGAAAAACTTGGCGTCAAAGATTCGGACAGTCGGAATAATGTAAATAGTGTACATTTTATTTTAATCACTACAGAATTCTCTCGATCGGAAAAAAAAAAACTTCAATTCTCTGGAAATCTGTAAAAGCCACTTAGACCAGAATCCATCAGGGAGGAATACGTCAATTTCTAGCTGGTTGGTATAATGAACCGGCTTCAGAGATTGCGAAAGAAATAAAAAAATGACATATACTAGCTGAATAAATCTCAACTCTCTCTCTCTCTCTCTCTCTCTCTCTCTCTCTCTCTCTCTCTCTCTCTCTCTCTCTATATATATATATATATATATATATATATATATATATATATATATATATATATATCCTCTTTGAAATCTTTTGATATTATCCCTGCAAGTTTTGTTCCAAACCAATATTTTTACTCAGTTTGAACAGATTTTATATTTTATTTACCTCGGGATTTACATATTACTGTTACTACATTGCATACGATGCCTAATGTTTATCTAGAAAAAAGAATTCTGTTCCTTAACATGACCTTTATCTGCCATTGCCTCGATTTTTCTTTAACGATATTTGCAATATTAATAGCATTACTATTGTCAGGGCTTTAACGCACGTCTGCACAACTATCCGCATCTATATCCATCACGATTACAACTATTACCGATTCCTGCAAGCAACATTAATGGATTTTTTTTCACCTCTGTCACTACATATCACAGTAACATTCATTTCCATGACAACCGGCTCAGTCCTTCTTAGCAACCTTATTCAGCCTTTACCCGGTTTCGTCATAAGCATCCGCATAGTTCACCCCTCGCAGCTCGCTTAATAAATCGATTCACTTTTCTACAACTGTCACCGTTGGCGCGATAACCGATCCACGACAATTCGCAAACGAGTTCAGAGTAGGTGAGGCACATTTTAGAGACAACACCAGCGCCGACGGAAATGATGGTGGATAAGCGTTGGGGGTGTTTTGAAGTGAGACATCGAATGGTAATTGCGACAGGCTAGAAAGATTGAGTTTCATTAAAGCATAGTAAGTATGTTAATCCTATTAGTAAACCTCGCAGTAAAAATCAGCACCAGTTCAGCCAACTGAAAAATGAGTCAAGATAACAAATAAAACAGCCGAAGTAAATTTTTAAATAAAGACGAATAATCTTTAATGACGATGTTCCTTTAGAACATTGAACAATCAGAGCTTTCCAAAGATTCCTTTTCTCGAGAAAAAATATTACAGTATTTACCTTTTCTCCATGGTTTTGGATTCAGAGGTTTCTTTCTAGATTTTTTGCTCATTAAAATTCTTCTTTTTCTACGTGTCATTCTCCTTCAGGACGTTGACAGCCATTACACTCCACAATTTCATGTCCTTTGTAGCTCCTAGTAAATGTTTTAATCTAGAAAATGTTATTGAATAACCAAAACGGAGGTTGGAAATGAAATAGTTATCTTTATAACATCAACAACATACAATACTCGTCAGCGCCGTGAAGTAGGTAAACCACTGCTAGTGGTGGACTACTTAGACAGCATATTACCCCCACTTACAATAGTATCTAAAGTATGAGGATTAAGACGTACCCATTTGTGTTCATAGGTACGGTATATAACACTAAATTCTGTCTTTTTGCTATCTATTAAACTCTGTTTTGCCATCCAATTCTTGATTTGTATTTTTTACGTCTTATCAACCTTTTGCAGGTTATTTAAAACCAGAAAATGTTTTTAGATTTTAAGAATCTTTTACAGATAATAAGAATTTAATGATACAAGTCCGAATGATAAACCGATAGCTGGAGAGAGGAGACGTGAAAAAATCAGAATATTTGCACGGATCCAAGAGTATTTGTGCGTTTAGGAATATAACGATCTGGAATTAGGACTCGGCTCTCCGATTTCCAATTATCCATTACACCACCCACACATCCGAGCTTACAGAATCTTAGATTCCAAAGCGATCACGCATCTAACTGGACAGGCTCTAAGTGGCTTAACTTTGGTGATAGTATGAGAAGCGGCGTTTTAACGGGATATGATCGTGAGGCACTATCCATTTGCACAAACTCGTTTAGTATGTTATGCTCTGTTTTTGTCTATCACTTGTGAATATCAAAATTTCCAAGCCATCTTTCCTCATTGTGTGCTCTAAAAATTTCAGTAATCTCCTTCTGATATTACTCTGCGAGTTAAACCATAATTTGTAGAGGTAGGGGTAAAATATGGTTTATACTTTTGGCAAAGTCTGATTCCAACAAATTAGGCTTGAACTAGAACTCGCTTGTTCTAATTTTCGCACTCATAACAGGTACCCGATACATTAGCTATTACGCTACCCGTTACTGTCAGGCCATTCATGCTTATAACGCACAGTCATTATACTTTACAAAATTTTGAAATGACTAAAAAGTAATATTTATTTTAGGGCTCACAGATCTAGAATTGGATGTGCGGATGGTGTAGTGGATAGCGGGTCGAAATCAGAAAGCGGATTTTGAGTTCCAGCCGGCTTCGTTACATTAAGTTGCACACAATCTACATTCACCCCAAACTATGGGTTAAATAGTGGGACTTGTAGCTGTAAAATGATTGTTATTCGCAAAAACTTTTTTAATGAATTATTTACTAGCAAACAAATTTTTATTACAATTCAAATATTTCTGCTTTGATTAACCAACACAGTGTCAATAAACCATAAGAAAACAAACTGTTCATTTCGAAATTTGCTGAAAGTTACCAAATACTTAAAGCAGGTCTAAGAGCATAACGGCCAAAACGTTTTGAAAATGACAGCAATGACGACTGAATATTTACACTTAATATGACTGAATATTACTAACTTTACTAGAAAAACTAAAACAACAGAAATCATCGATTATAATATTATAAAAAAAGTATTTTTCGGACAACAAAAAGAATTGATTCAGGCAGAGGCAAAAATTAATAGAATTTATAACACGGTATAGAAGAATATTTTCTTATATCAAGCTTACGGCGATATCATCTTGAAACACCTGTTCCCGTATGATGGCCGAAGGTAAGCAACGTCATACCTCGTTAGTAGCTAGAAGGGTGCCCGTTTGGGAATACCGGATGCTGTAATGTTGGATGTGCAGATGGAGTAATTTATAATGACTCGGAATTGCTAATCGAAGATCGGAGTTGCAATTCCAGTTAAACACGCTCAAATATCCTTGGTAAAGTTATGACCCCACCTCTTCCCCCCAGCTATGGGTTAATTAGTGAGACCTGTATCACTAAACAATTATTATCTTAAAAATCTTACATTTTAAAACTATTTTCTAGCTTTAAATAACCTGAAAATGTTTGATAAGAAAAACAAAGACAGTCATTTTTCTTATATAATTTATGTTTATTGATTACTTTCTCAGCCTGCAGCTGATTGGACATTAACCTGGGTTATTTGTTGCCTCAACTGGAAATGTTCGGTCGGGCGCGGAGGGTGGGGGGGGCGTTCCATGATTATATGTCAATGTTTGTCAATTCGTGGACGTTTTAACGTCATCGTTTAGAACGATGACTCGACGCTTTCTTCCGTTTATACTCTAAACCATAGCGTTCCACAGGCAAATAGTTTCGATGTTAGAGCAATTTTGTTTTTTACAAAGGCAGCCCGCCCCAATCTATTTTTTATTTTGAATCATTCTATCTTTCTCGCGTGTTATATGAAATCAGATCCTTGTTTAATTCATTCGCCATAGATGTTTAGTTGAAGGTTTGGTTCGACTTTATACGCATTTATCATACGTTCAACTTCAGGTGCATTTCTAGAGAGAATGTCAAGAAATTGTAATTGCGGAAATTACTGGAAACAACAATGTCATCTGCGTAACTCAAATTTGAATGGAGGAAGTGGCCACGAATAGAAAAACCAGATTGATATTCACTTTCAATTTACGAAAATATTCCAGCGATAACTGTACAGATGGCATCTTCTTACTTTGCACCTTGTATTATATCACCTGATCTTGAAACACATTTCCCTGTTTACTTTTCTTCATAAGACACTTTTCTTGCGTAATTTACATCAAAGATAGAAGACACATTTCATAAGTTATTTACATTATGGTACAATGGAAACTTTTATTAGTTTATTTACGTTAAGACATGGTAGATTCTATTGACATGCTACTTACGTTAAGACATAGAAGACTACCTTCTTAGGTTATTATATAAAATATTCTTTTCATACGTTAAGATATAGATGACTAATTTTTTGCGATGATATAGAAGACATCTTTCTCATGTTAAAGCATAGAAAATTCCTTTCTTATGTGAAGAGAGAAAAAACTCCTTTCTCATGTGAAGACATAAAAAACTCTTTTCTTATGTGAAGACGGAGAATATTTATTCATATGAAGACATAGAGGAATCCTTTCTCATGTGAAGATAAAGAAGACTCTTTTCTTATGCGAAGACATAGAAGATTTCTTTCTTACGTGAAGACAGACAGGAACCGTTACACATGTGAAGACATAAAATTCCCCTTTCTTATGTGAAGATAGAGAAGACTCCTTTCTCGTGTGAAGACATAAAGGACTCCTTTCTTATTTGAAGACAGAGAAGACTCACTTCTCATGTGAATACAAAGACTCCTTTCTCATTTGAAGACATAGAAGATCCCTGTATGTGAAGACATATACGACTCTTTTCTCATGTGCAGACATAGAAGATTCGTTTCTTACGTGAAGGCAGAGAAGACTTCTTTCTCATGTGAAGATAAACAAGACTCATTTCTCATGTCAAGACATGGAAGATTGCTTTCTTAGCTAAAAGTATAGAGGTATACAGTGGTGTAACGTACAACAGCTCAGAACTGGAAATTGGAGAATCGAGTTCCAATTCCAGTTGAGTTCGTTATAATCACCTATGTGCATATATGTTTGGGAAAGTTATGATTCCTTCTCGTATCTCTCCGGCTATGAACTTTATTAATAAATCCGTATTATCTGAAAAAAATTCTAGCAACCTATAAAAATTATTTTCTGACTTTAAATAAACTAGAAAAGTTTGACAAGAAGTAAAATACAATCAATCAATTTTTCTGGTTATAAATATCGGTTTCCTTGTCGTTCCTATTTTCTTTAAATTGCTTTCGTGTTTTTGTTCATGGTATTCTTAGCATAAATCGCTTGTCCCACATCTCTGTTGAATCAAGTCTCTTCTTCATCTCTGCGGATATTGTCCATCCTTCACTGATATATTGGAGAGAAGATATTATATATCAGTTCAGTAGTCATTTCTTTGTTTCTGTTTTGTTCTCTGTATACTTTGCTTACTTTCTGGAAGATATACTTAGGAAAGGTTATTGATTTAATTTTAGTTGTCTACCGACATTACTGCTCGTTTACCATTTCCTTGATTTGAATTATTCTTTTTTTTTTGAACGAACAAACAATTTATGTCTAATCTTAACTTCAGGAACGTAGAAGGGACACATATGATTTTGATTATCTAGAGGATAACTTTTAAAAAATATGTCGATTAACTCTACAGCCAAAGGGTGGCTTTAAGAGAAACAAATCCATAAATAATTTTAGAATTTGAAATTTACCTATTTTTGATGCTTAAATAAAAAAAAAATTAGAAACTATTTTATAATTCTTAAACTTAAATTAACAATTTCGATAAAGGAAATTAATTTTTCAGTTCCATTAATAAACCATCTTCTCGACACTCTATAAGATTTGTATAACTTTTAGTTATAATAAGATGACCGATTTAATTTTTAAATCAAATAAATGGCTTCATGATAATCATATCCAACTGTGCATGTTATGATTAGCGAATACATGTACGAATGAAAATAGGATAATTAAACGAAGAATTTTTAATTATTGAATAATTTAATTTTTTTTTTCTAATTTGTTTTTTAATAATTTTTTAATGATTTATTTCTGTCTGAATTTCTGTGATGTGGGGAGGTTATTCTTTTAATCAATTCAAACCAATTAAAGCGATGATGCCACTCAGATGCAAATGGATCTTCTGCTGGATGTGAAAGAGATTAAGAAGCCCAGAAACAAGGGATAAAGCGCTACTCTTGTTAAAAAAAGAAAACGGACAGGAATGTGAACCAGACGAGAGGCAAGCCTGTAAAGATATTATTTCCATTTTGCATATTCAAGTGTCTGCTAACCTTCAGGACATTTCAAATGAGCATTTTATTTTATCTGTAGAATGTTTCTTTCCGATGTCCATGTCTAGAGATATATCATAATCACAGTAAGGAATGGATGGTAAAGGGTCAGTTTCAGATATAAAAAATCACTTTACAGTTTTACGTTTCGTATACGCTCAAATAAGTTAAAGTTATTTTTTTTTCGTGATTTGCCAACAACAAGGGTAGACGACCAAATGTGCTTTGATATATAAAGAGACGGATCCATTCTTTATTCCAGGAACTATTTTTGTAATTAGACAATATGAACTCTCATGAGGTTTTTATACCATGGGTTGTTTGTAGGTCACCTTTGAATGTGTGGTATTGTGGTATATGTGGAATTGAATGGTGAGGGTTGGTTTCTTGTGGCAAATGTATAAATTTTATTAGAGGAATGGGTCGTGATTGTGATTAACTAGGACTAGGAGAGTTTAGCGAAGAACAGCTTTTTTTACAATTCCCCTTTCGCCTTCTGCCAAAATTATTGTATTTTTTACAATTATCAATATATTATTTATTGCGGGGGAAATAATGCGAAGTGAATGCAACGCGCTCGGCTGGCATTTGAACTCGGTTCGCCGATTCCTGAATGAAAAAAAAAAGTTACGATACAGAGAAGATTTTGAACTCCAAAGAAAACTAATTTTATTCTGGAAAGATATTAGTATTATCCAGAACATTTACTGGGTAAAAAAAAAAACGGTTTGCATACGGATAGACAATGAATAGACGAAACTAGAAAGGAGCATAAGACAAGTAGACGTATTTTCACGACATTTAGTTAAGTTTATAAACGAGGCGATATTAAGCGAACTAGACATTCTAACAAGATTTATTATTAGTTAGTACAGTGTTAACAACATAAGACACACAGATTACACAATATTCATGTTAGACAAAGAAGAAAATTACTGGTACCTCTAGAGAAGGTAACAAAAGAATGCAAAAAGAATTACAATTTTAGAAGAAAGAATGTATGGTTTTCAGTAAGAGGCACAGTTTAAGATGCGGGTTATATATCAGAAAAGTCAAAATAAATCAAGCGCTGAAAAATTAAAATATCTCGGAATGCTTATAAGAGACGATAGAAAATATGACAGAGAAATCTGAACGTTTATTGGAATAACGAAAGACTCTTTAGAAAAAATAAATAAAATATTAAGAAACAGGAATATGTCGTCAGAAACAAAGAGCATGCACAACAGTTATTTAATTTAAAATTCTTCTATATGTAACTGAATGCTGAGCACTTTCCTCACAGACGAATAGAAAAATTGAAGTAACAGAGAATTGTATCTACAGAAGGATACTGAGAATGCCATAAACATGATATGTAAGCAATAGGAAAGTTTTAAGTAAAATGGAAGCGAAAAATACACCTGTGTTCATAACCAGAAAGATAGAGTTGATATGTCTAGGACACATGAAGAGGAAAGAATGCTTGAAGAATTTGACAGCAGGAGGGGCAGATGGAAACGCTGTGAGACTTAACCTAACGAGCTAGTGTAAATGGATTGCAGAACAGAGACAGTGAGGGCTCATACAATGAGAAAGATTGTTTAGAGTTACAAAGAATAGGAAATTATGGGGAGCCATGATCGCCGACGTTCTGGTAGAACAAGGCAAATCGAAGAATGGGGGAGGGGTTACTTTCACAGAGTTGAAGACAGATTTAGACAGAGAAATTTGAATGAAACTTACATATTCTTAAAAGAAACGAGATTCAAAAATGAACGGTAAATAGACAGACGACGTACAATGTAATTACTCTCCTATCAAGGCTGTTAATTTTGTTATCAGTGATGACAGAGTTCACTAACCTGAAGATTAAACGCAATAGAAAATGAAGAAATAAATATTTATCAACCCAGTATCTATCATTAAGTAGGAAGTACAATTCAGACTCACGAGGTATTGATAATAATGGATGCTGAGTCGAGAATTTTGCAGTAACATCAATTCTCGGTGATACATTGAAAAGTTGCGAACAGCCTAATTCAATATCTGTGGGGGAAAGTGGTAAGACTGGTCTAAAAAATAACAAAAAATTCCTTTATTTCCCTCGATAATTCATTATTTTTGTGTATGGAAGCAAATAATTATTTAATTTGGAAGCAAATAACGATGAAGGCAGCCTGCATTTATAAGAAAAAGAGTGAATGAGAAAGTGCTGTTCCTGAAAACAAAATTCAATAAACGCTGATATAATAAAAACATACACAGACCTTTAAAATGTGCAACGATAGAGCGTATATATAAATATCTGTTGGTTGATATGCATATAACTCTCTTAAGTAAATATATAACACATTTTAGAATACGCCAATGCGATTGTGTCATTGTTCCTGGCGGGCATCGTAAGCAACAGGGAAACTTAATGAAATGATATTTTTAAAAATATACAGGTTATCCATAGTCTTTTTACAAAAAATTATGAAAGCAAATGAACAGACAGATATGTGGAAATCGTTACAAAATGTGGAGTATATATTGAATTTTTTAACGAATTAAATACACGTCTATATGGGCAGCATTAGATGGACGAAGCGCAAAACGCCATAATTGATTACTTGCTATGTTCGATGTAGAATTGCCCCATTAATGGTGTCAGTAGCCTCAGTGATCTTTTGCTTTAGATCAGTGATGTCCAATATCTTTGTTCCATACACATTATCTTTAACATAACACTATAATCTAGGGGATTGACCTCCGGTTAACGATGTGGCTGGAGAATTTCAATCTCCCCGTTTCGAAATTTAGGGGTTCATTTACCAGTACCTGTTTCATCAACACGATATACACAAATGCAATGAGATTAAAAAAAATTAATAACTACTGAGTACAAATCTGATTAAGATATTTAATCAATTGCCTTTTTAACGTATTTTTATAATTGTAAAGAAAAATTATGCACACCCTATATATATATATATATATATATATATATATATATATATATATATATATATATATATATATATATATATATATATATATATATATATATATACATACTCATCGATTCGAAAATTATAGCAAAAATGTTATGAAATCACTACAAAAATAGCCATGGCTATATTTGGATTTTATAACATATTTATATTATAATTTTCGAATAAATGATTATATTTGCTTTACTATGTATTTGGCACTCTTTTATATTGGGAAAGTCAGGGCAAAATCGTTAGCAAGTTTGTCTCGCTAGAACAATTAACACTCAGTAGTGAGTTCGATCCTCACTGGTTGTCCGCTACTTTCGGCCTTGTACCACAGCTAAGCAATGCTTGGAAAATCACTATTTGTGCATCTCTAGACATTGTAATGGTTAGCAAGCTTGTCTGGCTAAAACAATTACGACTGAATTGTGAGTTCGATTCTTACTGGGTGCCCCATACTTTCGGCCTTGTTCCACATCTAAGTTACACTTGGAAAATCGCTATATTGGGACAGTCAAAAAAGATTTTGCTACCGTCCATTTCTCAGAAAATGAACACACGTAAGAATTTCTAGGGAACCCCTTTTTAGTCGGTTGATATCTTTTTAGCAGTACATCGTATTTAAGAAAGTGGATTAATATGTCGGTAGAATTTTTATATTTTTAAGGTATGAAGTCCATCCAGTGGACAGGTTGTTATCGCTATCCACAGACATATTTTCTTTATTCTTCATAAATTGTTTTGAGATCTCAGGGGAAAATGGCGTAGTGATTTCTACAGTTCTCCTTCACTACAAAAAAGCAAAAAAAAGAAGACCTATGTAACTCATTGCATCCTGATATTTAAACCTAATACCTGGTGGTGGGTAAGGGAGAAATAGATTCATGACTCTTGCCAAGTTTATCAGAGCGGGTTTATTCTTTGAACTCGGCTTTCTGGTTCTTTATTTCGCGCCGGTAAAGGTTTAGTTATCCACACGTTTGTAGCCTGCCAAGTAGTTGTTTGTAGAATTTTGATTTACACGAGAGTGGATCAATAGGTCTGTAGCCTGGCGTAATTAATAGATGAAGTTTGATCGCAAATATTCGGCCTTTATGATAAATGCAGAAGCATTTAATCATGTGTATTGAAAAGAAAAAAAAATAAAATTACAAAGTGGGTGATGTGTAGTGTAAACGACTTTTATTCCTAGGCTGCTAACCTAATGATATAATTTGAAAACAAACAAAAAAACATTGAATTTTTACATAAATATATTTTCTGTATTATCTCCTTCCTTGTCAATGTTATAACGTTTCCCAGAATGAACCAAGTCACTGCAGATTCCGCGAAAACGTTCCGAATCTATTGTGGAATTCGCATAATAAGTCAGGGGGATCAAATTAAGGAATAAACACAAAAGAGTGGAAACGCTGATTCGCGAGAAGCTCTCCAAGTGACTTGGATCATTCTGGTAAATATTATAAAACAAAACAAAACAGGAAGAGATACAGGCGAATCTTAAAAGAAAAAAAAAATATTAAGGCTCAATTCTATCCATGAGAGTAGGTCTAATCTCATTAATAAAAAAGAAAAGTCTGTTATATATTGAAAGTATCTGTTCTAGTAAAGAATAGATTTGTTAATCTATCGTGTATACAGACTAATAGGAACATGAAAGTAAATTCTTATACGTAAGATTATTGATTATTCAATTCCAAACTGTGAGTGGGTGTGTAGCTTTGGGGTTTTTTTTCCGAACGTAAATTTTTCTTGCGATGATGCAAAATAATTTCTTTTTTTTCGTTCTCAGGTGAGTGCTTCTCGAGTAACCCTTTTACGTTGTTTCACTTCTTCAAAGTTACCGTATATGTCGGCGTACAAGGCGACCTTTTAACCTTAAAAACACCCCCTGTAAAAAAATACTCCAGGCATAATATGTGAGTCTTAAATCCTGTGGTTTATGGCAAGTTGTTAGCATGGAAGATTTTTACAGTAGGCTAACCCCTGCTTTGCCTCCTTTTTTCGATAATGTTGAACAAAAATATAACTGGATGTCTGTCTCAACAAGCCGTTTAAATATTGCGTTCGAGAACAGTGGAAGGAATAAATGGCTGGCGGGAAAGGTTATTCAGACTCCCGAAATAGCTTACTGAAAGCACAGTACCAACTACTGAGGTATTGGAGATCGTGGTAGTTAAGTGACAATATCTCCCCTCTGTTTCTACTATTAAAAATTTGTGAAAATAAAGTATGGGCTTAATGAATTCATTTAATAAATTCAATAGAGTACATTTTAAAATAGGATTTTGCTGGGTGTCGTCTTGTACAGAGAATATAGCCCGAAAACTACACGTTAACTTAAAAATTTTGCGGTCACCTCATACGCCCAGTAGCCTTGTACGTCAACATATATGGCACACAGACGCTGCAAATACGTTATTTTGAGATTCCTTACACTCAGCTTGTAATGCTTCGAGGTATAACTTGAAAATGCGTTGACTTCTACCATATCAATTGCCCCAAAGGATATTAGAATATGCATTGCTCATTTAAGTTATTTATTTACAATATTAAAAAAATATGAAAATAAATGTTATACTTTCTAATTGTTTTATTTCCCTTAAAAAGTAAAAAAAAAATGTTACTACACGTATGTACAACCAAAGTTCCATTCTATGACCATAATGTCAATATTTACACCCAAACTAATAGTATGGGAAATCCAGTCGGTCCATGCTTTTTCAATTATTACATGTCCTACGTAGAAAATACGATATTTACACAGGTCCGCAAACCGAAAATCTATGTTCGCTACGCAGCTGATATGTTTATTTTATCTAATAACATTAAAGAAATAGATACACTTAAGACCACATTTCAGAAAAACTCTGTCCTTAACTTTACATATGAACTTAGCCAAAAAACAAACATCCATTCTTAGATGTTCTCGTAGAATACAGAAATAACACTTTCATTGCATAATCATACAAAAATCAAAAGCGAA